>CM050932.1:24041640-24619590 GCA_027742785.1 Vigna reflexopilosa
ATTTCGTTTAATGTTGTTTTGTTAAACTTCAAAACATATGAGAGCATTTAGAGATATTAGTCTTATAGATGATTTTATCCTAACAAATACATTTGATGCAAGAGAGGGAAAAGTTGTGAATTCGAACTCCAACATAGTTCAATAATCTAAAAGTCACTTATCTAGTAATACAAACTGTTTCTCAATATATTTTACAATGTTTTCATACAAACAAATCTACTTTCAACACACTATAAACACAATATATGTTTTATCAACACAGTATAATTTAATTGAATTACATACTTTGCAACTATCTTATTATATACTAATTGATATTATTGTGTTTTGTGTAGAGATTCAACATCTCACACTAATGTAGAAAAATTCAACAGAGTATGTAAGAAAAACATGTACAAAATATATAGTTATTTGTACATTATTTAAAGTGTTTCAATTAAAAATTCTCATTTATATATTTGTATATGGTTTATGTCTACTGGTTGTTTTCTTTTTGTCCATGTTTCTTATGTAGTTAGAAAGAAAAACAAAAAAAAATATTTAAAAGAAATAGTGTACATTAGGAGAAGTCAACAAGGAAAACATGTAAAAAATATATAATAGAAATGTATCATACTGTGTAATTAGGATCTCAAAGATTTATTTTTACATTATTTAAAGTGTTCCAATTAAAAATTTTCACAATTGTTATTTTGTAAATAAAGTAAATTTTCTAAATATTATACGTCTCCTCTGACAATTGTTATTTTGTTTTTGTTGTCTAATGCCAATATTGATTGTTATTTAGACTATGAATTAATGAATGTAATTTATTATTTACTTATGAATTATATAATATATTACCCTATCAACATCTACTCAGCACGTTGATCTTTCATGACAGGTTTAGGTTACAAATTTTAATTTTTTATAAGTCTGAGAAAATTAAAAAGAAAAATTCTAGAATAGCTTAACTAAACCCGCGTTTTCGTCACCTATGAGACTAGAAATCTACAAAATCCATCATGAAACAGATCATATTACAGCTTCTCATTCTTCACACACACAAACATAAGATCTTGAAGTTCAAGTCAATCAAACATCCACACAATGCCCACTTAATTTTCTCTTCATTGCTGTCTATCAAGAACAATAGTATATAATAGCCTTTCACACCAAATGATGATATCCACCAAATCTCTACCCACTCAATACTATATTGGTTAAAATGGAAACAAAAACATAACAAAAGTTTTTAGTCAAAACTTCTAGTAACCCTAAACCCAAAATATATTAAGAAAAAACAACATTTATCAATGGATCATTTAAAAATGCTAAGGTCCTCAAGGATATACATTAAATTAAACTTTTATTTGTGCTCTTAATTAAGTACAAATCCATCATATTTTATAACATTATCTCTACTCTTAAGAGTTTAAACATTTGCTTTCTGGTTCCCCTTTTTCTTTTAAGTTTCTTACAACTAAAGAGGCATATTTAATTTCTAGAAAGCAATCAAATTAACCTTTTTTTTTCTTTTAAATTGACTATTATTCGTATAAAAATAATCCAAACCAAACATGCTAAAATTAAAATGACGAGAGATGTTTTACAATCATTAATAAAAAATAGATTATCTGCAAAAACAAATGCTTGAATGGAACTATCTAGAGAGATGAAATGATTGTTCTCTTTCCGTTAATTACTATTTTATATAAAATTTAAATTGAAGATCTTAGCTATACAAATTAAACCCTGATTTACTTGAAACATGTTCTATTGAATGTTGACTATTTAATAAGAAACGTACCTTTGGGAAAGTGAACAAAGTTATCAAATTAAAAAATATATATATAATATAATAATTCTCTAGAATTTCTCAAAGTCAGGTGAAAGAAATATATAATATGCAAAAAAAAGTTTTCACTCCCATGACTCCGTCAATTACTTTCGGTCTCTCTATCTACGCATTCTAGAAACAAATCTCGTAACTCTAACGTTAGAAAAAACACCGGTGTGTTTATTATTTTCTTTTTTTTTTCTCTTTTTTTTATTGAACTATATATATTTGTTTCTGTGTTACACTTCAGTTATTCTCAACTCTTCAAACCAAAACATTGATTCTCTTAGAAAATTGGTGTTTAACTAATAACTGTTTCCATTATGGAACGCTCCGAATTCGAGTTCCCTGCAACAGCTTCCGTTTCCAGTGACGTCCCCAACGACATCGTTTTCTGCGGCAAAGTCATAACACGCCGATCCGAAAGCGAGACCCGGGTTCTGTTGAGGTCCGAGTCTTCGGGTCGGACCAATGGCTTCGTGGCGTGGCTCCGGTCGCCGTCCGGGAGGGAGAGTCACTGCCGGAGGAGCGAGAGTTGCCGGCGGCGGTATAACAAGGTGTTTGGGGCGGGGATGAAGTTTCCCTTGCAAATGGAGTTAAGTGACATTAAGATGAGGCAGGACCGGATTGAGTCGCGACCTCCGCTGCCGAGGTTCACGGCGAAGGACGACGGCGGAGAGAGCTGCTGGGAACTGGTCCGGCCGATGAGGCGACGGGGATCGCTCAAGAATGCCTTATTTGGATGCCTTCCCATTGTTTAGGAATTTTTTTTTCATTTGTTATCTATTTTCTTACTGAACACCTTATTTATTTATTTATTTATTTATATATACCTACTTTTTTTCCATGTTTCGTGTCATTGAAGCACCTCACTTTAAAGTTTAGGAATTCAATCTAGATAAAATTTGTCTATTAAAGCAATTAATTTAACCATTAAAAAATAGTTAAAATAAGATTAAAAATAAGACAAACTAAATTAGAATAAAATATAAATTTATATATTTGCTGAATTAAAAATACACATAAAAATCATATTTTGTGTATTAAAGAATTAATTAAATTTCATCTAACAAATTTGATAAACATTAACATTTTGACATAATCAAATTAATATCAACAAAATAAAATGGATAAGTCCATCTTAAGTTGCCTACCAATTAACATAAAATTGATTTTTAACTAATTAGTTTTTATAAAAATTATTGTGAAGGTTTAAGGTAATAAAAAAATAAAATAAATAAAAGATTAAATGATTAATTATATTTTTGATTTGTTAATCTTTAGTGGAAATTGGAATTAATCCAATTTAATTTCTAAATTTTAAATGTAAAATCCCAAATTATGTAAAACTATATAATATAGAATGATTAACATTATAATATAATAGAACAGTTGGAGACTTGCAGATAGAGTAATAAGCTCACAGTCATCCAAAATTACTATAAATTCAAAACTTTATATATAATAGAGTTTTTCAAAATAGATAAAACAACTGAGAAAATCCCAATAACTAGATAGCTGCATCATCACCCTCCAATGCTTGCTCTAAAGGTACCTCATCTACCTCTACTCACATCCAAGTAGATGATCATTGCTTAGGGAAGAACATACACATACCAAACACAACAAATAACAAGGGTAAGCTAGGTTGAAAAGCATACATGTTATATTATGGCATTTGAAATATAAAACCACATTCATACAAGCAAACAAGTAAAGTATCATATCATGTTATAACTCAAACTAGACTCGTCTGGACTTAGAATGACTATCGAGCTATGGCAGGTTGTGCACTTGTGGTGGCCTCTACTGCTTTGCAAAGCCCTTGCCAATGGGTTTAACCCTACCACACACAAGGTAAGTCTGTTACCGCGCAATAGGCCTCCAAGTAGAGCCTACACTAGGACCTCCTACTACTCTCACCACATGCATCAATCTTCTCTAAGTGAGAATGAAAGAACATTAGAGTGTTAAGATAACCCCCAAGACTGAGCTCCCTATATTCATTTTAAACACTACAATGATCTCACCAAGAGATCTTACTTTCATACTCAATTACATCACTATAATCACCATTTCTTTCCCTCTTGAATCAACAACATACCATTTTCTATTTATATAATTACATTCATTACTATACTGGATCCAATAAGCATCACACATCATCAACCAATTAAAACAGAAGAAGAAAAGAACAAACCATAGTGAGCCAAGTCGCTCAGCGCATAGGGTCGCAAGGCGCGACCAGAGGTTTCTCGCATAGCGAACCCCATGCATTATGCGAGTCCTCACGTAGAGGCTACCTTCCCTAGTTAATTTGTATAGCGAATTACATCGCCTGGAGAATTAAATCACAGAGGCTTCAGGCCTCACACTCTCGCAAAACGCCTCTCCTACGCTGTTCTAATTTTCTAGATAATTTCCTAGACTGACACTAGTAGCAAAGCGATCAAATTCGCAAGGCTACTCACCAAACAGAGGGAAACCCTCTACAGTAATTCGCATAGCGCACTAAGTCGCTATGCGAATTTCCCCGGGCAGAGAACACCTCTCCAGGGTAGCTCGCTGTGCGAATGAATTCGCACAGCGAGTCTGCATAATCTACAACACTCTAAACCTGCATAATTAAGCAACCCCTACCTCCATTACCAATTCTAACCATTTTGATTAACTTCTAATACCTCTAGAGTGGATTATACGCTGAATTAAACTTGCCTAAATGATTATAACCCTTTCTAATCTCATTATGAAGTGTTTATGCATTGATTTATACTCTAAAATTTCAATTTCATCAACCTAGAGACCCAAATCTAAATTTACCACTTAGAACTAGTTCTTGACCATTTTAGCACTTCTAACAAGTCACAATTCACTCACCTAAATTGTCCCACACGTCTAATTCAGTCCATGATCCCTAAATCTCAAAACCACTACCCTCGTTCCTCTAATCTAGCCTAAAACACCATAATCAACTTAGCTTTTTGTCTAGTAATCTGCATAACATGATTCAAAGTATTCAAACACTCAATTACATCATCATATGTTGCTCATACCAGTTCCTAATCAAACATTCACAGTTTCATAATTCACACATCAAGAAGCACATGTTCTAACATATAAATTCATCCAATTTAACTCAACAGTAACATATTCTATCACGCAGTTCACACATGCATTATTTCACAATTACAACCAAACCTAACTAACACACACGACAATTCCGCAAATTAGAAATAAAGCCCAACTTCCCTTACCTCTAAATCAAATAGTCAAGTTCACTGAGACCCACCCACTCTCTTGCACCTCCAGAAATGTTAGAATCACCTATAGATCACCATTTGATGATGGAATACAGATTTTAGAACCTAATTGAGGCTAGAATTTGAAGGAAGGCACAATGAGCTACATGTAGCAAGATCCGTTGCATGATCATAGCCCCCAAAATTGCATGGGAAAAAGGAAAAACACTTACTGTTTGAAGAAACAGAAAATTAATCGGTTGAATGGAAGCCCACAACGTTAGAATCACCTAAGCATCTCCTGATTATGGAACAAACAGCTCAATTGAGAATAAGGCTAGAGAGAAGGTAGAGAAGTTTGAAGAACAAAATTTTAGAGAGATGGAGTGCTTAAGCAAATGAACCAGTACGTTTAAAAATTTCTATTGATATTGTTGATGTGTTTTAACTATAAAAGATGGTTTCATTATTAAAGTTCTCATCTTTAATTAAAGTGCATTCCCAATTATTGGTACTACAATGTAAAAATTATTACTTTTACTTGATTAACAGACAAAAAACATGGATAAAAATAAATCACAACAAAAAAATTATTTCATTCTAACAACAAAATCCAACTAAGAAATTACACTAGAATCAACTTCAAAGGCTTAACACTCTATAAAATGTAGAAATAACATAACAATAAACGAAGATATGCGGGAGAATGCCAAAGAAGAGGGAGATGATGAAATTAGGTCTCCTAACTTTTATGCGTTTCCCTATATAAAAATTAAACTGGGCATTGTTTTTTGAGTTTTTTTCGTTGTTGTTGTAATCTTATTTTTAATAATAATTTCATCTTATTATTTTTTAAAAAATTCAATATCTTTAAGATATATTTTATTGTTGTGGAAATATAAGAAGATTTAAAAAAATCTTGAGATATTAAAAAAAAATTGACAAGTACCACTTTTTTTATAGATAAAACTAATAAAATTATTAGTTTTAACTAAATGTAATTATCATGGAAAATAAAGATATTTTGAAAATATAGAACTCTTTTTCATTAGTGTAACAACCAAGACACTACACTCTTTCTACTTGAATAATAAATGCAATTCAGAACAATTTCAATGTATGAATTTACTTTAATGTTAATTGTTAGATTGAATACCTACTATAAGATTAAGAACTATAATATTTTTATTTAAGAGCGTAATATCTCAAATATCATAATTTTATCCTAACTTTCAACGTGACATTACTGCATCAAGCAACATCAAGTCCTCCACCACTCTTTGTAGTACTTATAATATATATGAATTAACACCAATGAAAACTGATTAATTAATGGATAGATATATACATGTTGGAAAGTATTTTAATGATATCCAAAAAGAATTTTGTTTTTCAAGCTAGATGTCTAATATTATTATTAACATCCAATTTCTTCTGGTAAATAGAATTTGTTTCTAGAAGATTAATAAAAAGGTAATAAATAAAAGGGGTGAATTTGAAGTTTCTTCAAAACAATAAAAAGTTATGATTAATTAAAAAGGTTAATTATTAATTAATTAAATAAAAGAGAGTTAAAAAAAAGTCCAATTAATGTTTTTCATATTGTCATAAAAAGAAGGCCAGTTGTGGTGTATTTATCTGTGTTCTGTGCATAAGTGAGTTGGAGGATGGAGATGACCCAGGTGTTGGTGAATGATGATAATGGTGATGTGTGTTATGGAATTAGGAAAAGTTTGCAGAGGAAAATTTTGGGTGATCAATGGGTGAAGATGAAATTTAAATGATAGAACTCTTTTTCATTTTTACACCTCTTCTCTAAAGCTCAATGTTTCTTGATCCTCACACATCTACATTGCTATCGACACCCTTGCTAATATTCTATCGATTCTTATGATGACATGTGGTACTTAAATTATCATTTTATTTTTATACCTCAATTACAAAAGAAAAATATTATTTGATATACTTAAATTTTTTAAATTCATTTTATAATATTTTTATTTATTTTTTACTTTTTTATTTTAAAAAATACAAAACTTTATAATTTTTTAAAATTATTTTTACTCTTCTATCCAGTATCAAATAAGTATAAAAGTGTTTTATGATATTATTAATCAAATGATATTATTAATCATTCAAACAGCGGTTATTCAAGGGCAGTACATTTGCTCTCCATCACTAACACAACTGAATAAGCGCAGACGCTGTCACAGAAACACATACACAGAACCCTACATCCTTTAACCCTCAATTTACTACCATTCTTCATATTCTCCAACTCCATTGCCACCATCTTCATCTTCATCGCCAGGCCACTCTCCATTTTCATTTTCACCCTCATCTTCCAACACCACACAGAATGAGACACCAAATGCTTTAAAGTTCATCTCCATCACTCTTTCACCCGCTGTTTCAGCCCAATACAACCCTATCAAAAGTCATTTCTTTGGATAATCATATGGAAGAAAACAACAAATAAATATTTTAAGTAATCTTGTTATTACAATGGAAACAAACAACAGAAGATAGTTGTCTATTGTAGCGGCAACTAACACTCTCTCTCTCTTCGCATTGTGAGTAGTGGAACCTCAATTTTCTGATACAACACGACCATGCATTTCCACAAAAGGACTTTTTGCTTTGCTCGTGAGTTCCCTGAATTCCCTTCTCTTTTCCCGTAAGGTCAATCAAGGTATAAAGAGAGCAAGAGAACTAGTTTTCTTTTCTTTCTTAATTTTGCTATGACTTTTATTCCTCTCCTGCCTCTTCCACTTTTCACTGATTGCTTAACTGTTTTTCTAATTAATATATGTTTCATGAAGGCAAACACAGAAGAAATTAAACAATCCATTAAAATGATAACCAATACTGCAGAAATGGACTTTAATGTCACACTGTGGACTTCGGATTACTAAATATTCAACTTAAAAAATGACCGGTGATACTTTCATAAATAAATTCACCATTTAGACGTTGGATATGCGGGAGAACCGACATTTATACTGACGATCACGTCAATCCAATTTAGAAATTAATTTTTTACTATTTTTAGACGTCCGACTGAGATACCACCAACGTCTAAATAGTCATTAGTTGTCATAATGTTCCTTTAGACGTCAAAATGGTCGTGCCAGAATGTCAAAAGTCATTTTTTTCGCCATTTAGATGTTTGATCCCACCACCCTGACATCTAAAGGGCTATTTAGACATCGCCCCCCCCCCCTAAAATTGACGACTAATAGACTGCACGGGTAGGTGAAAAGGTGGTTTTGGATGACGGTTCATCAACACCGATGTCTAAAGGGCTATTTAGACGTTAGCTCCTCCTACATCCGACGTCCATAGACACCACGGAAATTAATTTTTTTAAATGGATTAGATGTCATATTAGTAGGGGCTCCGACGTCTATGGTCATTTAGACGTCGATCACTGTGGGGGACCGACGCCTAATTGCCTACTATAACCAAAAATGCGAACTCGCGGGGAGTTACGCGCACTGTTCATCGTCTTCCTCCTTGCGTTTTCTCTCTTTTAGACCATTTAAACTTACTTTTACTCCGATTAAATTACTCTTTGATATCGTCTATTTGAACCGATTAAAATACGTTTTCGTTGCGTTTTGGTGCAATTTCTGGCGTGCTCTTGGACGATGTTATTTTACCCTTTTTGGCCTATTTTTTGGACGTGCAATCCTCCATTTCTCTCCATTGCATTTTTAATCTGCTAAGGAGGTTAGCTTTCTTGTTGAAAACTTTTTGTGTATGCATGTTATTGGCTTTTGCGTATGCATGCTTTTGGCTTTTAGGTATGCATGTTTTTGGCTTTGAGGTATGCATGTTATATTGGCTTTTGAATATCATGTGATAAAGTTTTGATGTGTTATTATGATTGACATGTTAGATTATAAGGTCCAAATCATTTAGTGAAACTTATTTCTCGTTTGAAATTTAACACAAACGATTAATCTTTTAATCGTTTGTATTAAATTTTGAATTGTCCGATTGGATAGTTTAGGAAAATTATTTTTCATAATTTTCTATAACATGTACGTTGGAGTTTATGGATAAAATTGATAAAGTTTCGGTTCAGATTATTTGTGGTCATCCTTGACCACTCTTATTTCGTGTATTTCGAAGACCAATGTGAAATGCTGTCGAAATCTTATCAAATTTATCATGTTAGACTTCTTTACACGTGAGTTAGCAAATTATGAAAAATAATTTTTCTAAATGGGTAGGGCCTAAACTTGTGAGAGTTAAAAAATTGGAACTAATGAAGTATGTTACGAACACAGTATGGACCGAAGCTGGATGAATGAACGTAGCATCAGTGAAGAATATGAGAAGGGTGTTTCGGAGTTCTTGCAATTTGTTGAACAAAATGCAAAGTTTGTGAACGGGACATTATTTTGTCCTTGTGTTCGTTGTGTTAATCAAGTGCTCTAAGACTTAGGCAATATGTGTGACCATCTATTCATGTTCGACATAAGGAGAACTTATATCGTTTGGACTTGGCATGGAGAAGTACTGGACCAGCCTACCACGTCACGAGGAACGGATTATGTGGAAAACTGGATGAGTGTTCATTTAGAGGAGATGATACGTGATGTTGGTGAAGATAATTTTGGAAGAGCTAATTTGTATGATTCTCTTATAAAGGATTCAGAGCAACCGTTGTTCCCAGGATGCTCGAACTTTACACGTTGGTCTGCAACTTTAAGTTGTTTAGTTTAAAAGCAAGGAATTGATGGACCGATGAAAGTTTTACAGAGTTGTTGGAGTTGTAGAAGGAGATGCTTCCAGAAAATAATACCCTACCAATTCGTAATTACGAGGTAAAGAAAATTTTATGTCCAATGAGTCTTGAATATCAAAAGATACATGTTTGTCCTAATGATTGTCTTTTGTACATAAAGGAGTTTGCTTCGCTAAAGTATTGTCCAACATATGGTTTATCCCATGGGGTTGCCCACTGAAGCTCCCACAGCACCTCGGGTCAACACTAGAGGATCATGCTCTGCTGTAGACCCTACTGAGTATAGTGGTCAGTATGAGCTATTGGTTGATGGGGATCTTCCACACATTGTGGCTGTCGGATGAGTACTTGAGGGAGGACAAACTATTCATGGTGTTCCCCTATTACCCCACCACGTGCATGTGACGATTGACGAGGTTCGGGATCCCCAAGCTTAGGTGCCTGTATCCTCTTTAGAAATTCATTTTGTGGGGGAGGCCAGAGGAACATTTATAGCATGGCCTAGAGCATTGATCATGTCACACATTGCTACACCACATGTATAATATTTTTATTATTAGTTTTTCTATTTTAAATTTAAAAATATTTATTGATAACTTTGAAATTCTTAACTTCAGTTCATACGTCATCAGAAGCAGCTGATGCATAAGGCAGTCATAAATGAAGATTATGAGATGGATGAAGCGGAGGATGATCCTCTATTAAAGCTCATGACAAGATTACCCAGGTTAAAGAGAGGAGCAGTAGAAATATACTGGGATTTGAGAGTATTTGGTCTCCCCCCCCATGTGCCAGTATATATCACATTCAATGATGCCACTTTAGAAACTCATCTTTGAACATATATGAAAACATAATGAATCCTTCTTCATTTTGCAACGCTTCAAGAGTACATCTCTTATACTAGAGGACACAATTAGGCAGATAAGACAGGAGTGGACAACTTATCTTCTGCAAAGATGGAGCTAGGAGGACATTTATTTCTTGTTGAATATTAATTATGTTTACTTTAAGTTTATATTTTGATAGTTTAGGTTTTGGATTGTTTTTTAGATTAATTAGAACTTTTTTTAGTTGAAACGCATATATATATATATATATATATATATATATATATATATATATATATATATAATAGTATATTGTTCTGGGACAATTTTCTGTTTTTCAGGTTAGTTTTATGCAAAAATAAATTATTATTTTTTTAAAAAACGCCTAGTAATCGTCTGTTATGGTACAATCCAACGTCTATAGATGTCTGTCAGTGCATACATAGACGTCCAATGGATTACAGTGGCCAAAAACGTTCCAGGGCCTTAGACGTCAGTTCCCACACAGTCAGACATTTATATAGACGTCTGACCTATAGTGTCCGACGTCCCATTAATATCACCCATAAAGACGTCGTCGGGTCAGGAGCAGACGTAAAAAGCCCAAAATAACAAACTTAAAAGTCTTTTCTGAACTAATGAACATTTTAATCTGTGTTTCATGTCAAAGACAATATAAAAATGCAAAATACAATTATTTTATGCAATGTATCACAAAGAGTGGAAATAAGTTATTTCATTATCAAAATCAAAACTTTACAAGGAAATAACAATCCTAAATCCAATAACAGTGAATGGAAAAAAAAAGAACAAACCTTAATATGGTCCAATGTAGACGAAAGCAATGACAACCAATAACCCTAGGCATAAAAACAATCATACCAATTTATGATTCACAGATTAAGAATAAATAGCAATAAACCATTATAATTGATATACATTAAATCCTTTAATCAGAGCAATTCCCAATATCCCTATAACAATAGAACGGAAGCGTACCTGAAGAATTGGATATTAGGAATAATTAATGAACCTGAATTAGTCTTTGATCTTCCTTTTATAGAGCATCTTTAGTTCTCTCTAGATTTTCTCTTCTGATGGGGATAAAGAGAAAGAAACATAAATGAATCGATGTGCTCACAGATAGGGATCATGACCCTTTAAATAACCTCTAATGGTTAATATTCTTTAGTTTCAATATTTATAATTTGGCCCCTTCAACAAATTAAAATTATTGTTGGTCTCTACACAATATTCTTTCATGACAAATATATCATTATCCATATTTATCTTAATTATATCACTTTATAAAGTTGGCTAATAAAATATAATAGCCCTAACACATTTAATAATTATTATATATAAGTGACCAAAATTGCTAACAGAATAAACCTGAATAGGGTCCAATGTTGACGAGAGCAACGACAACCAATAACCCTAGGCATAAAAACAACCATAACAATTTCACCAAATACAACAAATTGGCTCTTATCTTCAGCACAGAAGGCTCCATCGTTGTGAACACAATTGCTCTTATTTCATATCCCAATACAATCAGCACCAATAACAACATAATCAATTAGGGCAAGGGGAAGACGATGATGACAAGTGAAAGATCACAAGAAACTTACCGATTCAAGAGATCAAAGTCGTTGAGTTTCGAACAGAGAACACATCAACGACATGGTGGATGTTCACTGGAGAGAGAAACTAACTGGGGAACAAACGCTCGCACATGAAGACAAAGATGTTGCATTGAAGGAGACAAACTCCATGAAGAAGGAGAAGCTGCTTTCTGTGAAGAAGAGAAGTTGCGTTCTATAAATAAGAGAAAGTGTGTTCTATAACGCACAAGTGAAGTGGAAACAATCTAAAATAAGGTTAGATGAAAAATAGACCATCAAGGTTTTCATCATATTAGTATATGAGGTCTACTCTTCTATGAAATTTTTTAATATTTTTGAATAATTTAATAATAAACCATTTATTGATAATAATAAAAATGTTGTTATTAAAAAAATTTGGAATAAATGTTTTCTTATAACTAAAAATATTTTTATCAATAAAGATTTAATTAATTAATTAACATTGTTGAATATAGTAAAAAACTATATTTGGGATTAATCTCTCTTATGTTAAATACACATATATGGTTCTCTATTTATAATAGAAGAAATATGAGCTAAGCCCAAAATACAAATAAGAAATAATAACAAACTAACTAAAGATAAAAGATAAATATAAAATAAAGATAATATATCTAACACTCCCTCTCAAGCTGGTACACACATATGTACCAAGCTTGTTACTAATATAATCCATAAGACTTAGTGAAAATATCTGCTTCTGCACTCAAGTGACACCAAATTGCTAATGATTTGCAAAACGACATAGAAGATGAAATACTAACCCAAAAGACTGCTCCATGTAAATCTCTTCTTGCAAATCGCCCTTGAGGAATGTCACCAGTGGATAAAGAGGTAATTGTTGGAGAGCCACCACGGCTATAAATAAACTAACAAAACCATCTTTTCCATGGGAAAAAAAGCATATGTGGATGAGTCAAACGCAATGGTGACAAAAGAAAGGTCAGAAGAGACAGTAGTAGAAGAATCCATGGATGAACCTGAGGGAAACTATAAAAAGAAAAAATTATCCAATCAAGGCACCTGAAAAAGGAAAAAGAGAAAAAAAAAACATCTAAATCGTTGTGAGACGTGCAATCATGCATGACGGAAAAAGGAATAGATCCACAACTTCAAAAGGCGTTAAGAACACGTAGGAGCTCCAATGAAGGTGTCGTTGATGGCATGGTGGTTGCCTAACAAAGACGATCAAAACCATGTGATCATTAGTTGAAACTAGAACTCTGGTATTGACTACGGTAGACGATGACGTCGGCGGCAACAGTAGATGGCGCCACCGCCGGCAGCGGCGGATGTAGTGGCAAAGCCACCAAAAAGTTTTCCTCAAAAGAACATGGCTCTAGATACCATGTTGAATATAGTGAAAACTATATTTGGGATTAATCTACCTTGTGTTAAATACATACATAGGGTTCTCTAATTATAATAGAAGAAATATGGGATAAGCCCAAAATACAAATAACAAATAATAACAAACTAACTAAAAATAAAAGATAAATATAAAATAAAGATAATATATCTAACAAACACAAAAATTAAAAGAGTAATTAAATATCAATAATTAATTATGAGAAATATTATACTATAAAACAAGAAATTTGAAATAAAAGTTTTCCTATTACTAACACAAAAATTCGACAACTCCAATTAATTAACACAAAAATTAAAAGAGTAACAAAATATCAATAATTAATATTGAAAAAAAATCTTATACTATAATAAAATTAAAATTTGGTATAATTATTTTTCTATAATGAAAATTATTTTTGTTAATAAATCTAACTGAATGAATTAATTAAGTAATAAAAAAATAAAAAGAATAATAAAATATCAATAATTGATGATGAAAAAAAATCTTATACTATAATAGAAATAAAATTTTTGATAAATTTTTCCCTATAATTAAAATTATTTTTATCAATAAAATCTAAAAGAATGAATTAATTAATTAGCACAAAAATTAAAAGAGTAATAAATTATCACTAATTAATGATGAAAAAAATCTTATACTATAATAGAAATAAAATTTTGAAATAAATTTTTTCTTATAATTAAAATAAAATTTAAATAAATTAATTATTTTATTAACATAAAAACTAGAAAAATAATAAATTATCAATAAATTAATGGTGACAAAATATTATACAAATTTGGGATAAATGTTTTTTCTATAATAAACACAAAAATTAAGAAATTACAATTAATTAGCACAAAAATTGAAAGAGTAACTAAATATTAATAATTGGTGGTGAAAAAAATCTATACTATAATAGAAATAAAATTTGGATAAATGTTTTCCATTAATTAAAATTATATTTATGAATCAAATCTAAAAGAACGAATTAATTAATTAACACAAAAATTAAAAGAGTAATAAATTATCAGTAATTAATAATCAAAGAAATCGTATACTATAATAGAAATAAAATTTGAAATAAATGTTTTCTTATAATTAAAATTATTTTTAACAATAAAATTTAAATGAATTAATTAATTAATTAAAATAAAAATTAAAAGAGTAATAAATTATCAATAATTAATGGTAAGAAAATATTATACAATAAAACAATAAATTTTTTATAAATATTTTTCTATAGTAATGGTGAAAAGCTTCTTATACTACAACAAAAATAAAATTTGAGATAAAAATTTTCCTATAACTAAATTATCTTTATCAATAAAATCTAAATGAATTAATTAATTAATTAGAACAAAAATTATAAACGTAATAAATTATCTATACTTAATAAAGAATTTGTATATAAAACTAAAATTTAAAATAAAAATATTTTATAAAATCAAAATAATAATAAAATATCAATAATTAATAATGAAAACATATTATATTATAAAAACAAATAACTGTTTTATAATTTTAATTATCAATAAATTTTATCAACACACAAATTTATCAATAAATAAAATATAAATTATTAACAAATATTTTATTTTTTTAGTAAATAAAATGTATATTATTAATAGATTTATTATAAGTTTTTGGTTAATGATAGATCCATTAATGAAATTTGAGAATAAGAATAAAATTTAAAATTTAGTTATAAAATTTTACGATAACAAAAATTTATCGATAAATTTATTTTTGTCGATAAAATTTTCATCGATAAATTAATTTTATTTTACTTTTTGTAATAAACTAATGTATTTAGTTTAGTTTAACAAGTAAAACCATGTTCAATGTATTTATTTTAAAAATAATAAAATTATTATTATTATTATAATTATGAAATTCAATACAAATATTTTTTTATAATTTTATTATAAATAATTTTTATTTATTTTATAAATTGTTCTATTATTAAAATATTGTTAAGTTTAAAAAATGGTTAAACATAGATAAACAGTAAATTGATAAAATGATTACTTTAATTTAAATGAAAAATTTGAAAAACAAAATAAAAAAAAGAATCTTATATATATATATATATATATATATATATATATATATATATATATATAGATAGATAGATAGATATATAGATATTGATTTTAAATATATAGATATATCTCATTGAGTTGAATGCTTTTGGTTAGTAAGGTTGGTGCAATGGAGAAGGTTGTTTTGTTGTTTCTTTACATGTTGGTGGTGGTAGTGCCTTTGGCTTTTGCTGATTCAAGTCAGAAGCTTCAGGTTGATAAGCAATTGAAGAACTTGAATAGGCCTCCCGTAAGGTCCATCAAGGTATAAAGAGAGAAAGAGAGAGCTAGTATTCTTTTCTTTCTTAGTTCTGCTATCACTTTTATTTCTCTTCTGGGTTTTCATTTTTAACAATACTATGATTTTGGTTATGATTTTGGTTGTTAATAATTTTTTTTCATAATTTTTTTTATTTTGTGTTACTATATTTTATTGATTCTTATATTTGAAACGTACTAATCACATTATATCATATAAATTATTGTAAAAAATTTATCAAAAATTTAAAAAAAAAAACACTTTTTTATACATAAAATTTATGATAAAAAAATTGTTAAAAAAAATAGTTTGATCCTTTTCTAGTAGGTGTTTGCACAAAAATGCTCCTGTTGTGTCACCTGGGGGACTTCTTTTATACTCTTTCACTTGTTCTTGAATTTTGAGCAGAATCTATGTTTGCTTTTTAGTGGCACTTTTTCCTCTTGGTTTTACTATGCATTGTAGTGTAATTTGGATTGGTTCATTTGCTTTTTGTGCACATCCATGAGCATAATTCTTTCTAATTTGCATTTCTATGTTGTGAAAGCAGAGTCCTGATGGAGATATTATTGACTGTGTCCATGTCTCACACCAGCTAGCTTTGGATCACCCTGACCTCAAAAATCACAAGATTCAGGTGAAGAATTTTACTTTTCTTATCTATTGCCTTTTCATTCTATAATCCAAAATTCTTTCCCTGGTTAGCTCTATTTTTCTTTCTCTTTCCTTTCGTTCAAACTTGAAATTCAAACAATCACGGGTTGTTGATGCAGATGAAACCAAATTTCCATCCTGAAGGGCACCCTTCTGGGGAGAGCAAAGTCTCCGCAAATTCGAAGCCTATTACTCAGCTGTGGCACCAAAATGGAAGGTGCCCTCAAGGAACAATTCCTGTCAGAAGGACCTCAAAGAATGACATACTAAGGGCAAGCTCTATTCAACAATTTGGAAAGAAGAAGGAAAGGAGCTTCCCTCAGCCAAAACCAGAGAAACCTCTATCAGACCTCAGCATTCAGAGTGGCCACGAGGTACTGCTGCTGTACCATGCATACTTGTAATGCAGTAACAGCCAATTCAATTGGGAGGTTGAGAGTGTGTACAAACCTTCAAAGGAGGGAACCTGTGAATATACATCCAAAAGAAGAAGCTAGTTTAATCTACTGCTAATTACTGAGCAAAACTACTCTCATTTCTCATGTATTTCATTTCTATGACCAATAAAAGGAAAAACTGTTCACTATGTTGGGCCTCTTTTCTATGCAAAAGAAGATAGAAAAATTTGTAAACTACCTACCATATTAGGTCTCCTTTTTATGCAAAAGGAAAAACAAGATAGTATGGGAGCAAAGGATAAAAGCTGATTACTTATTTATTGATTTCTCTTGATTTTGTGTATTTTTCTTTATTCCTTTGATCTTTTTGGAGCATTTAGCATGCCATAGCTTATGTGGAGGGGGATAAGTATTATGGAGCCAAGGCAACCATAAACGTTTGGAACCCAAAAGTTCAACAACCCAATGAATTTAGCCTTTCTCAAATGTGGATTCTGGCTGGCTCTTTTGGTAAAGATCTCAACACCATTGAAGCAGGTTGGCAGGTATTATTAAATTTTTTCTCCATTGTCATCTTCTGTCTGCAAATGTTTTCAAATTCAGCATCCTCATAAAGGTTAGATTTATCACCTTCCTTCTAATTTCCAATTTCTTTTTTTTTTCTGTTCTGGTAATCAGGTCAGCCGTCAATTGTATGGAGACAACAACACTAGACTCTTCACTTATTGGACAGTGAGTTATCAATTCAAGCACTCAAATTTTGTCCTTTCCTCTAATTACTTTTGTGTTTCTTATTCACCTGATTCAATTGTTCAACTACCATGACAGAGTGATGCATATAAAGCTACTGGTTGTTATAATCTCCTTTGCTCTGGCTTTATTCAAACTAACAGTGATATAGCTCTAGGAGCAAGCATCTCCCCTCTTTCCAAGTATAGCTCTTCCCAATATTATATCAGCATCCTGGTCTGGAAGGTACATTTTTATATACTCTTTTATATGTTATCTCTTGATATTGGACATTCTGTCATGAAAATATGGCCAGCACTTAACAAACAATACCATTACTATAAATTGGACATTCTACCATTGTTTTGTGCAGATCACACTTGTTAATTATAAATTGAGTGAATCTCTGACACACATTTCATTACATCTGAATGCTACATTGTTTTAGGGGTCCATGAATTTAGTAACATAGAAGAAAGTCATCTGTTGTTGTCTATTATGGAAAACCAATGTGTATGTAGGACCCCAAAGATGGTAACTGGTGGATGAAGTATGGAAGTGATCATGTCATGGGATACTGGCCAGCTTCTCTATTCTCGTACCTTTCTGACAGTGCCTCAATGATTCAGTGGGGAGGAGAGGTTGTGAACTCTGAATCTGATGGCCAACACACCACAACTCAAATGGGAAGTGGTCATTTCCCTGAGGAAGGTTTTGGCAAGGCTAGTTACTTCAAGAACATTCAGATTGTTGATGGTAACAACAAGCTTAGAGATCCACAAGACCTTGGCAGTCACAGTGAGCAAGATAGCTGCTACAATGTTCGTACGGGGAGTGCTAGAGATTGGGGTAACTACTTCTATTATGGTGGTCCTGGTAGAAACCCCAATTGCCCTTGATAATTCATGTTAAACAAAGAAAATTGAAAAAAAAAAAAAAAAGATGTGTAGGCATTCTTTTGTCATAACGGTGCAGCGGGATGGTTAGCGTGAACAAATAAACAAAAAGGAGATAAATTGGTTTCCTTTCGCAAATATGTGCCTTTTATATTTTTATTTCAATTTACTTAGTGGATAAATTAAAATAGATTAAGGGGAAAAAATGCACAAATGATTTGATATTGGTTCAGATCACAAGGACCTTATGTCCAGTTGCTAATATCAAATAGAGATTAACATTCTACTATCACAAACCAATAAAATGTTACAATCACACAGAAAAACAAGTTTAAGAGTTTAGTATCACCTCTTTTGTTAACCTAAGAGATGATACTCACTTTCCCTGAAGACCACAAGGGATGAACACCTCCTCTGAATGCTTCATAAAAAATTGAACACTTCCTTTTAATCTTCACAAAGGATGAAAGACTTTACTCAACAACAATAACACTCAATCACACTCCGAGTGAAAGTTCTCGATGTTGCCAACACCAAGTTATCAAAGTCAAAGCATAAGAGTTACAAAAATCCTAGGTCACACTTTGCTCAGTTTAAAACGTACAATTGTGTTAGAATGAGAGTCTAAAACATCTTTATAAAGACCTCACTCAAGGACACATCCAAAAATCTGTTGTTAGCCTTTTCTCGCATGATAATTGATTATCCCATTAAGGTAATCGATTATCCATTTAATGAATGCACAACAGTAAAAAAACCATGCAAAAAGCTTCAACGGCTAGTCGTGATAATCGATTATTGCAAGTCATAATCGATTATGCATAATCGATTATCATTCTTTGGTAATCAATTATTCTAGAGGTCAAACTAGAGTTTTTAGCATTTTGGAAAACTTCTCTGTGATAATCGATTGTCTTAAGTAGTTAATCGATTATTGCATAGCTTTTTGACTCCAAAGAGAACTTTAAAGCATAAATTACAAGGAATCAACAAAATATTAAGATCTATACATAAACTACTAATTACAAATGCTTTAACATATAAAACAAGTCTTCATGAAGGTCTTCTTGGAAAGAGAGCACTTGAGACTTCATTTGGGAATCATCAAAACTTTTATGCTTCATGATTTTGTTCACATATGAGTAACTTGTGTACCACTTAGAGTGTTGGTGTATATTTAAGATCTTGATCCTTCAAAGTCTCCAAAAATTCTTGGAGAAAAAGGTCGTGAAAGTTTCTTAGATTTATAAGAAACAAGTTTCTTCATTGGTTTCCCTCTTTTATATATATATATATATATATAATATTCTTCTTTGTTCCTCTCTCTGAAAATGTGAAGGCTAAGGTGTGAATGTGAATATAATATTCTCTTATGGTATATGGAGACTATAAAAGTTGTATGATATTAATTTTTGTTTCACCAATTTTAGTGTGATAAGAAGATTAGTTTGGCTACTACATCATGTATTGGATGAAAGCATCATGGCACAAATTCACGAAAATTGGACAAAGGTAACACTTATAATTTGTGCATGAATTGTATTCGACTTAAACTTGGACAAAGGTAACACTTAATGTTTAGGACTTAGGTTCTTAGTGGTTTTGATTCCATGTACTTTCATATTTCAAAATTGATGTTCAAAGTCAAAAACACATTGTATTAATTGATTAAACCTAATGTTAATCGATTAATCCTGATAAGAGCTGAAAACTCAAACTGCTTCTGTAATAATCGATTATAATACCTTTTAATCGATTAGCTAATCGATTAACAAGTGGATTAATCGATTAAAGGTGATCGTTGGAGTTTTCTAGCCGTTGAACTAGCCGTTGTACTCTTTTTAATCGATTAACAAGTATATTAATGGATTAAAAGCGTTAAATGGTTGGAAATGATGAACGAAAGAGTTTCTGCTTGAGTCTATAAATAGGCTTTCATTTTCCTTCATCAATAACTCTTCCCTTGTGCTCTTGTACTCAAAAACCTTTGAGACTTGTGTGTTCTTGTTCGGCTTGAGAAACTTGTGTCTGTGGAGCTAGTAAAGTGTTGTTACGGCGACAGAGGAATAGTTGATTCATCGGTGCATCTAAGGAGGTGTTTGGAAAAGGAAGTCATCCTTCGTGAAGTATTCGGAGGAAGTGTTTCATCCTTTGTGTAGACTCAAAGGAGGTGTTCATCCTTCGTGAAGTATTCGGAGGAGGTGTTTGTCCCTTGGTGTGTTTAAGGGAAGTGTGTCTCGTCTCTTTTGGCTTCAAGGTGTTTTCTAAACTATTACAAATTGTATCAGTGTGATTGTAGTTTGTAATTGTTTTGTGATTAGTGAACTATTTATCTTGTTTTGAGATAGGCGACTGGACGTAGCATTGGTAAGATCCGAATCAGGATAAAATCATCTATGCAAATTTCTCTCAACCTTACTCTCTTTATTTGTTATTATTATTTGCTTAGTAAGTTTAATTGAGTAGAAATTTAAAAGGCACACGTTCAAATTAAAAACCAATTCAATCCCCTATTGGTTTGTTATCCCACGCTAACCATTCCGCTGCAGCCACTCTGACAAATTAGTATTCACTTTGACTTTGAAATTTTGGATTAAGTACTGAGTTAGGAATACAAATTTGGTGATCTAAATAGGTCATGCATGAGTTCAAAAATATCACATTTTGAAAATGTGCAGGTTTCTGGTATGACACATAAGTGCTCTCTTTTACGAGAGGTATTGCATTGAGCGTCAATCTGAGCGCCATTGTGTGTTTCAGTGATTTCTTATTCTCTATTTTGCTTGAATTATTTTTACACTATTTTCTATGAGAATATATATATATATATATATATATATATATATATATATATATATATATTGGATTTTGATACTTCATTGATTAATAATATGATGGTAAACATGTATAGTGCTTATTCATGTATGATATTGTGATGATAGTGAGTTGGTTATTGGTCATGTCCATGATAAATATGTAATTTCATGAATCTTATGGAGAGATTCTATGGTGTTGTTTTAGTTGTGTAAGCATTGATGTGAGAGTCTAGATATTAGAGGTTATCTTGACACTCTAATAACCATTTAATCTCAAGTAGAGAATGGTGGGGTATGTGGTGAAAGGAACAAGAGGTCCTAGTCTAGGGGTTTTGACTTGACATAAGGCGTTAACGGACTAGCCTTGTGTACAGTAGGATGAAACACATTAGCAATGGCTCTATAGAGCAGTAGAGGCCAGCACAAGTGCATGACCCTCCAAGATTTCACACCAATGTTTTATCTAGATAATGGAGTCTAGAATGAGTCATTATATGTGATAAGAATGATTTACGAATGAGAATTTTATGATGTATAATTTTATACTTATTTATGAGAACTATTTTGGTACATTAGCTTACCATTTCTTCTTTGTTTTTTTTTTCTGTTTGTTTCTTCTTGTTTGTAATTATCACTTTAATGTTGTGAGAAAATGAAGAAGTTCTAGTTGGTCTAGTGCAAAGTGAGAGAGATGTTGAAGATTAGATAAGATTTACTCTGTTTTGTATAATTCCCTTTCTTTTGAATATAACTTTCTATATATTTAATTCATGCTTGAAGTATGACTATAATATAGTATTTATATCAGTGTCTCATCTACTTGTTTGATTATCATCTTTGTAATATTCATTTAGTGGTTTTGCACTATTAAAATAGGATGTTACATTACACTTCATCATTCTTACTTATGTTCATCAACTACATACTTAGGTACATCTTAATACTAACTCATGCTCCAAACCTTAATCAAAAGTCAAACATGACCCTAAACCTAATCACTAATCTCATTCTCTGATTATCACCACATTCTACAGCTCCTCAAGCTTGGTCCACTTCCATTCTTCATCAAAACACACTTTTCCAGCAAAAGTACATTAGGATAATCGATTATCTCAATGTCTTTCACACATCAAATTTCCAAATTCATCACGTATGAAGAGATAATCGATTATTCTCGAAACAAAACTCAATACCTTGTGCAAATAATCGATCGATTATTTTATAATCGATTATTGTCGAATCGAAACACATCTTGGACATAATTCAAGTGTTCAAAACGCACATACATCAACCCTAGGTCACGAGAAAACATACTCAATACATTATGCATGCATTCAAGCCTCATATACCCTTATAAACAGACCCTAATACATACATTACATCACTTGAGTCATCCAAAATCCATCATTATGAGACCCAAACAACCCGAGTATTTTACATATGATTATGAGACCATCTTTCTAACATATATTTGCATGGTAAAACTCTTAATTATCATAACTTTGTTCCCCCTTAGCATCAAATCCTATTTTGGGATGACCCAATAAAACATACATAATATATTCATAGGAAAAACCTATCACAAATATTACATAAACTCTATCCCCTGCATACACAAACCCTTACCCAACCATAACCACAAATGATCATAACCACATTCATTTACTCATGCATCAAAACAAGGTTTATTAATCAAGATAATCAAGAACATATAACATACAATAAACAAACAAGTAAAGGTAAGCTTCCTCATATTTTGGCCAATACTAGGCTTTATCTACACCCCAAAGATCACAACAAATATCCCTTTTGCACTAAAGTTTTTTGAAGCTGAATCTTTTTCTCCTCTTCAAGAACGTCTCTCTCTATTTCTTTAGGTTTTAGGTTTATGTCTCTCTTTTCCTAATGGTCAGAGTTTCTATGTAAATAGGAAGTGTCTATTATATTAACTTTATCTTTAACTTAATTAATTCTGATAAGTCCTTAATATATCTCTCTTAATATTTTTATTCTAATTTATTATAATAACTATCAATAATAAAGATTATTAATATCTCTAACCATAATATCTAATTATATATAATAATATCTGAATATATCTTTTAATTAACAATATCTCAAGATATATTTTAATTTGTAACTATATAACAATATCCAATAATATCTTTTAGAATATTTAATAATAATTAATAATATATTTCTCTATTAATTATATCTCTTTTAATCTTTAAACCTACCAAAATTATCTCTTATTTTCTTTCAAATACTTTTTAAAATAACAATTAAATCTTCTAAAGCATTTATGTAATATCTTTTCATTAAATTTCCAAATTATTTAATTTGCATGTTTTTTCTTCCTACACCCCCTATTTTAATTTCTTGCACCTAATTAATAAAAGATAAAAGATCATTTTTGTCCCTAGACAAAAAAAAATAACATAATAATTATGTTCTAACAAATGTCTACACTCAAGAGCACTAATTATCAACAAAAACACCAAAATTTTAAGACTATTTTATTTCTAATATTTATATTTTTCTGGATCTTACTACAATAATATTTATAAATATTTTCTACTGAAAAAATCAAAATTTTACAGCAAAAGGGAAAAAAAATTCTAAAATAAAAACCTTCTCAAGATTGAATGTTTAGGTATTATGCAAAAGTGAAGAATAGTCATCCAAATAGAGTAAGGAAAACTCTTCACTAAAGGAGTGAAAAATGTTTCTAATTCTAATTCTTCAACTTCTTTAATTTTTTCCTAAACAAAATCATGTTTCATTAAATGTTCAAGTATTTGGGACACCAACACATTGTTTCTAATGTCCAACTAAAATAAATATGTTTCTAATGGATTTATCTTTGTCGTTTTCACAATCAGATTAAAGAGTGATTGGTCATTTAATGAAGGAGTAGACGATAATGAGAAGTCCAAAAACATATATTATATAAGAAGTCTATATAAATTAGGTATGGATATGATTAGTCCAAAGTCATCTCTGGACTACTTTAATGATGACAATCTCACTGTTCTAGATTCTAAGGGTATTTGTAGAAGTAAAAATCAAAGAGAACAATAAAGTAAGAAGAGGGATTTATTGATATAAATGATGCTTAAAAGAGTGAGAGTAAAACAATTGAAAAACACATTGATTCTTTAATTCATTCATAGTTCAACTCTTCATCAATTATCATATAATTATCATTCATTATCGGATTCTTTTATCAATTATCAAATAATTATCATTTATCCAAATTTTAACAAAATTAAATTAAATAAACAAGCATAAATAAATTCATTAAGTATCTCTCACTTCTCCAAACATCTACATTTTAGATTTATATTATTTTAGCTCTTGAATTAAGTAAATAAGATATTTTAGAATTCAGTAAATTAAGAGAAACTTCAATTAAAAAACAAGACTAGATCAAAAAAGTGTTCAAAAGCAATCCTAAGAGTAGAAATTAGAATTCAAAAAGAGTATATAAACATAATCTGATTAATTCATTAAGTATCTCTCAAGTCTCTAAACATCTACATTTGAGAATTATATTCTTTTACCTGTTGAGTTAAACAAACAATAGATTTTTAGAATTAAGAAAACTAAAGAGAATTTCTATAAAATATTATAATGGAATTATCATAAGCATTCAAAAACAATTTTAATAGCAAAAATCAAAATTAAATTATATAATCACACTTTGTTGCATAATTAGATGATTGAAACTATTTAGGAAAGAACCTCATAATTCACTATAAACTCAATAAAGAATCAACCCAAAAAGTGTTAGCCTTCCATGAGGAAGACAAGAGAAATAATTACAAAAGAGAAAATACAAAAATCTAGTATGTGATTGAGCGTCAAGTAGAGAGGCATGAGCGATGATGAATGATGGATCTCTTTAGTCCTTAACACTTTGTAGCCCTTGGAGAACAACTTTTAGAACTCTAAATCAATAAACACTTGATTCCTTAAACTTTGCAATATCAATTATGTATCTACATCCTTATGGCATAAGACACTATATAAGGAAATTTTTGATAATATCATCATAACGTTATTGCTTCTTTTAGACATAAGGGAATACATCAAACAATATCTCATAGCACAATTATAGAATAATCTATTGCTTTTGTGTTTAGATTGCACGCACTTCCTAAATAACATCATTCAATTCAAATTGACAAATCATATCTTTGTTGGTTTACTTACAGGCCCACTAGACGATTGTTGTAACTCAATAGCCTAAACACTCTAATGAAACTTCGCCTATTTCATAGTGGCGTAAAACACATGTTAGAACATTCAAAGTGTGCATTGGCACAAAGAGTCATGTATCATAAAAAATTTAGCACATAGACAACCATTAGTCTAATGAAATTCAACATATCAAACCCTTTATTAAGACTTATCTAGTTGGGTTGTCTAGTGTCTATCAAGGCTTAAAAGTTTTTACAATTGTTGAAACTTAGACAATACCAATTAAGGAAATTCCAATTTAAAACAATGACTTTAGTATCAAATATACTCCAAAAAAGTTAACATTAAATGTTCTAAATGTAGGTAAAAATTTAATTATCATTGACAATAAGATCGTTTTTCTAATGATGGATTAAATGATTATGCGTTGGCTAAAAGTTATAACTAATAATTAAGATGATACTCTTTCCAGTTAGTGTAACAACCAAAACACTCGAGTCTTTCTACTTGAACAACAAACTCAATCCACAACAATTTTTGCCTATCAATTGTCCCAACAATAATCAAACGTGTGTGACCTTTACTCGAATACCAATTGTTGAATTGAGTACTTACTATAAAGTCAAAAACTATAATATTTTGACTTAAGAATTAATACCTACAATCTTAATTCTATCATAAATTTCCACGTGACAATTGATGCAACTAACAACATTTAGTCCTTATCTTCTCCTTTTTACACTTATTCGGGTGATAATAAATATGAATTAACACTTATGAAAACTGATTTATTGATGAATAAAGTACATACTAGAACCATATTGGAAAATATTTTAATGATACCTAAAAGGAAAAAAATATTTTTCAAGCAAGATAGATGCCTAATACCATAAATAATGTTTATACGTGTGTTACTCATAAATATTGCAAGTAAAACTAGAACAAGAAAAACAATATAATATTCTTCCTTCTAAACCTTATATATTATAACATTCGAGTGAAATATAACTAAGTCAAAAATTTATCATGAAACAAATCTTGAAATACTTTACCATCAATGAATACCATGATCAAATACTTTAACTTTGTAATGTAAGATCAATGGAAAGTTTATATTGACGTGATCTTAATTTCATGTTATTTTAATTTAATTGTTAATAGGAAACTCAAAGTGCAACAAGACGAAAACATTAAAATAAAATTATTATTAAAATATTTATATAATATATTTTAAGATTTTATTTATACGAATTAATTTAAAGGTTTAATGTCTCAATATGTACCTGTTTTTGGCCTAAATCTCAAATAGGACCCTTTCTTTTTTGACATCTCAATTGAGTCTTTGTTTTTGTAAAATTGAACCAAATAGGACTTTTCCGTTAAATTGATTAGACGGCGTTAAGTATTGTATGATCTGGCATGCTGACTGTGTTGTTTTAACACACGTGTCATTAAAAAATTAAGTTAAAAGAGTGAAAATTCAATTACAGAAAGGATAAAATTGGCAAAGTTGAAAATTCAATTACAGAAAGCCTCGTTCTCTCTGCTACGACAAGAAATATAACCTATACAAACCTATACTCCATCCATGACTTCCTCACAGCCATCCGCTCAAAAAAAATGGTTTCCAGCTGAGAGGACACCAACAAACAATTCTACGCCAGAGTCAGGAAGTGGCTGGGCGCCACCTGGTGGAAAATTCAAGATGCTGCTGTGGGGAAAAACTGGGATGCGATGAAGGGCGCTACAAATACAGAGTGAACATCAATGTCTCCAGCCAACGAAAGCCTAGTGGCATCCTCAAGAGTAAAACCCTGCCAAAATCAAAATGAAAAATCAAGTGATCAAGTAAATCAATCTTCAAGTCTAGGTAATTAACTTCAAGGGGATGGATATATCACTTACAACACGATAAGGAAAGGATGTTACATGTCTCCCATCAACGGTAACATGATACCCCTCCAACCCAACACTAAACAGTTTCTCCAATTTAGAGAAGGAAAAAAAAAGTATTCAGAAAACAAAAATCAAAGCAAACCAATTCATACCAGAAATCTACGACGAGAAATCTAACCATAAACAAACCAGAAATGCTCTACCCATACATAGAAATAATACACAGATCACCAATTCAATTCGAATAAAAAATCAATTACACCAGAAATCCCTAATAAACCCTAATCCCCAAAATCAGATAACAAGAGGAACGCTAAACCCAAACTTGATATTGCCGCTGCTTTCGCCAAATCACGACGTCACTGCCCTTATGCCACAGACCGCCAAAATCTCTTTCCCCCTGTAAGACGAAACAGAAACATAAAAGGATGAGGAAGCCTCCATCTTGCGTCGTGATCCAGAACGGAGAGGAGAAAGTAAACATCCGCTGCGCCATCTCCGCTAAACCTGGCCCTTCCCTCCCTGCGAGGAAGCGCTAAAACTCGAAAAGGATAGAGGAAAGAAGGGTTCTGCTTGAATCGCGCCATCACTGCACCGTCGGCGACGCCCTTGTCGTGCTCTTGCCGTCATTGCAGCGCCATAGATGAATGTGGTTTCATTTGGATTTCATAATTGCAGAGGAGAATGGGATTTCCCAACTTTGCCCTCACTTTAAACTTCATTTTTTAATTCAAAAATAAATAAAAAAACAATTGAGTCACTTTTTTAATGTCATGTAATAAAAATTATACAATTAGCATGCCTTCTTTAACGTTGTCTTATCAATTTAACAGAAAGACCCTATTTGATTAAATTTTACAAAAATAAAGACTCAATTGAGACGAAAAAAAAAATCATATTTGAGATTATGAACAAAAATAGAAACTTATTAAACATTAAACCTAATTTAAATCAATCATTATACAAAACAAACCAACAAAACTATTTCACTCTATTTATGCGAGATGGACTAACATGGTCCACTTGCCATCCGCATTACCAACCCGGCCCAGACCAGAATAAGACGGATCAACCCGTAATAAAAGCTGTCATATTTGGATGTAGGTTCAGTGACATTGTGACTTTAAAACCTTTTTACCAAAACCAGTTTTTTTTTTTCAGTATTATTTTACTAATCAATAAAAGTTAATCTGGGTATATATATAAAATGAAGCTGATGATTCCAAAATTCAAATTCATATTCTATCCTATTTCTAGACATGGGGCTCACATGTCTTCATCAAGGTTTTTCAACTTGCACCACACTGAACAATGCCACATGTGGTCGTTTTAATTCAATCATTCCAAAACTTTTAAACTCTTTTTTTCTTTATATTCAAACAATATAAAATCTTTTCGGATGGTAATGATTCCTTGCGCGCATTACAAAACAAGAGCGTCCAAGTTCTGCACGGACCCATCATATTATTTTGGCTCAAAGTTATAAATTAATATTTCTCGAGTATAAAAAATTATTAAGAAACTCTTTCTAACATTTGAAATTCTTCTTCAACTCAATTTAAGAATTGATTTCTATTATATATGATTATAAATCTCAATCAATTAGACTAATTTATAATATATAATATAAACTTCATTTTAAAATTAGTTTTGTAGTGTTGAGTTAAATTTAAAATCTATTTTACGCTCGAGATGAATATACCTTAACCTTAATGTGAAGATGTACGTTGAAAATTTCACATTATCAATTTTATAGTGTTAAAGTTCATTTTTTAACATATATCACACTACACCTAAAAATTCAAACATTGAACTACATATTTAAGGAAAATATCACAATACTAATTACGAAGAATCTATAGAAAGTTAAATAAAAGATAACTATTACTTGACGATGAGTATTTTATTTTTAAATCCAATTTTTCACTAGCCATCTCACTTGACATGATATTTTTTATAAAATATTATGTATATTTTTTACATTTATGTGCTTATTAATTATTATTTACATATTTACAAAATTAATTTAAATTTTTTTATCCGACAAAGCGAAATCAACCAGTCAATAATCATATCAGTGCAGCTTGAATTTGACATGAAAATATGATCCAAATTTTATACATTACTTTGCAAGTTTAACCAAATTAGATATAAACTAATATGTGTACACCCTCAAATAATTATTACACTACTAAACGTGAAAATTTGTATAAAACGATTCATTCGCCTTCTGATATACACATTATATATCACATGTTATTGGTGATGGGTCCTCATATATAACATTTCAGGTTTGAGCTTAAATTATTTTTAATATATACACTATCTCGTATTTATCCAAATTAAATTTTGTACCACATTATATAGTGTGTTTCTGTTGTATAGGTTATTGTTATCTCCTTTAACTTGAAAAGATCCAAATAGTAAGATTTGTGTCCCTTTATAAAGTGCATGTCGTTGGGAAGAGATGATATATTTGTCTGTGCTTAAGGTTTCTTTCGTTATTGAATATTGTATCCGATGTTGATTAATATGTAACAGTGTTGTATTGAAAAAAACTAGAAAAGTGGTCCATATTGTAAGATTCTTTCTTCTTCTATTTTTGTAAATTATTTTACGGATCTATCATTTTCTTCACATTAATTTTCCATTTTTGTTGTCTTTGAACTTATAGCTTTTCTGGGTATGTCATTTTCTTTGGATCCACACGATCACGAAAAAGTTACAAGGTCACGAGAAACTCCATTAACAAATTAGGAGGCTAAATAGAAGCACGTATTGGATAGGATTGTCATAAATATAAGTGCATGCTGTTAAAGATAACGTGAAACTTCAAAGGTATAATGTTCAAATAATGTACACAATGCAGGGACGTTTCTAGGCTCAAGCTTCTTCATCTCATTTTTTGTTGACATTTTTTCAGTTTGATTATAGTAGTTTAATTGTCTTCTAGTTATTTTTTAATTTAAGAAAATATATATTTAACATAGGTTAGAAAGTTGATGCTAATAAGGCGACACTAAATAGTTATAAAAATTGAATATGGAATTTGTTTTGCATGCATCTGACTTTCAAACTATGGAGTTAATTTGCTGACGTCAATTTTTGAAAACCTACTTTAAGACTACACTAATTTATCACTAAATTTTAAATTGAGTTTTGGATCTAATTTAACGTTGTTCAAATCAAGTTGATATTAATATATTTTTATTTTAAAATTTATTTAACTTAATATCGGTTAAGCTAACATATAATAAAATTGAATTTTTTTAGGTGTATTGTGATGTATGTTAAGAAGTGGAGTTTAAATCTAACTTCATCCCACAAAATCAGTTTGTAAGGTGAGGTTTGCACATACTTATATATTATAAATTGGTCTTATCTCTAAGAGTCGATGTGAGACTTCCAGCACACTCTCCCCTCGTGCCGAGGTATAGATATCATCATGAGCGTGAGATTACAAATTAATGGGTGGTCTGATAACGACCAGATAGCGGGTGGAACAACATGCCCAACAAACAACAAATATCGATAGGATAGACTCTAACAATAACTTTGATACCATGTTAAGAAGTGGACTTATGTTAAGAAGTGGACTTTAAGCCTAACTTAATCCCACAAAATCAACTTGTAAGGTGAGGTTTGCACCCACTTATATATTATAAATTGGTCTTATCTATAGTCGATGTAGCACTTCTAATAGTTTACTAAACTTAGTCAAGTGATGCAAAAAAATCCTATAAATATCAAGACATAAATTAAGAAGAAAAAAGAGAAAAAGAAGTACTGAAAAATACTATCAAATCCATTCATGAAGTGAAAAAAGAAAGGGAAAATACTCTATGAGTATATATTGTCATATTCATCTTGTAAGAGAGTGATATTAAGTTGAGTGCAATCATTGTATATCCTTCACCATGTGAAGTTAGCCTGTAAGTATTATTGTAACTTAACTGTGTGAAAGATAATTCGATTGTAATTGTGAGTTTTTTTATCACAGGGGAGATTAAGACATTATACATAAAGAGTTTAAACTTATTGTAACCTAAAGAGGTTTTATTCTAGTTCTTGGAAAGGATAAACTTGTACTTGGATAGGAGTTACTCATTGTAACCTGGAGAGGTTAATATTCGTTGTTAGTCAAAGGTGTTGATTAGTGAATTTCTTAAGTAGGTGGCTTAATAGATTGGTACACAAATCGCGACACATATAGTCTAAGTATAGAATCTAGAGAGGTACATAAATCATGACACATATTCCTACAAAATCTTGCTTCCCTGTGGTAGCATCAGAAACTCGGCTTCCTTCTCATATTTAACACTCTCAGAAAATATCTCTCTAGAAATTTTGCCTTAAAGGTCACCCAGCTAATATCCTCTCCTTGAGTGTTCATCAACTGCTTCGTGCTCATCCACTAGTATTTTGCCTCCCAAGCTAACACGAAGGTAAAAAACACCAGTTTTTGCTCTCAGTACAGTCGATCACTTCAAAAATCTTCTCATTATTGCGAATCCAGTCATCGGCCTCATTGATAGGACTTCGACAAGCGTACCGAATCGTTTCAAGTAATAAACCGTGGTAAGACCAGGTATCTTTTTCCCAAAAGACTCGTAATACTAGAGAATTGTGCGATTAACAACTCATCTAGACTCAAGAACATAACATTCATTTAAGAATATGTGCAAAAAGATAAATTCACAAATAATTACAAGGTTGGACTTTGGTGTTTGAAGACACTTGAAAAATGAAAAAGACTAGAAATGGTATGAAATGACAATGTTAAGGTTAGTTTTCACCAATTCACTCTTGTGTATACCCAATTTAATCTCCTCTCCATCAATTTACTAAAGTCAATCCACTAAAACACTCTAGCCTTAATCCCTTAGGTGATAGAGCCTAGGTTTTTCCTATCAAACTCCAATCCCTTGGAAAATCTAACAAGCTAAACCCGCATTAAGGACTAGGATGTAAGGCAACATATGAATCATCTTCCATCCCTAGAATCAATGAACCACAAGGACTCTTGTTTCAGTTCTGGGTTTCATCTTACGTCCCCATAACCCATGAAACCCACAATCAATTCATGAACGTACCCATTACATGCAAGCTTCAAGATTAGAAACAAGAATACTAGCAATTGATAGAAAAGTCATTTATATATTCAAATCATTCAACAAGATGGAAGATGGGTTTGGCTCTTAATTTCCATGGAGAGCCTCCAAGCTTACAACAATGGAAGATGGAAGAAGAAGGAGACCCGAGGAGGAAGAAGGAGATGTTCCCACATGCTCCATGCAGCCTCCAAGAGCTCCAAACAGTGAAGTCGCGTCTCCAAACCACCAAAGATCTAAACCTCTTCGCGTTTTAAGTTTAAATAAGCTCAAACTACCACATCAACGAAATTCGCGCTCAGCCCCCCTCTTCTAGGGCGGCCAGGCGCGAGGTTTGCATAAAGTCAACGAGGCAAAGGGGGCCCAGCCCCCTTCTGGGGCGCCCAGGCACGAAGTTTTGGCCAAATCAGTGAATTGAAGGGCGCCCGAGCGTGAAGTTTGCACATTAAATGGCGCACAGCCCCCTTCTGAGGTGCCCAGGCGTGAATCATGCAGTGAAATGCAAATTGAATGGGGCTCAGTCCCCCTCCTGAGGCGCCCAGACAAGGGAAATCTTTCATGATCCTTCAAAACACTTGCTTTTGCAGGTTTTCCTTGGCTCCCACTCTTGGTAGTTTAGATGCTCTTCAATAGCACACAAATTGCCTATAAAACTTGAGGAATTAGTGATTAAAACTCTTATATGTAACCTAAGCTAAACTTATTCACAAAGTTAGATAAAAGAGAAGATTAAGCATGTTTCAAGCTTCAAGAGAGTTGATTTAGTAAGAAAATTGCACTACAGATAATGGTAAGAATTACCGTTATCACTCATCTAGAGTAGCCCTTTCATTGAACTTTGACAGATTATGGCATAGATAGTCATCGACCTCATCAAGAGTTGTAAATTTTAGAAAAAACCAAAGGTCATTTGATAATTTTATTCAAATAACCTCACATCAGGATAGATAGAATCTTGCTTTCTCTCTCTCAAATACTCTCCTTCATTTACCCAGAAATCTCTTGAAAGGAACAAACATATCATTCTCACTTACTCTCTCATAAATAGTAAATGTCCTGAAAGAAACATGGTTGTAGTGACACGACATGTTATAAATAGACTAAACTAGAATTAGGAAGGTTTTTTTTTTGTTTGATTTTATGAAAGAGTGGATAAAAAAAGAGAGGATAAAAACTAATTAAGTAAGAATAAACATTACTAAGGAAGAAAGGGTTCATAATAGCCCTTTTGAAAAGAAGATTGAGAACAACACATAATTGAGATACGGCAACAAAGTGGGACAAATTTGGATTTGACTATCTCATCCTTTTATGAAATAAAAATTCATTCTCATCTCCATCAGGAAACAAATGTTCTCTTACCCACCCTCACATCTTCCTTTTCTATTCCAAATATTAATTAAATAAATTTTTGACAAAAAGATAAAATTCACAACAAAGAAAACATAGTATAATCAAGTATTTAATTTTAAAAGGATGCAAATTTTCTTTTCTCCGATGTGAAATATTAAGAAATAAACTATAACAATATAAATATCAATTAAGAGTATTAAAAAATAATGGATTAAATGTCAAATAATTATTAAAAAGAGTAAATGATGAAGTGTGTGCCTTATAAAGAAGTTATGAAAATAAGGACTAACAAAAGTTAATATAAGTTTGTCAAATTATTTAATAAACTAAAGGTGCTTAGTAATTTAAATTTGTGACATGTACAAGGATGATAGAATGAGTATGGAACAAGACATATATGTACATACACAACTCGTCTTTGACTGCATATCCTATTTTAAAAAATAAAATACATGTATATTTATACTCACATCCAGTCAATTCAAGATTTTTTGTTATTGAGACAATATCCACAACAACATATTTATTTTTCATTTGCACATTGCCTTTTTAATGTTATATTTCATTATAAGAAGGCTATTGTATTTAAAAATAACACACGTACAAGCTTCGTAACATAATTTGAAGGTATAAATTAAACTTCAACCCTAAGAGGTTCACACAAAAAAAGTCTTTGCCACAATCTATTTAATCATAAAGAATAAATCAGTCACATCCCTGTTAATGATATGATAATGCTTGAGACTACTTTAACAATCAACAACGATAGATAGGAATATATATCTAAGAAAATGAACATAATAATAAAGGACAGAAACCTAAAAAGTGTGATAAGTTTCAATCAGACAAAAAATTGTGAATAATTATGTAAATGGTGAACAGCCAAGCAAATGCATGTATCAAAAGTGACTGGTGATAGCAAGACCCTCTGAGATATAAACTAATATGTAAATTATGAATATTATATAATGTATGGTTGAGATATCCAATTGAGGGCCCTATTGCTGCAAACAATGAAAACACATTTCAGAGACACATAATGATCCTGTGATAATAACTTGCACATGATTTTGTTCATGAATAGAGAAACTGTCACTGTTATCAACAAAAGTTGTTAGGGTGACACCACTCACAAGGTTTACTTCCATCAAAATTAATGATTTTTCTAAGCAGGTTAAGTGATCAAACTCCTGCATGAAATGGAAATCATAAAAGAAAAATAACCCTTTTCTCCAATGAACTTTCAGATGGCTATGTTACTTGTTGAAACTGAACAAAGCCTCCTTCACCACACTTCCACCTAACCTAGAATATCAAAAAGACAAGTTTCTTTTTTCTTGCACTCAATAGTCAAATCCGTATCCTTACTTGCAGATTTTAGCTTACCTTTGAAGCTCTATAAAGGGTGAAAAGGAAACAATGCAGATTCATAGCAGCATAAGCATCACCATTATCATAATCTGTTTTCAGCAACCATGAAGTTCTCAGGAGAATTTACTGCCCTTGTGCTTCTGATCCTTGTTGTTTCAACTTCAGAGGCTGCAATTTCATGCAGTGATGTGATCAAGGACTTGAGGCCTTGTGTGAGCTACTTGGTGAGTGGAAGTGGACAGCCACCAGCTGCATGTTGCTCAGGAGCCAAGGCTCTTGCCTCTGCTGCATCAACATCAGAGGATAAGAAAACTGCTTGTAACTGCATCAAATCCACTGCCAAGAGTATCAGCATAAACTCACAATTGGCTCAGGCTCTTCCAGGGAAATGTGGAATAACCCTTCCTGTGTCTATCTCTCCCAATGCAGATTGTTCCAAGTAACATTCATTTACAGCCTTCACATAAAACCAATATTCACAAGAAAACAAAATAAAACACTCTTTAATTAGCAAATCTTTTCAGAAAAAAACATTATCAGACAATTTTAACTGCATAAACTGAGTTCGTGCATGATGCAATTTGTAGAAGCTTTCATCTGATTTCTTCAACTTTTCATTTCTAATTTATGAAAAAGTTCATTTTAGTTTGAGAAGAATCCCGTTTCATTTGTTTTTTCTTACTTTATCCTAAAAATACTTCTGAAAAAGTTTGTTTACTACAGAATTATTATTTTTAATAGTTTTATTATTACTTTGTGAGTGTATCAAATAATGAGTGAAATTTTGTGACTTTTTTTAATAACTTATAAATAATAATGAAAAGTCTGTTGTTGTTAGGGTTTATTTTCTTCACTCACCGTTATTTTCATACATTTTTTACTCAGTGGGAAACTTTTTACACTCGAGTTATATAAATTACTTGTTTTCTTTTTTTTATTGATTTTATTAATTATTTGGTACAATTTTTGGCAGGGTTGGTTGAAACTTGGAATTGGAGTTTGTTGCAAGCATGCTCAACATTTTTTCTTATACCTATATGTATGGGAACTTATCATATATTATGTAATAAACAGGAATCTACCTACGTGGATTTCTTCATTCATCACTGAGTGCATGCTTTTTGTTTTTAATATGTTGTCTGAAAGTTGTTTCCAATATTGTAGAGCACTTTTTATTTAAAGTTCACAAATGTTGTTTTGCTATATATTTGAAGAACATTGTTTAAGGTTATTTGGATGACAATAACAGTATTCAAAATTCAAAATAAATAAAAAGGAGGTGCTATGAATAAAATATAAAAGTGTATGCTTTGGAAACCATTCAAATCAATCTAAACTAACGTTAACCTGGATCTAATATCATTCATTTAAAAGGTTCTAAAGATTAATTATGATAAACACCAAGAAAGTTTTAGTTAACTATGGTCAAATAACACAATTTAGTTCTGATTCACTAATTCAACTAATTCAAAAAAACTCACGCCAAGACGAAAAAAATATGCATGACAATATTGTTAATTTTTGTTCTAATTATTTTAAATATTGAATTTGAGATTATTTTCAATTAATTGATAGAATATATTTTTTTAATATGAGATATATATGACATTAATTCTTTAATCAAAACACACTAATAAAAAAAAAAAGCATTGCTCGTTGTTTACTTTTTGTTTGTCAAAGGCATTATTTGTGGTTGACTCCAACTCAAATACGTGTTAGGCACTATCTCCATTAGGCACGTTATTAAATATAAACATTTTCAATCTAGATTGTAAATTTAAAATTTCATATTATAAGATCATCTTTAATTCATACAATATTTCATTTTACAAGATTATGTTTAATCCATACGAAGTCATAGGTGATTGATAATTTATGAATAAATGTAAATTATGTTGTAGGCCATTACTTGGTTCAGTGTCATACATTTTTAAAAAGTATATTTTAAGACAATCATGTATTAATAATAAATTCTTAACTTAATAATATAATATCTAGCAATATAATTTTTATTATATTAAATATATTATAAAATATATAATTGAAATTCACAAAAATTAAATTTATCAAAATTTTGGAAAAAATAAAAGTAGAAATATATCTGAAAATGAAAGGCTTATCCTTTTAGCATAATTGGCGTTCCAAACTTGGATATGTTTGAAAAACTTGTTGAATGGGACAAGAACTAATCATTAATTATTTATGTATTGATGGACTCACATCACATGTGGCATCAATACATGCTTTGACTTCAAAAACTAACATTTGGGTAAAAAGGGTTTTGCAATGAGCAATTTACCCTAACTCACCATCAACCACATTAATGGATTCATTATGAGAAATTGACTCCTAAGTGTTACTTGCACCAACCTTTTATAGGAATCTAAATTACACACTATGCTGTTTCATTTTCAATCTTCTTCCCAAACACCATTAATGTATCACTATTTCTCCAAAGAAAAAACACAACATAGGTTTGAAAGGACATGTGATCTCACTTCAATAATGAAGAAACACCTTCTTTCTAGGGCTTCTAGACCTTTGCTAAAAAACTATGCCATTTAATAAACATATAGGTGTATATCTGTAGGAGACATACTTATATATATAGAACATTTGCTTCAGGAGAAAATAAGCTGAATAAAAAATATTTTTAAATTCATCTCCCATTTAATTCAATGGATAGAGAAAACATAAGGGGAAAATGTAAGAGTAAAGTTTATATCCTTCCATTCCTTTTTTTTTTCTTTTTTATAAGAGAGGGGATTTAACATGAATGAACAACAATTTAAATAAGTGTGCCAGTAATAATGATCTTAGACTTTTTATTACTATTATTATTATTATTGAAAGTCAAGAAGAAAAATCCCACCATAATCAATCAAGTTCTTTGATGAAAATTAATTATTAAAAAAATATAATAAAGTGTAGACTCATAAGATTACGAATTTTTTTATCAAAAATAATAATAATAATAATAATAATAATAATAATATATAAATTTCTTATGTAGAATGATTCATGGAAGTTTGTAAATGAATTCGAACACTCCAAGTATTTCTGTATCAAATATATTATTTTACCGATAAAAAAAAACTATTTTCTACTGCTCATATATTCATATTTTTTCACTAAATTTTATTTTGATAGCGCTTCGTGATAAAAACAAAAAACAAATCTGACTTACCTCTTTATAGAAATCTTATATTATTCAAAACCTTAACTTCTACATCTAACTCGTGGAAAACATCATCAGATATAAGATTTAATCATTACTGTTAACTATATATAATTGGTCAAGTAATTATAATATACTGTAAGTCTCACATTGACTAAAAGTAAGACAAAATTATAATATAAGTTGGATGTAAATCTCATTTTATAAGTCGATTTTGTGTGATTGAGTTAGATTTAAAGTTCATTTATGATATAAGAGTTTCACCCGTTTTCGAACGGACCACCCATTTAATTCTATTCTCACGCTCAAAATAAGTGAAGCTTAAATCTCATCTTATAAACTAATTTTACGAGATTGAGTTAGGTTTAAAATTGACTTTCTAGTATAATCTTCATTATTTATTTTAATTGCATGATTAAGGTTATAATTTTGTAGTTGTCCAACAGAAGGTCTTTTTGATACGAAATTTTCCATCAGCATTGTGATTAGATTATGCAATCATGACAAGTGATAGAACTTTCACATCTCTTTGCAATATCATTATTTGGTTTTTTAAAGAAAGAAAAAGATGGAATCTTTTTATAAAGCTATTAAACCCATTTGAAAAAAAAGTATCTTTTCCGATTTCTCTCCTTCATGTAAAGCTGAAACATAATTAACGGGACTTAACAAGAGCTTTAACAACCAGTCACAATAAAGAAAAAACAAGAACTTCAACAAAAATAATAAAAGAAAACACTAATGACGTATTTCAATTCAAGTTATTATATTTTTAATTGTGTCATTTTACCCTTATCTTAACCAAACGTAGGGAGTGGAGAGTTAATTTTTAAATCATACGACAAAAAAGACATAATAATTGAACTTAAAAGTCATGCTTTTCAAAATTGGAGTGGACTTAACATTGAGTACATTTCACGAGCATTATAAAAATTCATATAAAAATTACCACATGATTATTGAAGAGGTATTCGTTTTAATTAGTTCACAATATGTTTTTTGTTCTTGATTGATTACAAAATTTGCATAGGAACTCCAAAGACGTCTATTTTTGTAATGGAATTTTTTTTTTCATTAAGAAAAAAGAAAAAGAAGAACAATGAATTAACTCTTCAAATGAAAACCCTCAACAACAATGAAATCATCTTAAATTGAAGCTGAATGGATAAATTAAATAATAGTCAAATGTAATTCGACTATAAAAAGGATTTGATAAAACGGATATGTATAATCGTTTAGACAAATTTAATTGAATTGTAATATATTGTAAGTAAACTTAATCAAAGTTTAGTCAAAATAGTTCTATATATAAGCAATTTATTTTTAAGAACTAAATCAAAAAAATATTTTAATTTTTCAAATAACTCAAATTTTCTAATACAATTCAGTTCGATATAAACATGATTTAATTAAATTTTCTGAACAGCCCTTTAAATAAATATGTTTGAACACAATTTTTCAATAAGAGAAAACACTTTATTTCTTATAAGACTTAATTGAACTATAAGTAAAATACTTTTTTTATCCAATCATTCATTAGCAATAAACTGAAAAAGAGTATTAATTTTTATAATTGATTGACAATATAAAAAACTTCACTCTAATATATAGTATTACTCTATAGAAGAATCTCTTTGTATATACTTAGTAGATAAATCATAAACCTTTTCCCCTACTTGTATACATTTATATATAATGCTACTTTCTTTTTAAGGGTCAAAGAAATATAAATATATGAATAAATTAAGGGTAAGTGATAAAGAGGTGGGTGCATAACCAACCACAAGGGTGGCTTTTATGAAAGAAAATGCTAGCTTGCCACACTAACATACAATTCAATCTCATATATGGGTCCATCTATATCAGCATCACAATAAGGAGATAACGCGTTTCTTCACATCTTTTTTCTCTTTTTCTAAGCTCTTCTATAGTCTAGGATAATTGATGTGAAGTATATTCCAATTATAAAAACATAAACTTTAATGCCATAAATTGTCCACAAAGATGTGAAGTGACTAAATTGGACTACTCTTGAACTGCATAATCACATGTGTGCATGTATCTCTCTTTCTTTCTTTTTTTCTTTCCACCATTACTTTCTTCAATTAAAAAGCCACCCACTGAGGTTAGGTCACAAGCAAGAGCATAAACATAAACAAATGTCCTTATTGAGACAGCTTTTCACTGATGAAACATGGTAATAATTAAAATAAAAAAATACAGTCTCCCCTTGTACCATAATAGAATATTCTGTTCACATTCACAACTCAGCCTTCACAGCTCCTGAGAGAGGAGCAAACAAAAACAACAAATATATATATATATATATATATATATATATATATATATATATATAAACAGGAAAACCAATGAAGAAACTTGTTTCTTGTAAATCTAAGAAACTCACTGCCTTTTTCTCCAACAATTTTTTGGAGACTTTGAAGGATCAAGAGCTTCATTATACACCACAACTCTAAGTTGTACCACAAGATACTAAAACAGCTAAACTAGACAAAAAGAACACCTACTCATCCTTTTTTTGTTTTTTTCTTTTCAGTTTTCTTTGCTTAACATGAATGATCAAGGGCAATTGGGGTTTCTACCAGGACCACCATAATAGAAGTAGTTACCCCAATCTCCAGCACTGCCAGTTTGAACATTGTAGCAGCTATCTTGCTCAGTGTAAGTGCCAAGATCTTTTGGAGCTCTAAGCTTGTTGTTACCATCAACAATCTGAATGTTCTTGAAGTAACTAGCCTTACCAAAACCTTCCTCAGGGAAATGGCCGCTTCCCATTTGAGTTGAGGTGTGTTGGCCATCAGATTCAGAGTTCACAACCTCTCCTCCCCACTCAATCATTGAGGCACTGTCAGAAAGGTACGAGAATAGAGGAGCTGGCCAATATCCCATAACATGATCACTTCCAAACTGCATCCACCAGTTACCCTCTTTGGGGTCCTACATACACATTGGTTTTCCATAATAGACAACATCAGATGACTTTCTTCCATGTTATTAAATTCATGGACCCCTAAAACAATGTAGCATTCAGATATAATGAAGTGTGTGTCAGAGATTCTCTCAATTTATAATTGACTAGTGTGGTCTGCAAAAACCAACGGTAGCAATATACTAATGGTAGTGTTTGTTGAGTGCTGGGCATATTTTCATGCCAGAATGTCCAATATCAAGAGATAATATATAAAAAAGGATATAAAAATGTACCTTCCAGACCAGGATGCTGATATCATATTGGGAAGAGCTATACTTGGAAAGAGGGGAGATGCTTGCTCCTAGAGCTATATCACTGTTAATTTGAATAAAGCCAGAGCAAAGGAGATTATAACAACCAGTAGCTTGATATGCATCACTCTGTCATGGTGGTGGAACAATTGAATCAAGTGAATAAGAAACACAAAAGTAATTAGAGGAAAGGACAAATTTTGAGTGCTTGAATTGATAACTCACTGTCCAATAAGTGAAGAGTCTAGTGTTGTTGTCTCCATACAAATCAGGGCTGACCTGATTACCAGAACAGAAAAGAAAAAAAACAAAAATTCGAAATTAGAAGGAAGGTGATAAATCTAATCTTTATGAGGATGCTGAATTTGAAAACATTTGCAGACAGAAGATGACAATGGAGAAAAAATTTAATAATACCTGCCAACCTGCTTCAATGCTGTTGAGATCTTGACCAAAAGAGCCACCCAGAATCCACATTTGAGACAGGCTAAATTCATTGGGTTGTTGAATTTTTGGGTCCCAAACGTTTATGGTTGCCTTGGCTCCATAATACTTATCCCCCTCCACATAAGCTATGGCATGCTAAATGCTCCAAAAAGATCAAAGGAATAAAGAAAAATACACAAAATCAGGAGAAATCAATAAATAAGTAACCAGCTTTTATCTTTTGCTCCCATACTATCTTGTTTTTCCTTTTGCATAAAAAGGAGACCTAATATGGTAGGTAGTTTATAAATTTTTCTATCTTCTTTTGCATAGAAAAGAGGCCCAATATAGTAAACAGTTTTTCTTTTTTAATTTTCCTTTTATTGGTCAGAAATGAAATACATGAGAAATGAGGGTAGTTTTGCTAAGTAATTAGCAGTAGATTAAACTAGCTTCTTCTTTTGGATGTATATTCACAGGTTCCCTCCTTTGTACACACTCTCAACCTCCCAATTGAACTGGCTGTTACTGCATTACAAATATCATGCATGGTAGAGCAGCAGTACCTGGTGGCCACTCTGACTGATGAGGTCTGGTAGAGGTTTTGCTGGCTTTGGCTGAGGAAAGCTCCTTACCTTCTTCTTTCCAAATTGTTGAATAGAGCTTGCCCTTAGTATGTCATTCTTTGAGGTCCTTCTGACAGGAATTGTTCCTTGAGGGCACCTTCCATTTCGGTGCCACAGCTGAGTAATAGGCTTCGAATTTGAAGAGACTTTGCTCTCCCCAAAAGGGTGCCCTTCAGGACGGAAACTTGGTTTCATCTGCATCAAAAACCCGTGGTTGTTTGAAATTCAAGTTTGAACCCAAGGAAAGAGAAAGAAAAATGGAGCTAACCAGGGAAAGAATTTTAAATTATAGCATGAAAAGGCACTAGATAAGAAAAGTGAATTTCTTCACCTGAATCTTGTGATTTTTGAGGTCAGGGTGATCCAAAGCTGGCTGGTGAGAGACATGGACGCAGTCAATAATATCTCCATCAGGACTCTGCTTTCACAACATAGAAATGCAAATTAGAAAGAATTATGTTCATGGATATGCACAAAAAGCAAATGAACCAAACCGAATTACACTACAATTCCTAGTAAAACCAAGGGAAAAAAGTGCCACTAAAAAGCAAACATAGAATCTGCTCAAAATTCAAGAACAAGTGAAAGAGACTAAAAGAAGTCCCCCAGGTGAGACAACAGGAGCATCCAGAATTAAAGTTCCTTTCACCGAAAAAGGTCCATTGTTGTGCAAACACCAATTAGAAAAACAGTTAAGCAATCAGTGAAAAGTGGAAGAGGCAAAAGAGAAATAAAAGTCATGGTAGAATTAACAAAGAAAAGAAAACTAGCTCTCTCTTTCTCTCTCTATACCTTGATGGACCTTACGGGAGGCCTATTCAAGTTCTTCAATTGCTTCTGAACCTGAAGCTTCTGACTTGAATCAGCAAAAGCCAAAGGCACCACCACCACCAACATGTAAAGAAACAACAACACAACCTTCCCCATTGCAGCAACCTTCCTAACCAAAAGCATTCAACTCAATGAAAAATCTCAAAGTGGGTTTCTAAGACTCCCTATAGAACCCAAAGGGTAACCAAAAACCATAAAAGATTTATAGCGCACACACACAAGACCAAGAGGAACCAATTAAATGGCCTTAAAACTATGATGGGTTGTTTTCTTGTTAATAAAAAGGCCAATCTTTTTTCTCTTCCCTTTTTATATATATTTTTAAAAAAATAAAAATAAAAATTGGAGTCTTTGATTCTCTCTCCCTACCCTTCACCCAACTTTGCTGGTTATCCTGCGCACCCCACCACCAACCGCAACAAGCACCACCACCCTTTGCTGCACACACAAAATACAAACAAAAAAATGTGCTTGACACCTTTGACAGGGTTGAGTAAGAGAGGGGCCCTTAAAATTCCCCTCCTTGGGGGTTCCTTATTTGTAGCTTTGTTCCTCACAAGGCTACAAAATACACTGCCGACGCTTTCAAGGGAAAAGAGAAGGGCATTATGGGAACTCACGACCAAACCAAAAAGTCTTTTATGGAAATGCATGGTCGTGTTCTATCAGAAAATAGAGGTTCCACTACTCACAGTGCCAAGAGAGAGAAAGAGGGTTAGTTCCCGCTACAATGGACCAACTATCTTCTATTTTGAAATTACCCTTTTGCCCCTTAGGGTCACGGGATTGGAAATTGAATTCCAATTTTCCTTTCTCGCTGTTTTTGTTGTTTTGCTTTGCCTCTGCTTCAAGCTGTAGCTGTGGAAGAAGATAAAGGGTGGAAGTGGGAATATCGAATTCTTTTTTGTTTCCATTGTAATAACCAGATTATTTCAAATATTTTTTTGTTTTGTTTTCTTCCGTATGATTATCCAAACAAATGACTATGGTATGGCGAAGTTAAATTTTATATGTTTAATTTAATTTGAAGTTTTATATAGTATTTTAACTTTCTAATTTTAGTTCGTTTTTTAAATTTAAAATCAATATCTATATATCTATATATAAAATTCTTTTTCTTTCAAATTTATCATTTAAATTAAAGTTAAATAAATTAAAATAATTATTTTATCAATTTACAGTTTATTTATGTAAAATCTTAAATATGATATTTTAAAAGTAGTATTAGTTTAAAAATAGTAAGTCTCGATTATTTTAATATTAAATAAGTTATTTATAAATAGTTTTATTATAAACTAGTTTTATTATTTTAAAACTTTACATCTTTCTAGAAATCATTTTTCTAGAGTTTTCTAATTTCTCTTTAAGAATTCTAACTCTTGAGTCATTTCTTTGACAATCATGAAGTACATAGGATATCACAAAAGAGTAATCTATACTTCTATTCGATCAGTTCTTTCTTCAGAGCAAATAAGTTTCTATCATTTTTCCTTTTAATTGTAGTTTATGATCATGCTGAGAAATTTGTTTTTATATGTATCAAAATGCTTCTTTCTTAACTATTGGTCAATTTGAGGTTCTAAAGTTTAATTTCGATCACCAATTGGTGAGTTGTAGACTTTTCTAGAGTTCCTTGCAGTGAAAACAACGGTTGAGAGTTCTTACTGTCGTAGGAGTTTTTTCTAAGGTAAAGGAAATTAGATATCTACTTTTAATTGATGTTGGGTAAATAAGTTTAATGTTTGTATGTTTGTTAAAATGGAAGGTTTGTTTTCATCTAGTAGTATTCTATTATCATATATGTAATGTAATATTTTAATATTTTTATACTATTAAAATGGAAGGTTATGTTTAACCGTCTTTTAAACTTAACATTTTTTAATAATAAAAATATTTATAAAATAAATAAAAATTATTTATAATAAAATTATAAAAATATATTTGTATTTAATTTTATAATTATAATTATAACAACAATAATAATAATTTTATTATTTTTTATTATCATATGAAAATAAATACATTGAACATGTTTTCACTTGTTAAACTAAACTAAAGATATTAGTGTTCATTATAATAATTCTGAAATTTATCGGCAGAATTTTATCCGTGAAAAAAAAATATGTCAATAAATTTTTATTATCAATGAACTTTATTGATAGATTTTAAATCTTTTATTATTGATAAATTTTATTGACGAATTTTATCGATAAATATATTATTAACAAAAAAATATTTCAATAAATTCATCAATAATATATATTTTATTTATCGATGAAATATTCGTCAATAAATGTATCGATAATTTATATTTAATTTATGATTAATTTTTTTATCAATAAAATTCATCCGTAATTAAAATTTTAAAAAATATTAATTCATGTCGTTAAAAATAATTTGTTATAGAAAAATTTATCCTAAATTTCTATTTTTATAATATAATATGTTCTTATATTTTATTACTATTGTAATTTTAAAAAAAAATATTTTTTTCAAGTTTTATTTTTATTATAGTATAAAAAAATTTCTCATTAATTATTGATGATTTATTACATTTATAATTTTTATGCTAATTAATTCATTTAGATTTTATTTAATAAAAATAATTTTAATTATAGGGAAACTTTTATCTCAAATTTTATTTTTATTATAGGAAAAGATCCTTTTCACCCTTAATTATTGATATTTTGTTACTCTTTTTTTAATTTTTAGCTAATTAATTGAAATTAACGAATTTTTGTGTTTATTATAGAAAAATATTTATCCCAAATTTCTTGTTTTATTGTATAATATTTTCTTCCCATTAATTATTGATAATTTATTACGCTTTTAATTTTTATGTTAATTAATTAATTTATTAATTTAAATTTAAATTTTATTGATAAAAATAATTTTAATTATAAAAAACATTTATAAGGACTTATATATTGATGTTATTACTGGAGAGCAATAGACTTAAATAAAAATAATTAAATTAAAATTATATTTAAGCATCGTATGACAAAATTATAAGATTTTTTTTAAAGAGGTTGTTTTCCGGACAGTAGCATGACTGGGTAAATAGTGAAGTCACTCATTGAACTATATGAAATTGTCTGTATTAAAAAAATATACAAAATAATATTATGTAAGTATGCTTTAAAAATTTGCAATAAAAATGTATATTTTTCTGAATGACAGCAATTCAGAACATGCTAATTATTTTTTGGTGTGATTTGGTTTTGTCCATTCAGATTGGTTGGATTAGCATATTAATGCATATATGTGCTTTTAGGTAAAGGACGGAAAAAAGAAAAAAAATTTATGAGAATTAATGAAAAATAAATAAGGGGTTGAACAATACTTTTTTATATTTAATTATGTTTTTTTATTTTACTTTCATTGTGATACTAAACTCATAAAGTCCATGAGATTTTATAGGTTTTCATTTTAATTAATTAATTATATATATATATATATATATATATATATATATATATATATATATATCATGTTAAGATTTATAACATTATGTTCATAATTATATCTACTATACAATAACGATATTATGAAAGTATTTATTATAATTATATTTACTTAATATTAATTTCCAACCTAAATGGGGGACATATATTATCATAATTATTTAATAAAATAAATAATTACATACAATTGAAATTTTTTATAATAAATATTTAGTAAATTAAGTTGTAATCGGATTTTATTATTTAGGTTGATAAGTTCTTACATAAAAAAAACACCAATATTTATCACTTAACAATTATTATTAGTAATAATTTAATAGATTGAATTGATTAAAAAACAGGATTGCACTAATAATCAGTTAAGCTACGAACTAATCAATTATCTTATGTGTTATCAAATTTAATAAGATTTATAACATTATGCTCATAATTATATCTATTACAATAACGATATTATGAGAGTATTTATTATAATTACATATACTTAATATTAATTTCCAACCTGAATGGGGGACATATATTATCATAATTATTTAACAACATAAATAAGTACATACAATTGCAATTTTACAAAATTACGTGAAAAAGGATGAACTTAATAAAAATGTTGTAAATAATATCAATGGTTTTATAATAAATACTTACCAAATCAAGTTGTAATCGGATTTTGATATTTAGGTTGATATGTTCTTAAATAAAAAAATACCAATATTTATCACTATAACAATTATTATTAGTAATAATTTAATAGATTGAATTGATTAAAAAAATGATTACACTAATAATCAGTTAAGCTATGAACTAATCAATTATATTATGTTTTAGCTTGCACAATTAATCAATTAAGTTGGGTTTTCAAAAGCAAGGAAATAATGATTTTTCACTTAATTTAATTGATTAAGGTTCTTCAAAGCTATTTTCTTTAAATTATTTTTATTTAGTGGTTATTTTGGAAAAAACATCAATTACTTTTAATAATAATAATTTCATATGTTAAAAAACTCTTCAAGAAGCTTAAAACTTTATTTTCATAAATCAAGGTAATGTGATGAAGTTATTATCTTTTTATTTGATTTTGAATCTTTGGAAATCAATCACAAACAGATGGTACTATTTTAACTACTGTGTGCACTTTTTTCAATATTTTTATTATTGGTTATCTTTTAAAGGATTGTTGAAGTTTTAGGTTCATATTTCAGTATGGATCGGACGAAATTCCCGATAGCTTGTCTTGCACCATTTTTATCTTTTGTTTTTTTAATTTTTATCTTTTGTTTTTTTAATCTCTCAAGTCATGTTCAAAATAGTTTGAATGGTATATGTAAAAGTTATTTTCATACTAAAGTGACCAATTAGAAGAATATTAAATGTGATGATGTATGTGTATGGATAACCATACCTTATACTTTTATTTATAGTAGTTATTATGACTTTTATTTTTATTTTTACCTAATCATGGTTGAATCATAACTTAATCAGCATTAGTAGACTAATTCAAGATTATCATTGGCTAATTATTAATTTGACTTTCAGTTTGTAATTGTCGGTATTGCCATTCGGTCTGAGTAATTGGCCAAATGGGACCAAGAGTGGTAACAATACTTGTAACCAGAAGAGAGTTAAACTCATGTAATCTTTGATAAGATTAGTGGAATCCTTTAAGAATTCTTAAGAGAAAACTGAATGTAGCTCGGATAGAGTGAACTAGTATAAAAATTATGTTTTATTATTTTTCTTCCTTAAATTTTATTAAGTTTTCTATGTCATTGTTTGAAAATTATCCTTATTTGGTAATTAATCCTTTGAAAACTTATCAAACATCGTTTACAAAAAGTTAAAAAAAAAAAACATTATTCACCATCATTTAGTGTTTTCCTATGTATTTCAGGATTGACCCATCTTGACCTTTAGTCTGGACCAATTGGTATCGACCTTCGACTTGGGTCGACTCATCTTAAACTTCGGCGTTGGCTGATACGTCATGACCTCTGAACTGGGCTAGCCCGAGCCAATAAGTCCCGATCTTCGGTCTGGACCAGTAGATCTCGACCTTTGGCCTAGCCGACCCTTCACAACCTTTGACATTATTCAACACATCTCAACTTTCGGTTCGAAACTGATCCTTCTCGACTTGACTTTAAGCCTAGTTCGATGTGTCTTAATTGTCAACTTGTCTCAACCTTTGGTCCTAACTTATAACTCGTTTCCATGAAGATTTGTTTCAAATTTCCATCCAAAATGGTCCATAGTCTTCAACTTGACCTACATATCTTAACCTACAACTCGAGATCATAACCTAATTGAAAGAAGACTTTGAAAGTTGGTACTCTTTTTTGACCCCTTCATTTAGGTCCCATAAAAAAGAAATAATTTAAATGAGCTAAAGCTAACCCACATTAACCAAATTAACACTTCTAGTAACAATACATAGTGATATTTAACATGATTTTTACCATAAATAAATATAAATATAAATATATAAATATATATATATATATATATATATATATATATATATATATATATATATATATATGTAAACAAAAAAAATCAATTTTTCAAAAAAAATGTGTTTAAGACTGTGATTCATACTTTGATCAAACAAGATAATAAGCCATTAAGAAAGAAATCAACAAAAGTATATACACATCATCAAAGCAAATATTCATACTTTGACATTAACTTCATTTTGCAATTGTGCTTCAACATAACAAGTTATATTTTTCTTATGAAAATTGCAATGCTCGTTAAAGTAAACTTAAATCTCCTTCTAATTCTCATAAATGTGTGGCATATAAGGTTGGAATTACATATAAATATCAAAGATAACAAAAAGAAAAATATATTTTGATAAGTTCTTCAATTATAGAAAATTATTAAACATATAATTTATTACTTGTTTCTATTGAATAAAAAGGGACATGCATCATATATTTATTACATGAGTAAATTTGGTATTCCTAGTAAGAAATACAATTGGACTCCCAAACGAAACCTCAAAACTACTAACCCAATGAATGTGAGATAATTTAATTTTTTCGGATTTTATATTATTATGATATTAAATATATCTCGACATCTAGCATTTAAATATTAGCATATCTCGTTATGAATTTTCTCATTGTATTATAAAGAGAGAGGAAAATCTCACAAACCACCCTATATCCATAATGCATGAGTTTGTGTTTATTTTTTATCAAATTTTGAGTGTGAATTTTTTTATATATAATGTAAATGGGTTTTACCTGCATATTATGTGTGCTATGTCACCAAATTTAATTTAATCCAAAATTTAATATCTATTATTCCTTCTGTTTATTGTTTGATGAATTGGATAAATTACTATTATCTAAATAAATATAAGAATATCTATGTGTGTTTACATTTATGAACCAATTCGTATGAGGTGTGAATTTTGCAAGAAGAAGTTATTTATAAAAGTTAAGACCTATTTTATACGTAGGCTACACGGATGAATTTTAATAACGCCAATTTATACATATATATACATCTGTATAAGCGACTATCTTCACCTCAGATACTGAAATTGTACAAACTAAAATTGTTCAACTCTACCTTAAAACGACTCAAGTTTGTTTGCTATACGTAAAGTCTTCGATAGTGTTACGTACTTTTATCAACTTTTTCTATTTTTAGATTACATGCATGGTCTTAGCTTTTTAAGAAATTAATTAGGCCTATTTAAAATAAAAGAGATTCTCATATATTAAAACAATAATAAATACTTCATGAATAATTATTATAATAATTGTGTATTAATTTTTATATTTCACCTCTAATAATTTTAAATAAGTAGTGGCTTGTGCATTGTCTGTAATCCTTGATTTATATAATTCAACTTACATTTTTCACTTATAAATAAGAAATTTTCATCTAATGAAAACATTTTTAATCATTTTTTTATCCTTCTGGCTTTGAATTTATGTTTTCGAGAAAGCTCATATTTTTTTAATCCATATATTTGAGGTTTGTTGTAATTTTATTTCCAATTTTTTTAGATATTATTATTATTGTTTTGTTTGAATTCTTTGAGTTTATTTATCATTTAAATTCTATATCAAATTATTATTTTTACAATTATAATTTATTATTGTTGTTATGAAGCATTCCTTATGTTTTTATGGTTTTTTTTTTTACCACCAATAAAGAATTGATTGAATATAGAGAACATTTGGGATGTTGCAACTACTTTGCAAATAAAATAAAATATGAAATTATATATACAGAGATATTAACATATTTCAAAACATAAAATAGAAAGCATATGTTTGTCACTCTAGTCCAACTCATGTTCCCTTTTCCAGGTAAAAGAAATATCTCCTCTTCCCGTGTCATGACATTAATCTATTACCATAAAATTGATTAAATGCTTGCGGATATGATTTTGAAGAAATTTGAAAATGGAAAAATAATCAAAAGCAAAAAAAAAAAAAGGCGAGAGAATAATAGTAAATAAATTGAAAATATATGTTATAGTTGTGGTGACAAATATCGTTGGTCTCGTAGTTATTATCAGATCCAAGTTAAATATATTTATGTTTTATTTTTACTATATACTTAAACAATAATAGTATAAACTATAATTTAATATATATTATATCATCTCAAACATAAAGAACTTGATCTAACTCATCATATGCTAGTTATATAGCTAGGACAAATCATGATTTAAAGATGTTCGCACATGGGAAAATCTTCCGATACACACTCAGATATTTTTCTAAAATTGAGTCTTGTTATTCATTGATAATTGAAGGGCTTTAAATAACCATGATACTTACAATATTATGGAAATAAAATAAAATCTGAAAATAAAATATCAACTGATTTAAAAATAAAATCTCCTTAACCTATCATAAAATAATGTTCTACCTAGATAAACAAAAAATCATAACTACCCATCCCTATTTTATCTCTATCAAATCAAACAAAATATTATCAAACTCAAAGCAAATAAAATAATAAATCTCTAAATTTAAGTTTATCCCAACACATATATCATTTAGTAAGTTTACAGAGGAGGGCATGAATACTTAATCAAACACTAAGAAAAATGCTTATTTCCTCTAACTAAAATCTTAAAATAATCGTAGAAAACGTTACATATAGATAAGTATATGTAATTAATTAGTACGAATTTATCTATAAATAATTATATATAGATTTTTCTGTATATATTATATATAGATAAATTAATATGTAACATAGTTGACAGTTTGTAAAAATAGGTTGTATTACATGGACATATATATGAAAACACATGAAACAACAAACAATGTTGTATCAAATATCATTATGCAAACATTATAAATTCATACATAAAATCTCTAAAATCTAAACATTATATGTGACAAATGTCTAATAGTCATAAATAAGGTATATAGTGGATAACAATTGAAACATGTCTAAAACTCTTAATATCAATAATCATGATAAGGAGTTTTTGGATCTTGGAGTTCATCTTGGGACTGCACTTGATCTTTGTCCTGTGACAGATTTTGTTGATCAGTATTTGACGTCGAAAAGATATTTTGTGCAATTGTTGTCGTCGAAGACAGAAGATACTAGATGCTCGCACTAATAAAATTTTGTAAAGTGTCAAATTTTCTTTGGAATTAGGAAGTGATATGTTGCATTTGTTCTTTACTATTTACTCCATTCCACTACATAATGTTCCACAATAATAAAATAATAATTTAGGTAAATAATGTTGTATTATCATAAGGTAATAAAGTATAAATATAAGAGAAATGGAAAGGGGGTTGTTTGTCTACTCTTCCACGTAACACCATATTCCTCTATTTTAAATTCTCTCAAATTTTCTATAAGTTAAAGTGTTTATATTACGCCAATCAGATATCCAATTGAAGAATGCTAGTTTAATTTTAACAATTGTCTTATTTTGAAATTAATAACTTGATTTTAGTGGTATGATTATTGGAGTGTTATGTTGAGTTGATTTATGATTAATATGCTCTTAAAATTTTGGGTTTAGTGTGATAATGATAGTTATCACGAAAATTTGAAATAATGCTTTATGCATGCTTATGTTTATTTGGTATGATATGTTGTGTATTAGATTTTTAAGTTTTTATGTCTTCATATATCTTTTTTTTAGTCAGTGTTACGTGGACTATCGTCATATAAATTTGGTCTCCCTTGTATGATTTGATTGCATATAATTACATTAATATTGTCTTGTTTTCATGTTCATGGTTTTTCTTGTTTTGTCTTTTGAGTTGTTTTGGTTAAATCTCAATTCTCACTTCGTTAATCTTTAGATCAAGTTATAATTTTGATATTTAGTTCCTAAAAACATATATTTTTATTCTGACTGTTGTGATTATTGGTTTGCTGTTTGTATTTAGAGGATGTAGTTTTGCATACTTTAGAGAGCTAAACACTTGTGAGTTGTATGCATAAAACCTCAATTTTAAATCAATTAATCATTATATTGGACTGAAATTTTTATATGTAGTTACTAATGCATATATCTTCATTCTAATAGTTGGGATTATTAGTTTGATGTTTTTAATTACAGTAATTAGTTTCGTATATTTGAGATGTTGAGTGTTACACTATTTCTATTTCTAAATTATCTGTGTAAAACCTCAATTCTAAATATTTTAACCGTTAGATCAGACTAAAATTTTGAAATGTAATTCCTAAAACATGGTTTTTTACTTTGATCATTGGGATTGTCAAATAAATGTTTGAGGTAAGGGGAATTAGTTTCAAAGTTTCAGGAGAGATTTGAGTGCCACCTTGTTTCAAATGTTTTTATGTTGTCTCGGTAAAATCATGATATCCACTTTGTTAATCGTAGGATTGATATAAAGTTTTAGTTTATAGATCATAAAACATGTTTCTTCAATTTGGCTATTGTGATTGTCAAATAGAGATTTATGGTTAGAAAAATCCATTTTTTCATCTGGAGTAATAATAGTTAAATAATTTTGTTATGGCAGATTAATGTGAGAAGAGAATTTTAGAAGTTATAGATATCATGATTGAATGACCCTGAGTTATGAAATATGTTGATTTGAAGAATAGATTGCATGCATATGATGTTGTGTTCAATATAAATTGTCATTGATTAATAATTGCTATGATGTGTATGAAAATGGGGTTTGTAAGTGAGAAGAAAATATAACTTAGGTATTTGATAACTTGAGTTAAGGCTAATTAAAATGTGGAAATGGAAATTTAGTGATAGAATTTTAGTATTTAAATTGAAAAAAAAATATGTGGTTGATGATATATGATAAGTTGAATTAAGGAAAGATAATTATGCATATGAAGAGATGTGATAATTCATATGAGTATGTGATATGTGAATTAATGTGTGTGGATGTTGTGAATGTAATAACTCTTAATAACTCCTATAGAAGGAGTACAAATATGTTGAGTGGAGTTAAGCAATGTATTGAGAGGGATTATGAAGAAATTATCCTAACTCTACTAGTATTGGACTCACATAGAGGAAGAGATCTAGTTTGTGAGATTTGTAGGATGTTTTGGCTCGTTTGGAGGTTCGATATAAAATAAGATTGGATTTGGTGTATTGGAAAACCAATGTCATACTCTAGAGGGATTGGAGTCCATATATAGAGTCTATAACTATAGCTCTTGAGCAACAAAAATGGATTACGATTCTATGTAATATATTAATATTGAATGTGTTATTTGAGTTTTAACTTATTAAAATTTTACTAGCTTATTCTTACATTTTGTGGTTGTAGTTTTCACTTGCCATTATCTTATATATGATTATATGTGAGCAAAGTAACAATTAGATGATTTTACTAAGGATTATGTAGTTGAAAAGGATAAGAAAATTGAGACTCTTTTAAAATAAATAATGGATTGCTTATATATATCTATACTAATGTGTGTAGGTCATTCAGAAATTGAGACTCTTTTAAAATAAATAATGGATTGCTTATATATATCTATACTAATATGTGTAGGTCATTCAGAAATGTACAATTTTTATCTTATTTAATAAATGATATATTATTACGAAAGATCATAAATAAATTGGATATGTATGTATAAGGGTCTTTACCATTAGCATATACTCATTGTCCATTAACTTTCTATCTTCCATGTTTAAAACTACTAAATAAATTATAACTTTGAATTGCTTAGAACGCTTGAGTTGTACAATTTAAGTTACAAGAAATTTTTTAAAAAATATATTCTATCTTATTCTCTTATCTATTTTATACTCTAATTTATATTTTCATAAGAAAATGTATATTTTGAGAACAGGAAATAATAATAAATTCATAATTTATGTATAAGCTATTTTATAAAAATTATTTTATGTATTTATCTAAATTTTAAATTTTATAATTAACTTGTGTATATAAATTATTGTTTTAACCAGTGAAGGAACGCATTTAATTTATTTTTTCTTTTAGAAGTTTTTACGGAGAAACTACTGCAGACAATTCAAAATATTTTAGTAATTGAAACCAATTTATTAAAACAAAATCTTTTCTTAATAAATGTATTGTTTGTTTTTATCTATGATAAATAAAAACAATTGACATTATTTATATGGGTGAATTAGGATTAAAAAATTAACATTCATTAATGATATATTTTTTGTGAAAAAGTTATGAAGAAGCATGGTGATGGATGGATAATTTTATAGAATGATGATAAAGTAGTAAACTTTTGATGAATTTTTTTTAACCCGTGAAATATTACACATGATCATATCCAAAAAGAGCCAAATCCAGTCACATCTCACCAATTGTAACTATCATTCACATGCAAGATTCCTATTTCTTTTTTGTTGCTTACATGCATGCAATAAGATTCCAACCGTCAACAATTGTGTTATTATATGTTAACCCTATTTAAACACCCTTTCATCATTACCTAACATCTTTATCGTCATCTATTACGTATATTTAATATTATTTTGTAATGATCACTGTAACATAAATTAAAAAAATTAATTCATATAATAGAGAGAATATCAACTTATAAGGACAAAAAAAAATAGTATTAAGCCATAATTTATTATAAGACTCTTGTTTTACAATTTTCATTTATAGGGTACAATGTTTTTTTTAACTAAATAAAAGTACTCAAAGTTCCAAAAACATAATTAATTTGAGCATGTTGAAAATTAGAAACGTACAATGAGAAAATTTAAAAAACTTATAATATCTTCTAACATTATATAATTTAATTATTATGAGTGAATAATATGGAGCCTCATATATTTGGATATTAAGGGCCAGTAGCCTATATAACTGTAATATTCTGTTTATATAAATATATATAACCGACACAGACATTTAGTGTAGTTTGTCATGAAGCTAATACATCCAGACAAAGAATCTTTTGTATTTTTTTGTGTGTGATTCTTCTATTTATCTCACTGACTCATTGCACAGTCCATAGATCATCATAAATTGTACAATTGGTGCATTGGTTGATAGTAACAGCATAGCATGGATGCAAATATAGTGACACTATTTAGCTCCATGTTCAAAATTCAGATCTGGTTTGTGTTCATCCAACGATGTGTTTATGTTTTATTTGTAGTCATAAACATTCGGTTTAATCATTTAAGTGTGTCATATATATATATATATATATATATATATATATATATATATATATATATTAAATGGGAAATAGGTCTTTTTTCTTCTTTTTTTTCTAATTGACTTTTTAAAAAAATTGTCACATGTGAAACTGACATTATAGCACGTGACAATGATATTGTGATGTGACTGTAACAATATCACATATCATTGTTTTAGTCTCAATTTGATTATGTATTTTTATTTTTTTCTTAATTCAATCCTAATTTTTTTTAAATTAAATAATTTCGTCTATTCTCAAATTGTAACAAAATTTAAATTGTAATTTTTATATAAATGTTATACAAATTATTTTTTTTAAAATTAATATTTTTGTTAAATATTTTTAACAAGATTAAGTTTATTTATATTTATGATTTACATTAAATTTTATTTAAAATTGTTTTTAAATTTTACATATTTTGAAAGATGGAAAAAGTTGATAAATTTATTTTATTTTATGAAATGCAATTGATAAACAAATTTAGCATATTTTTAGTTAAAATTAATTTTGAATTTTTTTTTCTATTAACATCACTTTATATTAACAACTTTAAAACAATTTTAAATAAATTTTAATATGAAACAAAAATATAAATGAAGTTAATCTATTTGTATAACATTTATATAAAAATTAAATTTTGTTTCATTTTGTGTAGGACAAATTTGTTTAAATCTAAAAAAATTAAGACTGAATTGAAAAAAAAATAAAAATTACTAAATTAAGACTAAAATAATGACATATGGCGTGATACTAATACATGGCACTACTATTATCATATCACATTGTCGTTATTACGTGACATAATATTAGTTTGACATGTGATTTTTTTTTATTTTTTTAAATAAATAAAAAAGAAAAATATTTTTAAAATAAAAAAAACCACGAATTGACACGTGACACCCTCTTTAACGGTATTAATACAATACTGATACATCAATTTTTCCAAATTAAAGACTCAATTGAGACAAAAAAAAGGTTAAATATGTTTTTGGTTCCTCAATTTTTAGTAAAAATTGGTATTAGTTCCCCTTCTAAACTTTAGACTAATTTAGTTCCTCACATTTAGAACTAAGTGAATTTAGTCATTTTAACCAAATTTTGTTAAGTTTATTTAAGGTTTCAAATTTGTTTCTCAACTAATATTGAAGAAAAAAATGTGTTAAATAATGTAAACAACTCAAATGCTATCATAAAATGCATTTGAAAAGTTAAATAAACTTAATAAAATTTGGTTAAAAAGACTAAATTCACACATTTATAGAGTTGAAGGACTAAATTGAATCAAAGTTTCGTTGATGGACTAATTTTAATTTTCACTAAAAGTTAAAATGACCAAAAATATATTTAACAAAAGTCTTGTCTTGAAAACGTTAAGTATTTAAAGAGCCTATGCTCAATGTTTTTTTTTTTTTTTTAGTTTTTGATGTGCGTATGTCTTTTACGTCTCGATCATATGATTTATGCTTCTTACATAGAGGCTACATATTTTTGTCTTCAACTTTAATTTTTTTCTTTTCTTTTTGTCTACATGTGTAAAAGGATTGGAGCACTAAGTGTTGTATAATTATATTCTTTATTACTTATACAAAAAAACATCGGTTAATAATTTAGAATGATTAGAAAATGATCTTTACAAAAGTTTATATAGACTAATTTCTATAAATTAAATTTTTACTAGTTGCAATTAAATTTTTCTTTTATAAAAGTTTATTCTAAGTATCATTATGAACTATAACACCTTAGATTATCGTATGAAATAATTTAGTATAAAAAAGTATAAAAATATATATATAGGAATCAAATCAAATCATACCTAGACACATAAAACAAACTTCCTTATCAATTCCAATATTTACAAATTTATCTACACAGTTATCTTCTTCAAAAAAAATGTATTTATGATTTCTATTTGAGCAAACATGCTTTCAAATTATATATATATATATATATATATATATATATATGTGTGTGTGTGTGTGTGTGTGTGTGTGTGATTTTATTAGATTAGAATGAACTTGACTATAGAAAAAGAAGGGGAATGTATATGATGAATAGTGAGAATAAAACAAGAACATGATTATAATTGAAAAGATTCCCCTGGAAATAATTGGTAGTTGTCTAATAATTGACTCAAAGACATTAAAAACAAGCAAAAATAATTTTGTGGAACATGCAAATGGGTGTTTTAAAATTTGATGGAAAGTGGGATAAGATGGGATGGGCATGAAACTACCAAATGATGATCAATTTCACATGTTTACTGTGATTGGAGGTTGATATAATAGTGAACATCTGTGATCTTAGGTTCGTACACAGTCGGTGAAGAACGAAAGAAAACGATTTCTATAATTTAAATGTATGTTATCCAAAGAAGCTTGTTAAAAATAGATTTATAATATAATTAAACCAATTTTTAATTAAAGTTTTACTTATTTCTTATGTTAAAAATTTGAATAATACTTTTCTTAATAACTATTTGCTTGAGAATCTTTGATAAAAGTAGTAAATTGTGTAAGTAATAAAGTAATAAGTAAGGACATACCCACCAAAACTTGTGTGATAACTAGGTAAATCAAGTATTATCTCTATAATTACGAAATTTGGAGAATGGAAATAATAAAATTTATATAAATTGTTCTTAAGATCTATTGGACAAATTAATAAGCTATAATTATGATAATTAATAGTATTGTTAGAATATATTTAATGTCCCAATAACCAATATAATAGTTTCAATAATAAAATTAAAAAAATTGTGTTAGAATAAAATTATAACACCATGGATGTTATGATGTGGTATTTAAACACAACAAGCTTATAGCTTGAAAAAACATCACATACATGTGTTTCATCTTACAAATGATATAATCTCATGTCAAGTTATACTATGTATAATATATATATAAACACAGATTTCAAGTTGAAACGCATGAAATGTGTTCTAAAGCTTAAGTTTGAAAATGATCACTTGTTGTCAAAATATTTATTTTCAAATTTAAGACACTATTTTTAGATATTAAAGGCACGTTTATGTAAATTCTAGTCGAGTTATCTATTGATCATATGTGTTTTTATCACTAAGAAGTAAAAAATTATGAAATTTAGGTAAATAAGTATCGTCAACTATCATAAAATTACATAAGGAAAAAGATAATTTAATGATATATGGAACACATTCAATACTTCTTTATGTCAAAGCTCGACAAACAATACCGAGAACAAGAAGACATTCAAGTGAGTTGAAATCTACTCAATAAGTAGAATATGATTTACCACAATCACCTCTTCTCAAACTTATAAAGACTCTCTTAAAAGAAGAATACAATAATCAAAGCGATCATTTTACATGACAAAAATTTGTTAAAATTTTTTGGTCTCTAAAGCTTTGTAAGAGCATTATTTGTATTCATATTAGCAAACTAATTGAGAGAACCTAATCATTTTATATATTAAAAGGTGTTACTTTCTCTATTGAAGTGAAACCATGATTAGTTTATCACTCAAACTCAAACTTTGTATATGTTAAGAATAATTTATCAAAAGATAACCTGAGTTAATATTTACGTGTTAATCATAAACTATTGATTCTTTATTGTGTTTATTTAGTATTTTGAAAAAAAAAACACAGTATCTCAATTATTCTTTGTTATTGGTCAATTATTCTTTATTATTGGTAGTGAATTCTAACTCAACCTGAATACTTCCTTGATCAATAATTTTACTAAGACATGTATAATTTTTTTTTAAAAAAAGAAATATAAATATAATATTGATATAAAATATTGAATTTAATTAATTCTCTCGTAATGGTAACAAGTAAAAATATTTTAACAAATTTGCAAATATACACCTATGTGATTCTGGAATAATATTCAACAAACTATACATATACGTGTATAACTTAGTACTACGTTTTTTATACTTATAACTTACTATCACATTCTTTACTTATCTATATACTTAATTAAACTTTAAGTTTTTCATAAATTTAAATATTTTATATTAATTAAGTTCCTATTAAATTTGTTTGTTTTATTAAATTTTTAAAATTTATATATTTTTAATTGAGTTTCTATCATTTAATTGTTAATTAATTGAATGATATTATTATTTATTTTTTCGTGTTAAGAAATATGAAGCTTTATAATTAATGTACAATTATATTCTTTTTAATATAAATTAACAAATTATTTTTATTGTTTTCAATGAAAAAGTTAGAGATAATGAAATCAAGAGACTATATTGTCCTCATTAAATGTTAATAACCATTCCTTCTAATCTAACATTTTTTTTTTCAATGAAAACAAAAACAATCACTTATTATTTTACATTAAGCACAACACTATTTTATAATATTTATAAAAGTTCGTGTATTGAGGAGTAAATAAAATATAATAACCTTATTATAAAAACTTAATTATAAATAGTGGAATTTATAGATAACTTTTAATGAAACCTATTTATAACGTGCCAACATTTTCCTTTTTAGATTGTGACGGAAACAAATGCCAATTCATTTGAAATTGAAAGGTGCCTAAATTTGGTAGCCAAATTTCACCTTCCAAAAACCTATGTTGGTGATAGCCAGCTGAGCCAAAGCTATATAGCAACAATTCTCTCACTTTCTTCGTCAAATAATGGACATCATGTAACGGCGCTGCCTTCTTTCCTTTACCTATTTAAGCAAATTTCCAGCTTGTAGTAGCACACCATCCCTATTATCATATTAATTATGAAAAATATTTTTTTACATATTTAATTTTTTTTTTACATGATATTACTTTTTTTTTATTTTTTTTCTTTTTTAAAAAAATACAAAATTTTATATTTTTATGACTATTTTGTCCATCGTTAATTATGTGATTACGATTTCAATTATTTTCCAGTTTTTCATGCAATAATGTGAAAAGGCTGAAAATTCTCTTATGCTCGTCTATTATTCTTATAAACATGTCTGACTTTTCATGGCATGTATGTGAATCTATTTTTCTTTTCCAATCTTCACATTCATATATGAAAGTATTTTTTGTTTCATATGCAGTGACTTTAGGGAAGGAATTCTTACACTAAAGTTTATATATATGTGGTACTATAAGGATCAAAGAAGTCAAACATGCTATTTTAAAAAAAAAAATTAGGTTAGATAAACTCAAGTTCAATTCATTAAATAAAAAATCGATCAAAGATATTTTTGAAGAAACTCCATTAGAATATAGAAATGAAAAAGAAAAGGCAATTATCAAGGTATTTGGATAAAATTAAATAAGTTAAGACAGATATTACAAAGTACAAAAAATAGTGGTATATATGCAGTTATCAAAAAGAGTAAAATTTTCTTCAAAAGACATAAATTCACTATATATATATATATATATATATATATATATATTTATAAATAATTGACATAGAATAAGAAAGTAAGACGTGTTGACCACATTAATTATGGAATAAATAATCATCACGGGTCTATAAATAAAGTGTTTTGGATACTATTTTTAGTGAAAAATATATATGGTTTATGAAAGTACAATTGCTATTATGTAATCTCGTCTTTCTGATTTTATATTTTTAGTTTTTCAATTTTCTTTTTCGCAAACATTTACTTTCATTTTAATTTGAAATGTTATTAATTAATTAACTATTTTTCTTTATGGTATTTTTAGGAATATATAACTAAAATTTACGAAAATAATAGTTTCGCATTTTCATTATTCAAGGATATATGTTAGTAGTTATAAAAGTCTAATCCTTTCATTAATGAATTACTTACTGAAATAAACTATTTTCTCATTCGCATTGAAGTGCCTCTACTATGGTTTTTTTTTTTTTGCCACTGACTTCAAATTCTAATGGGAGCCAGTCACGAATACTTATTTAAGTTCCTTATTGTTAATAAGTATTTATAAGTGAATTTATTATTAACTCAATCTTATAAAATCTTATTGCTCTTTTACTTTAAAAATGAGTCGTATCAAATATGAATATATATATATATATATATATATATATATATATATTTTATAAATAATTTGAATAAAAAATTTAATTAATCTTATTAGGATAAATTTTAAATTATCCTAAATAATTCTAACATTATATGAGAAAGAGATTTTGAGCTAAATGTAATTATCTAACATAAAATATTCTCACTAAAATAAAATATGTATTTATTTATGAATATTATAGTATGGTTTTATCTTTAATTGATAAAAAAAAAATTAAAAATAAGATTTTTAATTTCTTCACAACAATCTATTATTGGAAAATGAAATAATTGTACACGTTGAATGTATATTTTGACATTTTGACATATTGGATGTATTGGTTGTTAATTATCCAAATTATTGAATAAGTTTGACGATAGATTTTCCTATTTTAGAAAGCCAAATCTTGGTGTGTTAATTGACAAAGAAAACTTTGGTTAATACATAAAAATTGAAGATAAAGAAAACAAGACTCTCAAAACGACAAAAACCTAAATGAACATTTTAGTAACAGATTAGGAATACAGCGCATGTCGTAGACTTCTATTTATTGTGCACAGTTCTTGTTGACCACACTTACCAAGATCATGACTAATGAAAATTTGATGTTGCAGGAATTTATATCAGTAGTTGAGTAAATCTTTTAAAAATAATAAGTCGTAGTGTCTTTTATTTTAATTTCATTTCAAAATTTTGAAATTGGTAACTTGTTGACTTTTTAAATTTATTTAATAATCGAATTTTTAGAAATATATTTTTAGCAATCCGTACAGAGTGAATCTTAATTTAACACTAAAAATATAAATTATAGTCGGAAAGTAAATCATTCGCAGTTCTTATTTCTCTCTCATGATTTAAAATTCCTAACATTAATTATTCCAAAAAACACTTATCTTCTTCTCCATGGATAATATAATAGGAGTTATAAAATATTATTTTCCAATTCTCATAACCATTTTTAAAATAAGAGCTGTGTCTTCTTTATATACACCGTTTTAACTTCATTTATAATATAATAATAGAGTTTATTATAATTGATGATTTATTAGAAATTGTATACTCATGAAAAGGAAAGTAATTAAGAGTAAGGGGAAAATATAATGTGGGTTTTTGCCAAACATTTATTGAGAAGGATGGTTAGATTATTAGGTGTGTTTGATGTTATGTAGTTGAAAACAAAATAGGATTTGGTGAGTTGCAACATGCCAAGTCAGACACCATTTCTCTTTGACTAATAATGCTACCTTTATATTCACTTTTATATATGTCTACACATTAACCCTATATCTTCATTCATACCTACTACCATTTCTTTACATATAACCATAAAAATAAGATTTTAACTGGAATAATAGTATTATGACACATTTTTACATTTATTTGACATAATTGACACAAAGTATATGAATAAAATAATTATAAAAATGTAAATTTTGTATTTTTTTAAAAAAATAAAAAATAAATAAAAATAATGTCAAATAAATATAAAAAAAATTTAATTATGTCAAAGAATATTTTTCTTAGATTCATGATATCATGAGTTAGTCAGGATATCTTTATTAAAATATAACAACTAATAATTATTATCTTATAATTAAATGAAATGTTTATGTGTTCCAAAGAACAATTTAGTATGCTGAACTCAAACTTACATAATAAATTGAAACCACTTCTAATTCGTTTTAAAAAATTAATTTATAGATTTTTCCATTTGATGTTTAATAAAAATATAAACCTAAATCAATTTGTATGATAGTATTAAACAAATTTATATTGAAAATTTAATTTTATACTTTTTTTTAACATAGTAATTGATTATGTTGGGAAATAATCAATTATAGGCCAAAATCTAATTTTTATATATTTAAGAAATAATCAATTATTTCATACGTAATCTAAGTTTTTCTAAACAACCTCACATTCACTAGTAATTAATTATGCTTAATAATAAATTGTGTTGATAGCCATTACATTTTTAACAGAAAGAAGCAAAGAAAAGAGTTGGCATAAACAATTTCAGAGCATAATAGCCTCTGACTGCTAAAGCACCATTACAACACAAAATAAGGAGACAACAATTTCTTTTATGAGAATTACAGTTTGGCAATACCTATTTTAAAATTTATGATTAATCTTAAACGTAATCCTAATAAATTACTAATTAATGGCTACCCACAAACGTTAAGCAAGCAATTGCAAAAATGTTGCATTGAATTGCTTCATGTCAATGGAGGATTTCTTCCAACTTTCTCTGCATTAAGAAATCCTTCCATCACAAAGGCTAGAAAATCTTCCTTACTAAAAATATATATATTTTATTATAATTAATACAGTACAAAAGGGAACTTTATTGAAAAGTTCATATTCATAATTCTGTTCAAGGTACTTGACTTTAGGAAATGGGCTTTCGGGCCTTTTTGACTAATAATTTATGGGTCATTCTTCCTGCACCCCATATTTTCCTCCCGCACCCCATACTATATAACTCATTTTGGCCTTTCTTATTGATGCTATTATTTGTGAGATCTTGCTTTGAACTAAGAATTTGACAAAAAAAACATTACTAGAGGTGATGATTTTTTAGGTGTTAAAGGTAGTTGATTCTTTTGGGTCATTTTTCACTTTTTTTCCAAAGGATTTAAATAATTGTCGTTGTGACACTAACTTTTAAGTTATTTCAAAATTGTGTAATGTGAAGTTTTTCGGATTTAACAATCTAAAATAATAATTTCATATTTAATGAAATTGGAGATCATACAATCTCGAAGTCAGATATATCATTTTAGATTACAATTCATAATTATAATGAATTGACTTTGAAATTGCATAATTTAACAATAATACTTCACCAAAAAAAATCATAAATTATGTAATACGAGCAATATATATAGCATCACTTTTTTCGGCCCAAAAGCGTCAAAATGATGAAATATAGATATGTTAAAGAACAAATTCCGAAAGTTCATTTCTTAATTATAAATATCATTGGAAAGTGTTCCGTAATTATACAGTGTTGAATTCTTCCTAAAATGATTTTCCAGATAATATGTTAATTTTGTTCTAAAGTAATCTTTTCAAAAGGGATAAAAGAATTTGCAGATGCAACAAAATTAAAAAACACTTAAAAGAAAAATAAATCTCAGTACAAAATTTTGGAGACAAATTGAGAAAAGGGAGTGTAAATAGCATTAGCGTTACTTGTTCAAACAGAAATAAAACATCTTGCTATTTATACTCCACCTTTTCTTCTATACCCAGTCGTTTTACTTATTTTAAATTATATATCTATCCTCTCCTTTTCTCTTTCTCCCAAAACACTCCCTTCTTTACCCAATACATTTTAAATTACATATGGATCCGAATGACACTCCTCAAATGTGCTAAGAACTATGATGTTTTACCAAGGTTTCACGCATATGTCAACAGTCATGTTCTCAATATTTCAACCTTGAAGGTCGATAAATTAGAAGTTTCGATGTGAGGTTACTTTATTGAACTATTTGTTTTGGTTGCTTTCATGGTTATCAATAATCTGTTTAGGTTTGTAAATGATGTAGTTCTTTATCATATTCTTGTGTTTTGTGCTTTATGAGTATAAATGGAGATATCATTCTCTACCTTCTTTTTCATTTTTTGTATAAGGATTGGAAAAATCATATTCCTCTTTCAATTCATATTTGTTATTGTTGATAAAAAAGAAATCGTTCAAATAATAAAATACAAAAAATTAAATTATTTAAATTATTTTTTATTTGTCTTCATTATAGAAAGGGTCGATAAGACAATCCATTCTACTTTTAGTTATTGATTTAGTTGATATGCAAAGATAAACTAACAAGTTGAAAATGTGAATTTGTTCCATTAATAACACTAGCTCACTCATTTTATTAACTTTACTTATGATTAATAGAAATTGAAGATAGAGGTATTAAATAAATATAAACTAAACAATCTTATTCAATGTATAAAAAATTGAATTGAACTTTTATTGTAGTTTTTTAATTGATTTTTTTCTAAATAAAATTATATAAATTGAATTAAACTATAATCTAGGAGATTGAAAAAATATATTTTAAGATAAGACAACCATTTATACTTCAAATGATTTAGATAGTTCATGTATTTAAAAAAGAATTTGTAATATTTCAATTTATTTCAATTCACTCAAGTTGTAATGTAATTCAATTAGTTAATATGAATAATTATACAATTAAATTCTATGATAATTTAATTTAGTTTATGTATTTTAATCATTTCTATGAAAAATGTGGTGATTCCAATACATATAATAATGAATTGAAGATGTTTAAACTAGTTAAGCCAAGGTGTTATGCATTAAACCAAGAATAATGATATAATGATATAATAAGTAGAATATTGATTGTGAATCACACTAAAACAATAAACATTACTTACAAAGTGTTGATACTTTATTATTTAAGCAACAAGCATGAACACATTGATTATATATAAGATTACATAATGTTACAAGTTAGTTAAAAGTATTCGATTAACTAATTTAACCAAACAAAATACACGTGATTAATACTAGAAAATATAAATTTATGTCTTTAAATGCTTTAAGCCAATAAGCACTCATGATCACCTCAATAATGTCTATCTATACTAAAGTGCAACAACTTCTCCGAAAAGGTTTTGTTCATCCTTTCAACAGCTTCATTTTATTGTGGAGTATGATAAACAATTAAATGTCTCAAAATACTTTTACCTTCATAGAAGTTATTTAACTCTTTAAAGCTAATATTTAATTCGTTTTAAGACACTCAACCATCTTTTTGGTTTGGTTAAACACTAGGAACATCCAATGCTTGAAACTCGTAAAGGCCTATAATTTCTACTTCATCTTGAATACCTATGTGAATCTTGATTAATCATTGATGACTAAGAGAATGTAATTCACGCCTCTCGATGAAGGAACTTCCTTGTACCCCTCCAATGATGTCTAAGGACATAGTCTAATGTGGTCTTCATCTTATGTAACATGTAGGAAAGTTTTGTTTATATTGTTTCTCAAACACATAATATTCACAAAACATTAAGTCTCCACCTTTTGGTCTTCAAGCAATTACTCTGTAATATCTAATCCTTTGGAAACACATGTTCCCTAGATGCACATGTCAAACTACATTATCAAATGAAGCATCAAGCGACACTAAGATGGATGCAACCTTAAACACAAGCGACACTAAGATGGATACAACCTTAAACACAACCATAGATGATCTCTTAAAGGAAACACACATTTCCTTCCTTAGATACTTGAATCCCTGAGTCATTATACCACCAAAGCAACACCCCTTCCCCTTATTAGCATTACTCCACCCGCCATTGCCTTGGAAGCCCTTTATATCCAAGACTATAATGGATATAAGGTTCTTTAACTCCAAAACATTCTAATAATGTTCCCTCATTCACATGACTTTCTTATATCTCAAGTGATTGTTGTCATTTTATGTTCGGCATGTTTCTTGTCAATACTATGATAGTATAGGAACCGACTTAACTCCATAAAACCAATTTATAAGGTTAAATTTGCACTCACTTATATACTCTAAATTACTCTTATTTCTAATCGATGCGAGATTTCTAACCATAATACCACCTTTGATTTACCAATTCTATAACCTCCTTATAGACCTTTACTCTAGTGAGTTTGAAATAAGTACCCAAACTATCTTGTCACATTATATTAGTCTTCTAATTGTGATTTCAATAATAGTCTCCAACTATTTTATAACATGTAATAAATGCTCATAAAAAGAATTCCTTTTAGGGGTGTTTGAGTGAAAGGAGGCCTTTTTAACCATAGGCTTTAATGGGTTATGATGGAAATAGTTTTTCATGTCCATGAGGAAACTTCAAGGACGTGTGGTAGCCTTGACATAATTGGGCTTATTAAAACACCATCACACACAATTGCATCACTTCTCATCTTCAAATTCTCTACACCCTTTCCTTTTCCCCTTGTTCAACTAAAAGAGGATTTTATTCCACATTGAGAAAAATTGGGTCAAAAGCACTTCCAAAAGTTGCGTTTCAACAAAACTGCTTTGGACCAATGACCGACAAGAGAAGCATCTCCCTACACACAACACTATTTGGTACAGCAAGATCTAAATTTCCATGAGGGCCATATAGGCCACCCCATCATATGAACATTTGACAAAAATATCCAACTTATAACCCTTAATAAGAGAGGGTAATGATGATTAATGATGCCCACATCAGCAAAATTTCTTTAAACAAATAGCAAAAGAAAAAGAATGATGAACAAAGCTTGGTTGGAAAGCCACGCCTGTGTAAGGCTTTTCCCTATGCTCCATGGTCCCACCATCACACCACATGACATGACCCTTTTCTCATGTGAATCACCATAGGCAAAAAAATGTGGCACCTCCCTCAGCCGTCCCACAAGGGAAAAAAAAGGAAAAAAAAAAAAAAAACTAACTGCCCTTCAATTTCATGATTCTAGATACACAGAATCATAGATGGTAGTATTTTTGTTAGTAGTTACACTTCAAAGGCTGAAAGCAGAAGGGGTGACAAAAAAGTTATTCTTGGATGGTTGAGACATACATAAAGTTGGAAAACTTGTGTCCCCATCATTGGCATTTACTATGCCAAGTGGAACCCTTTGTGTGGATCAACTTTCACAATCTTCTTTTCCTTTCTTTTGGGCATCTTTAATATGAGAGCCTTCCTTCAACTCAATTGACATTTGACTTTGGACATAGTGGAATAAGGTATGCTTCAAATAGAATTTGATGTACACATCTTCTCCTTTTCCCCAAGCAATATACCAACACTCTATTGTTCCAACTAGTCATCTCTGCCTCTAACATGTAATTCTAGCTTGTTAAATTTGAAATCTTCACCCAACCTTCTTTTCTTTCTGACTTATTCAACTACATTTTTATGCAAAATTATGAGTGTAAGAAGGTTAGTATCTTCGCTAGCATTCAAAGAACTGCTAGACACTAAATGTAGGAGTCCCTCTCCCATAAGGTTAGTTACTCCCTTTCTTTTTGAATGATTATATACAATGAGTAAAAGGTGACTAGAGGATGGTAATTACTATAACACTGAAATATGACAAGTAACACCAGCTGTGTATGCTACCAGTACTAGTACTACTCACCATAATACCAAATAATACACACTTGACCAGTCCATAACAAAACTATTTAAAACCAAAATTATGATGAAGCAACAAAAAACAAATTATTCAAAATTATCAGCTGGAGGACGGTGGCTCATTCTACGTATGGCTTAAGCAACATGGCCCCATCTGTGTGATCATGTTGCAGGCAGCAGACACATGAATTGAATATTTGAATAATTATTTTGTGACATTTTTTTCTGGGGCTTCTGTTGGTGCCAAGTCAGCATCTGTCGTGGAAGGAGAAAAAAAAGTACATGGGACTGAGAGGGAAGAAAAGGTGGTAAGGTGAGGTGAGGGGGTGCTTACTTCTTCCCCTTTAGCTTTAAAGAGTTGTTAACCACCCTGGCATTTCCTATGCCTTTGTTTTTCTTTTGGACATTCCTTTCTGCTTTCTGAAAACTCTGCAACACACACCAGCATTCTTCCATATACAACTCCACCACCCTTTTGCATCCACCAACTCTTTCACAAGCATTCATTCATTCATTCATATTGGTCTTGTTCCACAAGCCACCATTCTGATTTTCATGATCAGAAGAGTTTAGCACATCATGGTGAGAATCTGAACAAGAAAATTTGTTCTCTTTGTGTTGCTGATCACCTCTCAACTTTTCTGGTGTCAGATCATGTCTGTTAACACTTTTCATGCCTTGTTATGATTGGTTCAGGGAACGCCTGTGAACATCATCGTTGGATCACAGGTTTGGGTTGAGGATCCTGAGGTTGCATGGATTGATGGTGAGGTCACAGAAATCAATGGCAAAAATGTTACCATCACTGCCACAAATGGGAAAACTGTAAGCCTTTTACTTGATCATAGAACTGGAATATTTTAAGTATTGTCATTGATTGGTGAAACACTTTGAAACTTGATCAGAATGCTCCATATCATAGATGTATATATATCAGGCGTTTCAGAGATAGGTAGAGACATGGTTATCAAACTCGCGAGTTCGTCGAGAATTTTTTTTAATGTAAAACGAAGTTGGTTTTAGGGCTTACCAGATTAGGGTTTTGTAATTTAGCTCACTCACGAAACTCATCTTCTTCCTTCGCCTACTGCGATTCCAAGAACTCGCGCTCTGCTCTCAATTTGGCGTCGTCACTTGCGGTCACCGTTAGCCACCGTCACAGTCATGGTAGCCGTCGCCCAAGATCGTCGTCGCTCTACGTGGGTCGCCGTTGCTCGCAGTGGGTCGCGTCTGCGCTGATTTGCGTTTCGCAGCCCCTCGACCCTCGCTCTGTTCTGTTTTTCGATGTGAAAATTTTTTATAAGCCCTTTTCTCCCTCTACACTTAGATTATTTTTTATAGTGAAATTTTTTTATACCTCTGCACTTGGATTATTTTTTTTTTATCGTGAAAACAATTTATAAGCTCTTTTGTCAGTATGCATTTAGATTATTTTTTATCAGCATATAGAAATTTTTTATTACTTCTGTCCTTCTGCAGTTAGATTATTTTTTATTTTGGAATTTTGTAGTGAACAAAAATTAAAACAAAATGTCGGGAATGTTTCAAATTCAACTGAGCAACCCAAGTGCATCTTCTTTTATTAAAACTAGAAGTAAAAATGCTCTAGTCCGATATTAGATGAAACATGAGATAAATATTAATGATAATGGTAAAAAAATAACTTATTTATTTAAAGTACTTTTATGTTATAGAATTTTCTGTACTTATTTAAATTAAAATATTATTTATATAATTTTGTTAATTCTTACAAGTTTATTGGAGTCTGAGTAGTTTATCTAAACTGTTTAAACTTGAGTGCATATATTTGCTTTTTTAGTAGAATGTCATGGCTACTTTGGATCCGAATAATGGAAAGCTGAATAACTTGTTTAAAGAATAATATAAGATGATGCATCAACCTTAAATTTTATTCTTTTTGTTCTGTAACTGGATTTTTCATACTATATAGTATTGTGTGAAGTGAAAACTATAATACTATGTTATGTGATAATAAAGCTGAAACTTGATCAGTTTTTGTTCTTAGCCTGGTAGAAGACAAAAGATAGATAGAAAAAATAATAATACAAAACCAAAGTGAAATTTCAGTACAAAACCTGCAGCCGCAATTTTCAGCCTCATCACATTACCAATTTTAGAATGCACAGGAACTGAAGTCACAACACATTCTTGTTCAGAAAAAAAAAATTATTCTTTTCCTATCACATATTTTAAATAAGATTTCCAAATATAATAAATAATTAACTAGTTGTTCAAATGAGAAAATTATAGTTTATTTTAGTTCTTTCAACAAGCTCAGGTACCATAATTTGATTGTATTCTCACTCACCTTAGCCTTGTCCACTCAGAAGGATGACCCAGAATATATCACCATTCTCACAATTTTTATACTTGAACACAAAGGATCATATAAAACTAAACATTAGCATTTACCTAAATTTCAGATGGTGGCAGATATTTCAAGCATATACCCCAAAGATACAGAAGCACCACCTGCAGGAGTTGATGACATGACCAAGCTAGCTTACCTTCATGAGCCAGGAGTCCTGCATAACCTTGCAACTCGTTTTTCTCTCAATGAGATATATGTGAGTCACAACCAGTTAATCTACTTCTCCATTGTCATTCTTAATATATTTGATAGAAAAGTTATATAAAGGAAAAGCGAGTAAAGTCTGACGAAAATAAATGAAATAAACAGACATATACAGGGAATATCTTAATTGCAGTGAATCCTTTTCGAAGATTGCCACATTTGTATGACATCCATATGATGGAGCAGTACAAAGGTGCAGCATTTGGAGAGCTTAGTCCTCACCTTTTTGCTGTAGCTGACACATGTTACAGGTATGTTTACATCAATGTAGAAATATATTTTGCACAAGTAAACTCAGATCGATCATAGAGTTGACTCAGTCAAATGTATCAGGGCAATGATAAATGAAAATGGAAGCCAATCCATTTTGGTAAGTGGAGAGAGTGGAGCTGGTAAAACTGAGACAACGAAAATGCTCATGAGGTACCTAGCATTCATGGGGGGTAGATCTGCTACTGAAGGAAGAACTGTAGAACAACAGGTTTTGGAGGTGAGTTTGAACTACTTACAAATCGTTTCTTAGATCCCAAATAAGGTATATATGTAGTGACATTATCAGTTCTGCAGTCCAATCCAGTGTTGGAAGCATTTGGAAATGCCAAAACTGTCAAAAACAACAATTCAAGGTAGATTGTATAGATATATTTTCTCAGGTCTCATTTTCTACAACAATTCCCATTTTAATTTATCTTACAAAATTATTTGAGTTTGTGCCAGTCGATTTGGTAAATTTGTTGAAATTCAATTTGACAAGAATGGGAAGATTTCCGGAGCTGCAATCCGAACATATCTGCTTGAAAGGTCACGAGTTTGCCAGGTCTCTGACCCAGAGAGAAACTATCATTGCTTTTACATGCTTTGTGCAGCACCACCAGAGGTGACTTCTCAATAATTATCCTGAAAATAATTCAGTAACATACCATTTCCTCACTAAATCTAATAGTTAAAAGTTTCTAAATAGGATGCCAAAAAGTACAAGTTAGGGGATCCAAGGCAATTCCACTATCTTAATCAATCAAACTGTTATGAAGTGTCAAATGTAGATGATGCAAAAGAATACTTGGAGACCAAAAATGCAATGGATATTGTGGGTATTAACCAAGAAGAGCAGGTATTGGATCATTTCACAAGTGCACCGCATTTTAATGAAACAGTGATTTGATTATATCCAAACAATTGGTTAAATAAAATTTCCCTTCACAGGATGCTATCTTCCGTGTGGTAGCTGCAATCCTCCATCTTGGAAACATTGACTTTGTCAAAGGGAAAGAAGTGGATTCTTCCAAATTGAAAGATGATAAATCACTCTTCCACCTCCAAACAGCTGCGGAGTTATTCATGTACGAGCTTTGATCTGCTCATCAGAACTGTATAATTCATATGCTTCAACTTTTGTGTCTCTTAACATGTTTATGTTCAGGTGTGATGCAAAAGCACTGGAAGATTCACTTTGCAAGCGTGTCATTGTAACTCCTGATGGTAACATCACCAAACCTCTGGACCCTGATGCAGCTGCTTTGAGTCGAGATGCCCTGTCAAAGACTGTGTACTCCAAATTGTTTGATTGGTAAAAACAACGAACTAACTACACCAACATGTAACTAACCTTGTTCAGTACAGAACATTGAAAATGCAAAAGCAATTATGTAAAGGAAACGTGTTCCAAATACCATATAATACATAACGAAATCTTCTGTAAATAGAAGTACTTTGCTTGTATGGCTTATTCTATGAGCATATTTTCAGTTTTGAGACAAGGAATGAAAAATTCTAAATGCATTCTTAAAATCTGGCAGGATTGTGGACAAAATTAACAGTTCAATTGGCCAAGATTCCAATGCAGTAAGCATAATAGGAGTCCTTGACATTTATGGATTTGAAAGCTTCAAAATCAACAGGTAAATAGCATAATTTTACAAGCAGAAGAACTAGAGTTTCTACATCTCTATCTTGTAATCTCATTGTTCTTCATTTACAGTTTTGAGCAACTATGCATCAACCTAACGAATGAGAAGTTGCAACAACATTTTAATCAGGTATGGTAATAACTTCTAAAGACAACTTGAGCATCATTATCTGCTGCAATACACAATATAAAAAGGCATCTGTTTCAACAGCATGTATTCAAGATGGAGCAAGAAGAGTACACAAAGGAGGAAATCAATTGGAGCTATGTAGAGTTTGTGGATAATCAGGATGTTCTTGATCTTATCGAGAAGGTATTCTTCATCATCATTACTTCAGAAGAGATTTTTTCTATTAGATAAACTTGTGAAACTATTTGTATGTCTATCATGCAGAAACCAGGGGGAATAATCGCTCTTCTAGATGAAGCCTGGTATGACATTTTACTCAAAAAAATGTGAAAAAAAAAAGATGAGCATATTTGCTTATTCTATGCCTACGAAATAATTCCTCAGTATGATAGGGTGAAACAACTCACTCAGATGGATTTTATTTCCTTTCTAAATAAAAAGCGAAACTATAAAAACAGCAGAAATTTTAATGTTGTTGTTGTTGTTGTTCTTCTTCTGCAGCATGTTTCCAAAATCAACTCATGAAACTTTTGCACAAAAGATGTACCAGACATATAAATCCCACAAGCGCTTCAGCAAGCCAAAACTTGCTCGAACAGATTTCACAATTAACCATTATGCTGGAGATGTAAGTGAGAAAGTTCTCAACTTTTTCCTCGGCCATTGACCAATAATTAGAAATTAATCGTCACAGAACCCTTTTGATGCACAGGTCACGTATCAAGCAGACTATTTTCTTGATAAAAACAAAGATTATGTTGTAGCCGAGCATCAAGCTCTTTTATGTGCTTCCAAGTGCCCATTTGTTGCTAATCTTTTCCCTCCTTTACCAGAGGAAACTTCAAAGCAATCCAAATTCTCTTCCATTGGTTTACAGTTTAAGGTAACAATTTAATTTCAACATTTACTACTTCTGCCTATTTATAGAAATGATCAATCCATGAAGTGCTTCTGGATCAAATCTTAATATGTAGCAACAACTGCAATCTCTCATGGAGACACTGAATACAACAGAACCACATTACATACGATGTGTGAAACCAAATACAGTTTTGCAGCCTGGGATCTTTGAGAACTTCAACGTCTTGAACCAATTAAGATGTGGGGTAAGTTTAATTTTCCATATTGTCTCTGAAATACGTGTCCATTCAGTGAACTTGAGAAAGTTTCCCAGCATAACATTCGCACCACTAATCTTTCAGGGAGTACTTGAGGCAATAAGGATTAGTTGTGCTGGATATCCAACAAAAAGAACATTTGAAGAGTTTCTTGATCGTTTTGGAATGCTAGCCCCCGATGTCCTTGATGGGTATAAATTATTCATGTCTACAAGAAAATAAAAATGATTTTTAGACATTGATTGTCACTCATATGGCATTCACACCTTAAAGAAAATAGAAAATAGTGTTAAGAATTATGAATCAAAGATGAAATGCAACCATGTCAGTTAAACTACTTAAAGCATAACTTAATACAATAGATAAGAATAATCTACTTTGCGCTTGCATCTTGCATCATAGAGAATCAATTCAGGATCACTTGAAAATAAATATCACGAGTCTCTCTCTCTTTTTCATGTCTGATAAAATATATGATAAGCTTCATACACCCATATGATAAATAATGATTTCTTCTGTGCAGTTCTGATGAGAAAAAGGCCGCTATGGCCATCTGTGATAAGATGGGCTTAAAAGGCTATCAAGTAAGTCTGAAAAATATGTTACATAGAAGATAAAGAAGGCATTATTGTCCATAAACTTTTAGGAATTTATATGTTATAATCTGTAATGCCTTTCCCCCTTAACGTTCCAATCAGATGGGAAAAACAAAGGTATTTCTCAGAGCAGGTCAGATGGCTGAAATGGATGCACGAAGAGCCGAAGTCTTAGCTAAAGCAGCTAAACTCATTCAGAGACAAATCCGAACACATTTAACCAGAAAGGAGTTCATCACCCTAAGAAAGGCCACAATATATATCCAGAAGATGTGGAGAGGCGATCTTTCTTCACAATATTACAATTTTAGACATGTTCCCCTTTTGCTTAACTGCATGATTGTTGGTACTGTCCTGGAAATAACAAGAGTTATTCTTTTGATGGCTTTCCTTTTTCAGCTAAACTTGCGCGTGAACTCTATGAACATATGAGGAGGGAAGCAGCTTCTATCCGGATACAGAAACATGCGCGTGCACACAGAGCAAGAATGTACTATACATCATTACAAGTAGCAGCTATAGTTCTTCAATCAGGCTTGAGAGCATTTGCAGCACGAAATGAATATAGGTACAGAAGAAGAACAAAGGCTTCAACGAAAATTCAGGTAAATACGTCATTAAAAGAAATATACAACACCAACATAGATAATGACATGCAAAACCAAAAAATGGGAATGCAAATGCAAAATTCATCTTGGTTTCACAGATAAAAACTAGAAGATGCTTCATATTTAAATATGCATAATATGAATGAAATTACGTTGCTTCTCTTTATAATTGTAATTGTCCATTTTCTCACAGACACAATGGAGAAAAGTTCAAGCTCTTTCTGATTACAAACAGCAGAAGAAAGCAACTGTTTCACTTCAATGTCTTTGGAGAGCTAGAACTGCAAGGAAAGAGCTCCGAAAGCTTCGGATGGTGAGTTCTACTTTTATGTATCATTTTCTAAAATTTCATGCGAAGTATTTTAACATATCTACATGAAAAAAAAATGTTTCTAAAGTATAGGCATGGTAACAACTTTAAGTCTCTGTGCAGGCTGCAAGAGAAACTGGGGCACTTAAGGAGGCAAAGGACAAGCTGGAGAAGCGTGTTGAGGAGCTTACATGGAGAATAGATATTGAAAAGCACATGAGGGTATAGATTCTCGACTAATTCTCCTTGATAAATGCCAAAATGATTTCAGTGAAATGGTTAATCCCTGTAAAATTTAATAGTGTAATTATCCTTCCAAATAAAAAATTTTGTAACAGATTTTAATCACAAATTAATCCAGTACACACTATTCAAGTTAGTAGTGAGAAGAAAAACTTGTTTTCATTCATAAAGCATTTTATCCACCCCACCTAATCTGGAGAAAATAATTGTAGATGGATCTTGAAGAAGCTAAAGGGCAAGAGATTGCAAAATTGCAAAATGCATTACAAGAAATGCAAGCTCAGCTAGATGAAGCCCAGGCAGCAATTATACATGAGAGAGAAGCAGCAAAAATAGCAATTGAACAAGCACCACCAGTAATTAAAGAGGTACCTGTTGTGGACGATACAAAGCTAGAGTTACTGACAAATAAAAATGAGGAGCTGGAGGTAAATCTAAAGCTTTTTCCTCTTATATATTTGGAAAGTTTACTTCCAGCATTAAAATGGTGGAACAATCAAATTACATTAACAGTTCCAGTTTGTTATTCAAGTTACAATAAAAGAAGAATGTTCATTTAGCAGTATCTATGGTCTTATAATAAACAAATTTTGTGCACATGAAGAAACATTGAAAGTTTCATTCATAAAAGTATGAAATACTTCAAAATAAAACATACAAAGGTTAAGGGAGGCATTTATAATTTTTTCCCCCCCATAATATTACATCTTTTACCACCAACAAATTAAAAGAAAAATCGTAACAAATTTTTCATAGGAAATATAGGAAAAATGAAAAAATAAATAGTGGTTAGCATACAATGTATATATCAGAACCATTCCCAAATGGAAAAGGTAGAAGGTAACTTATATAAGAAAACATATCTTTGGACTCATTTTCGGCAAGGTAGTAAACACTACAAATGCAGCTATGTATAGGGCATATGCAGCGTACTTAAATAATGTTGTAAAGAGCGGGAGAAAGTGATAGCAAGAAAAATACAGATATATATATATGTATGACAGTCACAGTAGCATCCAAACAGCACATATAAAAATTCTGCAGTTGACACTTAGAAAGATGACAATACTTAACTATGAAGTTCTGAAAATACAGACTGAAGTGGAAGAGCTTAACAAGAAGATTAAAGAGTTTGAAGAGAAGTTCTCAAAAATTGAAAACGAGAATCAATCAAGGGTGAAAGAGGCGGAAGAAGCACAGCTTAAAGCAACACAACTTCAGGAGACCATTGAAAGGTTGACAAGTGATATTAGCCACTCAATACCTCTTCCACCATAAACTGGCACTGACTATCTATTCTTTATCACTTCAGATTAGAATTGAGTTTGTCAAACCTGGAGTCTGAGAACCAGGTTCTATGCCAGCAGGCTTTGGAAGAATCAAAAAACGAAGAACTCTTTGAAGAGATCAAAATGTAAGTTCTAACATATTATTGCCACCATTTTTATCATTTCTATGCCTTACTTATATTTAGCAGCCAGAGCGAGGCTGCAGTTGAATGTAGCCAATAAAAAAAGTTTATGTGCATACATGAGGTCTCTTCTTTTAGGGTTAAGTACTCTGATGGTCACAACTCCCTTAGCCAAAAGGGGCACACAAATGATACACCAAAAATGACCCTGGTGTAGGTCCAGCAGTTGTTCATGAAATAGATTTGAAAAATTTATATGATAACATATTATGGTAAACTGATCCTTCCTTTCAATTTAGAAGTTTTTAATTAACTATACTTATATGGTTACTTTGCATTTATCACCTTCTGTTTAAGTTTTCTCAAGTTTCTACAAATAAAAATTCAACTCCACAACACAGGCCATAATAAATTTAGGAAGTAATAAAATTGTGCATGGATCATGTCCAAAGAGTGGCCTTTTAGTTTGAATGACCTATTTGTTCAAAAGTATCTAGGCACTTCAGATTCATGGACCTCTTGCTTGTATACTTATTACCCTGTTCTGATTTACCAAAGTGGGATTTATTGCGAGAATTTCTCTCTTTGGTGATTCATTCCTTCTGCTTATGTCTATAAATAATACATACCCATTGGAAGTAATTAAGATGCAATAACACTATTTTCTAATTTATTTAGTAAAAATCAGAAGAGCTAATACTCTGCGATGATTAAGAAAATATTTGTTCCTAATATAAACAACGTATATCATGAAACAAAATAATAACAGAATCCCTTATTGACGTTGTTGTCCAAATGAAAGAAATATAGAAGATAAAACTGAAATTAACATATATATTCTATTAAAATACTAAAATTTACATGTTGTCTCTAGCCTCAAGGGTCAGATAGCAAATCTAGAATCAGAGAATGAATCCCTACGGAGCCAGGCAGCAGCAGCAGCTGCTTTAGAGCAGAAAGTCCATCCAGAGAAAATAGAAACAGACCATTCAGCAGCTGCTTTAGAGCAGAAAGTTCATCCAGACAAAAATGAACCAGAACCTGAAGTTGCTGTTGTAGAGAAGATCAAAGTGCAACCAAGAGTTATTGCAGATAACGTGACTGCCCAAATCAAGGTACACTACCTTAGGTTTTGCTTTAGAAATATTTCACTGTTTAAAATTTATCTTTTATGATATGGCAGAATTTGGATAATGGAATTCAGACAGAGGAAGAATTGCATTCAAGAAAAGTATTTTAAAATTTACCTCACTTCTTCTTTAACAATTACTGGCTGTGTAATAAATAACAGTATGTTCATTTCAAATAATAAATTATGTTTACAGGAACCAAAAGCACCGGTCTTCTTGCTTACTAAACAAAGATCACTCACAGACAGACAGCAGGTATGTTTCAATGGCAAGACAAAGTCAGGGAAAGTTCTGCAGTTTCACACCAAAATAAACGATTCTCACAGGTTCCATCTCTTATAAACAGGAAAGTCATGATGCACTGCTCAAGTGTCTCGCTGAAGATAAGCGATTTGAGAAAAACAGACCAGCAGCTGCTTGTATTGTATATAAAGCACTTCTTCATTGGAGATCCCTTGAAGCAGAAAAAACACATATTTTTGATAAAATTACACACACTATCCGATCATCTATAGAGGTAATATTCTCCAAGAACTTTAGTACATTAACAAAGTTAAGGAATTTTTAAAATAATCCTCATTTCAGCCTAAATTTAATCACTCATATTGTTGTGAGAAAGTAAGTGGCATTTTATGTTCTGGCAGAGTCAAGAAGGAATTCATGATCTAGCCTACTGGCTTTCAACTATTTCAACACTTCTGTTTTATCTACAATGCACAATGAAGGCCAGCAATACAACTAAGGCAGTGTCACGTAATCGAAACTCCCCTGCCACTTTGTTTGGAAAAATGGCACAAGTAAGCTTTTCAAAAGAATTAGTTTTTGCATTGTATTAAATCAATGTTTAAAATATAATGGTGCTTGATATGCAAATTCAGGGTTTGCGTTCATCTTCAATGGGCTTGGGGATTTCAAGTGGCTACAGTGGAATGGTGGAGAAGCCAAATGATCAGTCTAAAGTAGAAGCCAAATATCCAGCTATTCTGTTTAAGCAGCATTTAACTGCATATGTGGAGAAGATATATGGAATGATCCGTGATAGTCTAAAGAAAGAGATTAGCCCATTCTTAAATTTGTGTATACAGGTAAGCATCATAAGATCAAATCCAAAGTACAACGGAAAATTAGTATTGCCCAAGCTAAATCTTTCATCATTGCTGGCAGGCACCAAGATCCATAAGAACTAGATCAATAAGAGGATCATCCAGAAACATCCATTCAAATATTGTTGCAAAACAGCAAGCATTACATATGTACTGGAAGGGAATCGTGGACAAGTTAGATCATGCCTTGCGTATATTGTCCGATAACTATGTAAGCATGAATTACTCACTTGACATTGCTTTTGCTAGTTTGTACTTTTCAGAGAAGAGACTTTCCAATATTGTTCATCCTGTGACTTCAGGTCCCTCCCATCATTACAAGAAAGATATTTAGTCAGGTTTTCTCATTCATGAATATCCAGCTATTTAATAGGTGAGAAGACTTTCCAACAATTGCACAAAACATCTTGGAGTAGTGAATGTTTACCGAATATAATATAAATTCTCATGAAGTTTTTGAAAACTTTTGTCTGGCAGTTTGTTGCTTCGTCGTGAGTGCTGTTCCTTTAGCAATGGAGAATATTTGAAGGCAGGATTGCATGAGTTGGAACTATGGTGTCTTAAAGCAACAGACCAGGTAACTAAATATTTGGAACAACCTAAGGAAAAAGTGCAAGAGACACCTTTTCTACGTTTTTTATCTTTTGTATTTGGTTTATTTTGCAGTTTGCTGGTTCATCATGGGATGAACTCAAACATATACGCCAAGCTGTGGGATTTCTGGTATAGCTTTTTGAATCAAGATTAAAGAGAATGCACTCTTGACTCTTTCAGTACCCTTGCCTCAATATTCAGTTTTTGAAATGCTTTATTTACACAGGTTTTGCATCAAAAGACTCAAAAATCTTTAGAGGAAATCACGAATGAGCTATGCCCGGTAACTTAACTAACTTACAAAGAAACCTCAATGCTTAATGAGTATCTTACATAGTTTCTACCTTGAACCTATGTGGATTGAACTAGCTTTTGTCTAACATGTAGATCTCTATTAAGAATGAGCCTTTACTTTAAATTTTATCCAAATAACATATGTAAAGTACTGGAAAAAGAGCCTGAGTCTTGTTTTCTTGTTCATTTTTCTTACACCAGGGGTTAAGTATTCCACAAATATATCGTATTGGAACTATGTTCTGGGATGACAAGTATGGGGCACAGGGATTATCTGCAGAAGTAAGTCCTGGTCTCCAAAACCATGTTTATTTCTCTTGCTCTTTTTTGTGTACAGTTTATCCAACCTTTCAAAATTCATTTGAAATATAATGAAATTTGCAAACATTCAATTTGCTTAAAAATGCATTTATATCTTTAGAAGAAACAAAGATACTTCTGAAAGTAAGAAACTCTGAAACTAGAAGACAATACCACTATAAAATATATTACACCCAAGATTTGCATCATAACTGATTGTTTCATTGATGTAGAAAACAAACAATACTCTAAAACATATTCACAATCAACTTCCATTATTAAGTTTCATAACCGTAGAAAACAAACAGGCATTATTAAATTAATCAGTATCACAACTTTATCGTGCATCAGATGACCTTACCACACATGATAACTAATGATGTTTCAATTCTTTTTCCCCCTTCTGACTTTTACAGGCCATTAGCAGAATGAGAGTGATTATGACAGAAGACTCAATAAGCATACATCATAGCTCATTCCTTCTAGAGGTGGATTCCAGGTAATTAACTATTAAAATGCTTCTAAACCAATTTTGATTTCCCCCCTTTTCACATTCAAATCCAAAAGTCACTCCCTGACCAATAGAAACAATTTGCTGACATGCTAATGCAAAGATTCTTTTTACAAAACTCAGCATACCATTCTTGATGGAGGAGATGTTTCGGTCCATGAGTGACATCCGCCTATCAGACATGGATGTGGATCCACCACCAATACTCAGGCAAAGGTCTGATTTCCATTTCTTGTTGCAACAAATGGACAGTGACTCTCAGTGAGCTGGTGAAAGTTTGCTGCTGATATTAGTTATAGTTTCTGATTTGTATTGATTTAATTTGGGTTTGTGTGGAGAGAGTAATTGAGTGGTGAGGTGAAGAATTGTAATTAGCTTATTTCTTTATTCTAATTTTTTTTCATTTGTTTTCGGGAAGATCCAAATTTTGTTTATTATTCTTGTATGGCTTCATGTCAAGGAAGGCCACAGTGAATTTTGTCATTGTTGTATAATGTTACTTCAAAAAGTAATGAAATGAAAGGAAGTTTGGCTTTAGTTCAATTTAGCAAACTAAACAAAGATATGTATTAACAATTGACTCAGGATCTTTTTGTAGGTCTGAAGTTGTTCAACAGAAGAAAAAAATTGAGAAACCCACTGGAAGGGAGAAATTCTTGAATGCTCTTATTTCAGGGTTCCCAATGAAAATGGTTCAGAAAGTATGCAGTAAAACAAGAATATTTTACAATACTACATTTAAAAGGAAGCTTAATTATATTTTCCAACACTAAGTGCCCATATGGGAATATCTTTTTTATTATTTTCAGAAGCTCTCTTAGAAAAGTGCCAAAAATGGACATTTATTTCTCCAGGGGATTTGAAACAACCAACAGAAACACCCCTTTTAAATGATATGATACCGATCTCCCCTGGATGGTGTTATTTAACTTATGCAGCAATTTGTATGGAGGATTTGTCAGGAATAGTACAAAAAAATTATGTAGAGAATGTATGTATCTGTACAACGAAATTCAAACTAAGGGAAGCCAATCTGATATCCTAAACTAAATGCAGCTTTTATGCATGTTTTGATTGGAGGTCCTTTTACAACATCTCATTGTTCATTTGTGAAGAAAAGACACTTTATTTGTGGCCATTCCTAGCCTGCCTTAGTTTCAATCACCATGAGGAGTGTCATAATTACAGCCTTAAGGATGATGGTTTAGTCTTGCATCAAATAGATATTGACTTAAATAGAGCTTATAATGTTTTGACAGTCTTTATTAATAATCTGATTTTGTGGAATTGAGTCAAATCCTAAACCTGAATCTGAGTTTGCTCTGTATCTCAGAAAAAGGAACTTCAGATTTTACTTTCCATTCCTTCTCATCTGTCCACCTTGTTGAAGTTATTTCCATCACACCAACAAATTCTAGCATCATCTGACAGTCTATAGTATTAACAAACTATAAAGCAGAAAGTAATTTATGTATGTACTCCTTTGTTTCCTTATCATAGATGCAATTCTTCCCCTCCAAATTACCCTTTTTGGAACTTAATAAAAGTTGCTAAGTAAACAGCTTTCAATAGAACTAATGTAACCATAATAGTTCAGTAAGTGTGAAAAACAAAATGCATTTGAACATGAAGGAAAATCTGTGCAAACATCAGAGTGAATAATGAATAAAAAAAAATGTAGAAGGGGTGGAAAATTTGAAAGGAAAAAAAAATTTGGACCATTTCTCGATTTGTGCGTGTCATCCTTGCGCAGGGCCATGCTAATCTTCTCTGTATCGTTCCAATTTTATCGGATGTCCCCGAAGGGACACTGCTTTCACGCGGCTGCGGAATTATAAACAATTGGTTAGTATAGTATTCAAGCGAGGTGGGACTTCTACCCGTTTATTCCAAATTTACAGCCCTGGTCTGGGGAGTGAATAGTGAAATTTTCACTAAAGAAGATGCAATTGAAAAGTAATAAAAACTAGTTAAAGTAAAAATAAATTTTCAAATTTATAATGAAATTTATCATCACGATAATAATTTAAAACTTACTGTGAAATCTTCCGAAAGTTTAAAAGTTCAAACTTCACGAAAATTTTTAATGTTAATCTTTCAGAATGAGTTCATTAAATTTAGTTCTCCCTCAAGATCTTCTTCCTCCCATCTTGACCCCCATATATTTTAAATTTTAATTGCCATTTGTTTTCTCTTTATTTGATGGATTTCTTTTGTCTAGAATCAAAGGCTGAAAGCTTTGTTTATGTCTACTCCAATGCGTATCATCCAATAAAAATTCTTTTCAAGTTTCTATTCTCTCTTATTTCCTGTTTACCTTCCTTATGTTTTGTCATTGCTTGAATAGAATGAAAACCCAAAGAGTTGCTGCAGCATGCAGTTATATGAACTCGTAACAACAAAAAGTGGTAACAGTAATCACCATACACTGCAAAACAATAGAACTAATGTAACCATAATAGTTCAGTAAGTGTGAAAAACAAAATGCATTTGAACATGAAGGAAAATCTGTGCAAACATCAGAGTGAATAATCAATAAAAAAAAATGTAGAAGGGGTTGAAAATTTAAAAGAAAAAAAATTTGGACCATTTCTCGATTTGTGCGTGTCATCCTTGCGCAGGGGCCATGCTAATCTTCTCTGTATCGTTCCAATTTTATCGGATGTCCCCGAAGGGACAAGCCTTAGTTGGAGCTCTGTGATTATAAACTGCTTGAAAACTTTGTACCCTACCGATGTGGGATTCGCACCGATGCATTACTTGCTGCTCCCAGGAACTGAAGTAAGAGGAGAAAGCAACTTTCACCTAGTGGGAAAGACACTCTTCGAAGTAAGAGGAAGATTGTGTAATGTAAAAAGGTGAAAAATTAATAGTTAATAATAATAATATAACTGATATTACTTCTTATTGTAAAAATATGATTTTAAGATGGTTTATTACTATGGGTTTAATCTTCCTATAATAATAAATTAGAGAGTAATATAATCGTAAATAATATGTTACTTAAAATTAAAACCGCCATAAAAGCTGAAGGTTTATTTACTGCTAAGAGTGAAAAAACGAAAGAGTTACAGTTCGTTTATCGTCTTTGTCATTTAGACGCTTACTGTTTGTGTTAAATTAATTTAACGTAAAATACCACGTCCATTCATTTGAAGTAAAATTAGAACTAAATTAATTCTTTTTTAAAATATTGAAATTATATTGAAAAAATGTCCGAGAAAAAAAAAACTATTTAACCTCTTTCTTACTATTATTATTATTATTATTATTTCATAATTAAAATTAATGTTTAATATTTCTATGTTTGCTTGAATTTTATATGCACTGAGAAATAAAAAAATTAATGAGAAAAATGTAAAATTAGGGAAATTAAAATCACTTATAGAATAAAACTAAAAGTACAAATAAATTAATAACAAATTAAGTTTAGACTCTATAGCATATATCATTTAAGTGAACATTTTTGGAAAACAATAACTACTCAAAAAGCTTTTAGAAATTTTAAAATTGTATTTTCAAAAGAAAAATAATTCAAACGCACTAAATCTCAATATTTTGTTCAACTTAATCATACACGGTGAAGTTAAGCTAAACAATATATTTATATTTTATCAATTATATTACGGTGATTAAATTTTGAATAATTAAAAATAATATAATTGTAAAGAACTTAAAATAAGATAATAATGAGTGAAAACAAACAATAAAGGTGAAAAATGTAAAGAAGAAGAATTTGGATAAGGTGGTGGAGTTTTGAGTTCATTTATCCCTTTGTTTGTGACTGAACCAAGAGAATACAATGAGAGGGTATGCATTGTCCTTGACCAATTTGCTGCCTCCTTCCCATTTGAGCATAGACATCAAGTTCAAGTCTTTTGCTCTCTCCATTGCTGCAACTCACTCTCTCATCCCAACACCAAAACCCTCTCTTCTCCTCTCAACCCCTCATTCAAAATCCAATTCACACTTCTCATTTTCTGTTGCTGCTCAACAACAACAACAAGTACAACCCGGTGAAGAAGAGAACATTCAACTGGTCTCCTCTATCAAAACTGATTACAATGACATACTCATAGTGGACACCCCAAAGGCTAGAATGTTACTCCTTGATTCATCTTGTACTCCTCTCACCTTCTCTCGGTCTGAATTGCTTTTAAAAGTTCAAACTTTACTTCATGGGTCATCTGGGTCTGAAAAGTATTCAAATGCCGTTTTGCATTTCCTTATAAATTTTGTATTTTTCTTGTTTGTGATCAGTCTCCTTCAGCTGTGTGCCAAGGGTAATTGACGAGTCAGAATTTGTTTCTTTTGTTGCAGACAGTGTTCACAGTGTTCTTTACCATGAGTCAAAATGGACTTGTTCTTATTGGGTATGTATGCTACCTTGACATTGTTTGTTTTGTTGTATGCGTGTGTTTGAGACATACGTCCAAACGGTAATGGGTGGTGTATGTTGTGTAATGATGTCTGGGTATGCTTAGTGTCAAAATTTGAAATGTTGTTAAAAACACTCGTTCCCCTTATTGTGTGATTCATACATCAAATTCATGCTCATATTGACTATAGGATGTTGTGTAGTTGTGTTCATATTTTACTTGCAGTTTGTTTGTAGACATATTCACGAGGTTGAGAACTAATACTGGTTTTCATATAATTTTTCTTTGTTCAGCTCATCGTATTGATTTGGATTTGATATATTTTAAATAAAAACTACTAACTTTACTCCATAGGAGTTTTGAATTTGAGAAAACTTGTTGACATTGCTGTATAAGCTCTATATCAATTCTGATAATAGAAGAGTAGGGTTCAAGGTGTTAAACTAGTGTCTGGATCAAGCCTGTCATATTTAAAAGAAAAAAGTTTGTCTAATTTTTTATTTGATGCAAGAAACTGGTGAAGCATTTTTAATGCTATGTCAAGATCAATCACGGCCTCTGATCTTGCATTTGTTGTCTAGTGAAACCTATCCAAAATGAAATTCAATCATTTCTCATGCTGGGCAACTGGCTCCATCATATGACCATTGAGTTCTGTAGTGTTATATAAAATTTTATTTATTCCTTGCTTGTGAATAATGCTACGCAATGTGACTGATATATTTAGTCAAACTATTAAACTATAGATGTAGTAACATTACTTTAGGGTCAATATGAATGTTCTATGTGGGATGCCACTGTGCTTGAAAGTAACTGCGTAATCATTTTCGGATTTATCTTCGGTTGTCATATTCTTTGAGTTTTAAGGTGAATCCAGGTGCATAAGTTGTATCATTGCTGACTTTGTTACTTGTATGCTATGTATCTGCATTGTACTTTTGCATTTATGTGCACATTGTTTGATCAATTGTTCATGCCAGGGGTTACTGAATTTGTTGCATTAAACAGGATGAATTTGCGAGCTTGCCAGCTATTGTTCCAAAAGGTCCCATTGCTATCTTAGGTTTGGTAATTCATTTAATTTTAAGAAGGCATCTATTATAGTCTGGGAATTTCTAAATATCAGTGAACTTGTAAGTAATATCATACTGCTTTTGTATCCTGCAGGGTGGTGGAACTGCAGCTCATCTGATGCTTGACTTATGGCCTTCACTGCAACTTGATGGCTGGGAGATTGATCAAATTGTAATATATGTTTCTTTTCTGCAAAGATATTTTTAATAAATTTAAACGGTGTTTCTTTGGTTTACCCCTTTGGTTATTTATTTCTGTAGTAAATTTATATCTATGAAACAACAATTTCTACTGAAACTTGATTATCAAAATTGAAACATCGTAGTCAGTGATAACTTAAACGAAATAACCAACATCCCATTTTTACTTGTATATTGCAGAAACAATAATCATAATTCAATGAATAGGCCTCTGATTCTGTCTTGAAAAAAGTGCTTAGAAAAAAATAGCGAGAGTTTGAGTGAAATGCTTATATATTTGCACTCAGCAATCAGATTACTGATATTTATATGCATGAAAAAAAATAAGCATTGCTTATATTTATAAGAACAATAAATAAGAATTGAACTACTTTCTAGGATCTTATGGTATATTTTTGAGGATACCAAAAATCTATGGTATTGTCCTCTCCTTGTCTCTTAATGTTTATTATTTCTTTTATATTTGTTAAAAAGAAGTCTTACTAGATCTCAGTACACTCTAAGTGAAAAAATATCTTTTCTATTTAAACCTTTTATGATCAATGTTTTCGATTAAATTTTGTTCCTTATTATCCTACTATCATATGCACTAATTTATTTGATCCCTGATGCATGCGTTCTAACCCCCCCTTTTTTTTTCTTGAAAATCCAAATATTATAGTTGATTGATAAAGTGAGAGATTATTTTGGCTTATCGGATTTGGAGAAGACAACAGAAGATGGTGGGGTTTTAAATATTCATGTTGGTGATGTCTTCGTTCCCTCAAAGGATTTTCACGGAAGATATGCTGGTGAGTCATTCACATTGCATATTGCTTAGTTTATCTAGCTTCTCATACTATTTTTATTTTCTACCTATACTTCTTAGTAAAGAAACTCTGCACCTTGTTTGTGTTCTCATCCACTTGCAATATTTCAACAATTCAGCTCAATTTATGACATCTCTTATTTCCTCATTTTTTTGAAGGGGATACTATTTTATAATTATGGGCTAACTTATATTTGTTCAATTATCAGGCATTGTAGTTGACTTGTTCGCAGATGGAAAAGTTTTGCCTCAGCTACAAGAGGTATGCAGTTTTCCTACACACAGATATGCATGTTCTAGGTGATTCTGAAACTCTTCTTTGTCAAATAACATCTCGTGTACCTTGCTCTTTTTGCAATAGTAGTTTCAAATTTAAGCTTCCGCAAATGAAAAGTATAAAACTGAATTGGTATCTTTTTGAATATTTTTACTTAGTCCTGCCATTATCTCATTTATTGCCCAATTTTACAGTATGTTTTGGATTTTGCATTTTTCTGGCACAAGAAGAGGAGTTAATGGAATTTGGATACTTTTCGAATTTTTCACACAACCACGCAAATGGTCTCATGAAGTTTTTAAAGTACAGGGTCTCTGTCTTCATCTTTCTCTTAACACGACATGATCATGTGAAATATTTGCCAAAAAATCGAAATCCAAAGTTAAGGTGAATGTGTAAGCCATGCTAGGCTCATAAAATCTGTACAATATGTAGAAATAGTGTATGGAGCAAGCTAGATACTCCCTCAGGCCTACAATGACTGCACTTTAAGGTTATTTCATACATATGAAGAAGAACAAGTATATCTCTTATCAAACAATTTTTTCTAAAATGGCCTCATTTTTTCAATGAATCATTAATTTGACTGAGATAAAATAATTGATTTGAGGGCAAAAGCATTAATGTTTCATGGGAAAATAGTTTGGAATTTTTTTAGAAGGCTAAAACTGTGATCATTGTGGGATGTATAGTAGTTATCAAAGAATATAATGGAGTATTATGGAAACGTAAAATCTGTAAACTTAAAACGAAATTGCTGTTAAACTGATGATATGGAATTAGAAAGCAGAAATAATCATTAAACCATTGTAAAACAAGTGATTAAGATTGAAATTTTCTTAATTATATATTAGTAAATTCATACATTGATCCGCTTAATCTGTTAACTTGTTCTTTTTCATGATAAAGTCAAGGACAGAATGATAAAAATTGAAATTTTGCTGTCTCAAGTAATTTTAGCATTATGTTTCAGAGTTTTTAATGCATTCATCAGGTTAATACATGGTTGCAATTAGAAGAGAGATTGATGGCCAATGGTCGCTTCATGGTAAATTGTGGTGGTGTTGGTGGTGGGCCAAGTGCCAGAGATGAAAGTACTCATCCTGAAACTTTGTGGAGTGGTAAATCATGGTTATCAAATCCAGCTATGAAAGCACTATCCGAAGCATTTCCGGGACAAGTAATGCATCTGTTTCTGATCTCATTGTTTTGTTGTTGTTTCCTCATTATTTCATGCATTACACAACACCAGGCTTTCTGTGCTGTGAAGCTAAAAGATATCTTTATAGTGACTCCTCAGTTGATGTTCTGTGTGGTTAGAATTCTAAATACGAGTCTAAGTCCCACATTGAATAGAAATGAAAAAGTAGTGAAAATCTATTAATAAGCCTTAAGGTTTTGGATAGAGAGTGATATCAATCATTTATGTGGTTGGGTCTATCAATTTTGTAAAATGTCAAAATTGATATTTTGGAATTCAAATATTTAAGATAATCTTTTAAGATGTTTATAGTTTGTGTTTTGAATTTCTCAGGTAAGTTGGAAGAGGATGCCAAAGGAATATGGTGCAAATTTTATGGCACTAACAGGACCTTTGCCTGATTTGAACTCTTGGTCGGCTAGTCTCCCTTCTCCTCTGAGCCAAAGTGTGAAGAATTGGAGACCTTTGTGAGCTGCCTTCTTCGATTTTATCTTACCTCTCAATAGCTAATGACAAAATATTTTGGTAATCAAACCTTTTTCAAACTAATTCAAACTTTGTCAGTATTAACATATGCATAATTTCTGAGATATTATTAAAAAGAAAATAATACTACACGGCGACTAAATGTTTTAAAGAATTCATGGCATTCCATAATATTAGGGCTAGCTCAGAATTTTAAGAGAATAAAGACAATATGAAAAAGTTGTTAAGACAATACTCGTTAAATTGCAAGACATGGTCCTTTAGGGAAAATGAACATATATGTAAAGGTGGGTAGCTTCTTCTTGCACTCCCATAAATTTCGCTCTGCACTCCCATACAAAAAAAAATTATAGTAGAATGATGTTTTATGAATGGGAGCAATTGCTTCCTGCAGCCCATCAATTGCACCTCATATCAGTAACTAGGTACGTGTTGTTCTCTGTGCACAGTGTCACTGCCTTTCGCATATTGCGGCAAGCATTCTCTCGTCCATTCGATCCAACAATGGAAGAAGAGGATTAGGTTTATATTAAAAAATTCATAAGGTCAATTTTGACATTCCACATATTTGATTGGGTGCAGAAAGCAATTAGTTCAAACAATCAAAGATGGACTATACATCACTTATTGGACAAAACTTCCGGATCAACAACAGCATCGGTTTTTTTATTAAATTAATAAAGATTTTTCTTCCTGTACTTCATAGTTACTAATTGCACCATATATGAACAGAGAAAAAACTTAAAATACCCTTTCTCACTGCATCTGCCACCTCCGTTGTCATCTGCACCATTGCTATTACAGAGGAAGAAGAAGAGAGATAATGCATTGTGGAAAAAAGTTCATTCTAGAATGCATTTTTGGTATTCTGAAAAACTTATTTTCAAAACCTATTTCTAATAAACTTGTTTCGGAAAGTGTTTCATAAATGTTGTTTTGGAAAGTTCTTTTCAAATGTTGTTTTGAAAAGCTTATTCCAAATAATCCAAAAATCAGCTTACGTGAAAGTGAAAAATATTTTTTTCAAATTGAACAATTCTTTTAAGAAGAATAACTCTTGATTTTTCGCAATACAGAATGCATTTTAAGTTCCAAATTACTTAATTAAGAGTCTTTCCAAGCAAAGGATATAGAGAAATAATTTTTAAAGAAATGATATCCTTTATTAGATGTACTTTGAAAAGAAATAAAGTAATTCAGTATTCCAATTGATATATTGGAAAGACAAATTTTGAAAAAAAAAATATTTCGTATTAATTGAATATTGATATAGGTAATATTTATGGAGACAGGATGAATATCTTTATTCTCATTCTCCTACTTGTTCTTGTTTTAAAACACATTTAATCAGGTAATCCAAAAAACTTAAATTAAATTTTATTTAATTTTTAATTTAGTAATTTATTTCTCAGATGCCTCTAATAATTTTTATTTTTTATAATTATTTAATTTTTATCTAACTGTTATTTGATATTTATACAATTATAATTTCTTTGATATTTGATATTGAAAGAAATAAAATATATATCTTTTTAACATTAAATATTTCATTAAAATGTTTTTATTTTTTGTAAAAAGATTATGTAATTAATATTTCAAACAATAAAAAGAGAATCATAACACATGTATGAATTAGTGCAAAATAAACTTTTACAACAACATATTATACCAGTTCTAATCTAATAAGTATAAAATGTGAGACGGTAATAATTTTTAAATAATGTGAGATCTTCTATACTGGTTGGACCAAGAATTGGTATAAAAAATGACACAGTGACAAAGTTGTAATAAATTAGTTGTTTTATATCGGTTAAACTTATAATCAATATAGAAAGTAAAGTTGAACAAGGGACTCCTGAGTATCCAATTTCTCATACACAAAGTCCATCATCTTTCATTTCAGCACCTAAATCTGGAAAACTCTTTCATGCAGCGGCAACGGTGCGAGTTTTCACAAGTCAAGCAACCTACAACGAGCTCGCAGCATGGGGTGGGGCAAGGTAGAGGAGGTGCGAGCAGTGGAGAAGTGAACTATGGAACAACAAGCAAACAATTAAGGCGCGAGCATGGACCTTGGCTAGGATTTTGACCTCCTTTGGAGCTCAATAAGGGTTTTGAACATTGAATCAACAATGGTTTCTTTGTTATGAAGAACGAAGAAGGAAGAATTAACTGAGTGATTTTTGAGTGAGAAAGAGATTTTCAAGTGAGTGATGAAGATGTGAGGGTTTGAGGGAACACGACAATGAAAAATTCAAGTCAGACAGTATGCAAATAACCCTTCATTTTTATTTTAAATAATCAATTATTTTTAAATCTGTATGTAAAATTAGTAGGTAATTTCTTTTACTTACACAATGATCTTATATACCATTACCTATATAGATCTTGTCCTTTGCAAATGTTCCTTCCCTAATGTGCCACATATTCATACAAAAATTACATATAGAAAATAAGTAGAAAATACTTTTCTCTTTACCTATAGAAAAATTTGTATGTAACTCAATTTTACACATCTGCAGGTAAAATCTATATATAACAACCATATTACCTATGAATTCAAATCTGCATGTAAATATCGATAGATGAGTCATATTTTTCTTGTAGTGTTATTCGAGTAAGTCTTCGTTTCTAAATTCACGTTCGAACAAGTTCCTTAAGGAATCCATGTCGTTCATGGTTGATTTTGTGGACTACCAGTTCCAGAAGGAGGTTGATTTTGTTGTGAACACTTGTGTTACAGAAGTGTTGAACGTCAGTGACGACAACAAATGCGTTTGAATGTACATTCATAGGTGAGGAGAACAAAGAAAACAAAATAAGAGTCTCATGTTATACATTGTAACTTTAACCGATATAAAAAAAGAAACTTTTTATACCAATAATGGAATCGTTATAGAAAAATGAAAATTTTCTATACTATGTGTTTTATATCTATTCCGAAAACAATATAGAAAACATTTTTTAACTATACTGACTTTCTTACATTAGTGAATATATTAGTTTCTTGATATAAATAAGGAGATGACAAAAACATTTCTATTACATATAAAAGTATGAATAAAAATTTTGTTTTGAAAATGAGAATAATTAATAATCAAACTGTCCGTTATCTCAATGTCATCCTATGTAAACAAATTTATAACCCTATTTAAATCTCATCCTCTTATGGCTACAATTTAACCACCTAAGTAGTAGTCTTGAAGGAATAGTATCCGACAATGTAAATTCTTGAATGATATTTGAGCTACACACTCAATCAACATAGTAAACTATCTTTTGATGAGCAAAATCAATAGCATCTATATAATGACAAAAATTCTTCCAAAGCTATGATAGAAAGTCCAACCTAGTTGCCTTCTTGGGATGGCAAGTAAGATAAAAATTATTATCCAAAACACGAGATAAATTAAATTAAAGAATACTGAAAAAATAAACGATACAATATTTTAGCATATATACTCATGGCATTTGCGTTAGTAAATAAACTTTGTTAGTAACTTTCATAAATTAATATTTATAGATGCTAGATTCGTTCTAATTTATTGTTTTTAAATAGTTTTCATATTGTATTTTACTATTTTCATGTTATTTTAAATATATTATGTCTATTTAAAATGTTTATCTTTACTTTATTTTAAATTAAAATAAAAATATTGTAAGATTTAAAAGAAATTTGAAAATAAATATAAATAAAAGAATTTATCTATAAATAACATATTATAAGAATTTAAAGTAATTAAAATTAAAAATAGAAATAGACGTAAAATATATTGTGACGATAAAAGTCAAATTTTATACAAAGATATTTTATCAACATCTCTACTTTTATTTTCATATTATCTTCTAAAATGATAGTTATATCAAACCCTTGCAATTTAATACCTTTTAGCTATTTACAAAGTCTTCGACTTAAAGGCCCACTTTCTTTCTTGTTTTTATTTTCCTTTTCTTTCTTATTTTCGTTTTTTTCCCTCCAGTTTTTAAGTATTTATAATTTTTTTGCATGAACATATCTACTAGCTACAAGGTAAAGAAATTTAAAATACTTCTATTTGATAAAAAAAATAATTCAGAATAAGTTTATTTTTTTTTTATAAAATATTTGTATTCTAAAATTTTTACTTTTGTTCTATTTATGGATAGTAGTTGAAGTTTTATCAGTCATTTATGTAAGTTTTACTCTATTCATGATAATTATATACATAAAATATATTTTAATTCCATTAATCATTAATAGAGTTTAATTAAAACAATGGAGTTAATATTTTTAATAACAAAACTATAAGTTTCCTTTTTTATCATGATAAAAATAGAACATATATAGTTATTATTCTAATTATTTATCCATTTTTTTTTTCTTCATCGACACATCTCTTAATCCAATTTTTACTCTCGTTCTCGTTAATCTTCCGTTTATTCGTATAATTGGCTCGTTCAGACTGATACACCAACGTGACTAATTGAGCTTGTTATTGTTTCCAATAAATAAGAAGATATTTTCAAGACTTAATAAGTTAAAAGTTGTTATCATGTAATATTTGTAAGATTTTAACATTTAAAATATTAAAACACATTCTCGTTATTATTATTTTACAAATTTAATTTCTCTAATTTCAACAAAAAATTCATATTTAAATGAAATTTAGATTAAACCATAAATATATTTTTGCATTACTTAACTAAATATTTTCATTTAAATAAAATTCATAAAAAATAATTATTTTCTTTTTTTCTTCAAGTTTGTCGTTGATTTTTTACATATAAAATGTGACATGAACTCATTTTTCCATCCTTACATGTTAGGTTTGCATGGCTCGAGAATTATCAGTTTTCCATGAAATCATATCTCCACACAATTTTACTTAAAAAAACGTGCAAATCATGAATAAATTGCAAATCTAGTTGGTGGTAGCAACTATGACATAGTGTGGTGAACACCTCGATTAGGGTTTGTTAATCTTGTTCATGATTGAGAGAAAATACATAGCATGCCTTTGGCCATACGTACCACACAAGTCAATGGCTAATCAATGAAAAATAGCCCTTGGTGAGGACCTATCTATATATGAATACATGCATTGCTGTCTCTGTATTATCATCTAGCTTTCACTCTTAAATGTCTTCTGTTCATTGATGATGAACTGATTTTGAATGAAGATGTTAATGGTGTATGAAAGAACACTTTCACATTCAAATTAGTAAGAAAGTATTTAAATACAATAATAATTCAATGTTTTTTTTAATCTCGTGATTAATACTTATTTATATTATTTTAATAAGTTTTTATCTGAATGAGCTTAAATTAGATTAATTATTTTTAACTGCTTGATTAATCAACCCTTCATGATTAATTACAATTTTTTATAGTCTTAATTTAAAATATATTGATTGATCTTTTAAAATTATTGATGAGTATCCACACATTCATGATTGAATAAATGCACTGTTTAACTTATAAGATTTATGTAATACAATTTGCATAAATATTTTGTCATTATTATAAAAAAAATCAGATTGACAGATGCAAAACGTGTATACGGACCACACCAGCACTAGGTTGGGGAGCATTGCTAGAACTTAGAACCGAGTTATTCCACCATCTATCATATCATTGTGTTCAAGATTTCAACCAATATATCTTATTCCAATTCCCCTCAGATAAAAAAATGACATGTAATTTCATTAAATTTTAAAATATTTTATTATATTCGATAAAAAAATAAAGTTATGATAAATCTTAAAAGATATTATTTATTTGATTACTTTTTATAATTTTCTTTTATCATTTAGTTTATGTACCCAAAAAAATGCATATGTAGTTAAATATCTAAATAAATATAAAAATATCTATATCAACAATTAACATCCAAAATTGTAACATCTTATACAAAGAAAACATAATATTATCAAAAAAGAATGTATTCTCCTCAAAATTTAAAAATAATAATTATAAAAGCACATGAAAACCAAAATATTTATTGAATTTTTAAACATTAATGAAGCAAAGTAATAAAATTTAAAAATATCTTTAAAAGATTACAAAAAGAAAATAAATATTCAAATTTAAAAATATTTTAATTGTCTGTCATTCTTTAAATTCTAGTGAAATATTTTTTTATGCACTAATAAAAATTATAATATAACACTTGAATGAATTCACACAAGATAAAAAAATTAAACTAATAATAATTGAAAATTTTATAAATATCTTTCATATTTTAAAGTTAAATATATATTGGATGAACAATGACATTAAAATATAATATAAAAATAATTATATAAAAAATATCAAAATAGTATTCTATACTATAGAAATAAGCAGTAAATAAAAATATTAAAAAGAAGTAAAAATAATTAAATATATGTTAGAAACAATTTGATACACTATTAAATGGAATTGTATAAAAGAAAATAAATTATAATTAAAGGTATGATAAGATTAAAATATCTTAGAGGTCTAAGAAAACTTTATAAATATGAAACTATAGTCCAACTATTGAAAGATAATAAAAATTGTTTTAATAAAACAAACAGAATTCTTCAAATAAAAGAAAAGTTAAGAATAAGATAATAATGGAGATAAATTTTTTATATTATTTAATAAATGAAGGGTTTATGCGATTGAACACATAAACGGGAAGTTAAACACTCTCATTCGAAAAAAATAAACAATGAATAAAAGTATTAAAACAGAGTATAAATATTCAAATACGAGACATAATAAAATATTTAATTTACTACATCATTTGAACATAATTGTAAAAGTTCTAATAAGAGAGAAAATATTTGGGAAAAGTGAATTCATTTCATGGTAAGCCCAACAATTAGAAAAAAGAGAAAAAAACAAAAACACATTAGAATCCTAGTATTTGAACACAACAAGCAATCCAACAACCAAGCACTGGAACAACTCGATGTTTTGGTATATGAGCAATTTGACCTAACTATAAAGACAAAACAACATCTCGACATGATGATATCTAGCACAAGAGAAAACTCAGCAACCTAGTACCCACATATAGAGGTAACTCGACATGACAACACCCGAGTACATGAGTTAACTAAAAGAGCTATAACAACTTTAATCCATGATACAAAAGAGGATGAAACAGAAAGAATACATAAAGAACAATGGAAGAGGAAAAAGAAGAAGGGAAAATATACTTCTTTTATTAAATAGGAACACGAAGGATGACAAGAGATACATCGAGAGGAAAAGACAACAAAAGAATATACAAAAAAGAGGGAAGTTTGGCATGCTTAGGCAATAGGGAAAAACTCAACAAGCCCAAGTAGCATAAGGAAAAGCTCGACACACTTAGAGAAATATTTGCAAGGTGACTTCTCCTTATATCATAAGCATAGGTCGTCAGGCCGTCAGTCCGGAAGGAGACATTTTTCTCAAACTGGACGAGCAGCATCAGCTTTAATGCGGGAACACCTTTTTCAGACAGATCATTTTCCCCCAAAGGGCCTTGACACTAGTCTCGACCTTTACTATTAAGGTCGCCTTCTCATCCTTTAGTTACTAAAGTTCAAAGGTTAGCTAAACAACACAGATGGGAACTTTGCACAAAATCTAGGTCTTTGTTTGACAACCTTCGACTGCTACGGTACACAAGTTGGCCAAGTTGCCATCTTCACCTTGGCTGCATTCCATTGAAGTGCCTCTAACTCCTTCTTGGTCCCCTCCAACTAAGTCACCTCTAGGTCTTTGCTAGTTAACTTTTGGTCAACCTTCGTGTCAACACCCAATTTCGTCTGGGTCACTAAATACTACACAATTTTCTCATTTTTTATCTCATTTTATGTTTTTTTTTATCATTTTTATCCTACCCTTTTACTATTATTCCTTTCTTATTTGTTTTTGTTTTTTTTTATTATTATCTTTTTATTTATTTTACTTTCTTCTACTTTTCTCCTTTTTAATTTTAATTTTCGTTTTTTATTTTTATTTTTTTTAAATTTTATTTTGATTAATATAATATTTCTGATAAAAATTATTATTAATTAAAAAAAAGTTTTTAAAATTAAGAGAAAAATGTGTGAAATTTTTGTCTTCACAATAATATTTAAAAAAAAAAAGAAAAGAGGAAAAGTGAGAATGGCTTTGTCGTTTGTGGCCTGAGAAAGGACGACGCGGATGGAAAGCAGAAAACGGCTTCTGTAGGCGCGATTTGGTTGGCAGGACACAACAGAGGTGGTTTGGATGGTCACTTTGCAGAGGATATTTGCAGGGCAGAACGGTTAAGTAATAGGAGTGGAGAGAACATGAAGAACGAAAAAAGAAAAGGAAAAAAAAAGCATGGGTGGTTGAGAACACAGTTCTCTTCACTGTCTGTCGAAGGAACCATTTTTCTTTGGAGCCGAAAGATTCAGAGAAAGGGGAAGGGAGAAGCTAGCCAGTCAAGGAAAAGGAAGAAATCCATAGGAGCCGCTAGGAATCGAATCTTCAAGAGGTAAGTAATGCCTTCTACTGCATTTGCTTACCTTTGAGCATACTTTCGTTACGTTGCTGTTATGATTGCATATGAATATTATCATATTGTGTATGTTACTGTGACATGAATCCTTCCCGTTCTCCATCACTATCCCCCACTGTCTCATGCTCTGTTTCCTTTTCACCTATGTCCGTCCAATAGAGTCGACAACCAAGCAAACAGAAACTAACCCAACCTCTTTTAGTCATTCATGATGCCATCACCACCGTTTTCAACGCATTTTCTTTTAGCCACCACGTAGCTACCACTCCTCCCCCTCCATTCCCGATGTCCACAAACAACACATCAAATACGCGTTCATACACCTCCACATCCAAACTACTTCCTCCACTCAATTAATCCTCCTCGCCATGGATATTTTCCTTATCACCACCATCCTCTTTGATTCCAGAAACCATATACAGTCTTAAACAAAAAGGGGTCAAAACACAGAACAACTGTTACTCATACCCAGTTAAACAGAAACACACACCCAGTTAGGCAGACGACGCGATTTTAGGGCTTGGTGGTAGTTTCGTGGCGGTTGTTTCCGGTGCAGATGGCGGCAACGATTGTTCTCATCGGCGGCGACATTGACTAGTGGAGGACGCGACTTGAGAGTGGCGGTCTGGGTGGTGTTTGCGATGACGATAGATGGGCTTGGGGGCGTTTCTGTAACTGCCGGCGTGGTGGTGGCGATGACTGGTGACAACGGCGCCACGCGGAGTGGCCGGAGGAGAGCGGCAGCTTGGGGCGTCCAAGGGTGAGAAAACCCCAGCCCTAGGCTGGGCTGAGGGATGCGCAAGGATGGTATCCACGTCGAATGTCTCTACAGCGCGGCGGCTTTGATGATCGGGACGGTGGTCGCCGGCGAAGCTTTTGGGGGCGTCGCGGGGGCCGTTCGGTGGGGGCAGCGGCGAATGTGTGAGCGGTGGCCTGAAGTGGTTGTGCGACAAACCCCAACCCTAGGCTGGGCGAAGGAGACGCGCGAAGATGGTGTTCGCGTTGGTCGTCTCTGCAGCGCAGCGGCTTTGACGCCGAAAGGGAGGTCTTTGCGGTATGGTGGTCGGCGATGAGGTGGCGATTGGCGACACCGGGACTGGCCGGATGGAGAACGGTGGCTGTCGGATGGCCAGCGACGTTCAAGGGGGGAAGAGCCCCAACCCTAGGTTGACGAGGGAGAGAAGGAGAGCTGGACATCGCGGTCAGCAATGGCCGCCGGCGACGTTGTGGTTCGGGCAGAGAGTCCGTCGCGGTGGCTGGCTGGTTGGGTGGAGGCAAGCGTCTCAGGGTGCTCATGTGCAGAGAAGGAGACCCTAGGTCTTTGTTGAATGAGCGAGAATGGGAAGAAGGGGTAGAACCCCTAGTGTTTCAGTCGGGAAGAAGGCCTTGGGCCTAAGTTTGGACCAGCTTTCTCCTTTGCACACCCATTTTCCGGTCACACACCCCCTTTTCCACCTGGACTTAGGCCCGATCCGTTATTAGAACTAAAATTAGTTTGAACACCCCTCTTCTTATCTAAGCACCACCACACACCTTTTTACTTATTATTTTGTTTTAACTTTTAGTTTATTTTATGTTTGCTTTTTATTTTATTTAGTTATCTATCTATTTATTTTATTTTATTTACTTTTAAATAAATATTAAAAATAATAAAAATATGTTTTAAAAGGTTAAAGCACACGTGCGACCATTCGCGTCAGCCTTGTGTTGAAAACCTTTTTCTTCTTCTATTTTAAAAATACAAAAAACTATTTTAAAAGGTTTAAGCACACGTGCGACCATTCGCGCCAGCCTTGTGGTGAAAACCTTTTTCTTCTCCTTTCAAAAATTAACAAAAATATAAAACATCATGTTTTCAAACAATTTTCCAAACAAATTTTCCAAACAATTCTCCAAACAAATATTCCAAACGTAAAGCTAGAACTACGTAACCCTGATTTCTCAGTCTGACTGAGAATACGTAGGAGCAAGGTCAATCCTTGTCGGGCACAAAAAAACACAAAAAAATATTTTGTTTTCTTTAGAGTTTTATTTTATTTTTCTTTTTTAGGGGAAGTTAAACATTTTTGAAAACCACATTTTATTCGTGTATTTAATTAAAGGTACTGTCTTCGGGCAGGCGTTGTAGGGTGCTAATACCTTCCCTACACGTAACCGACTCCCGAACCCAGAATCTGGTTTTTGTAGACCGTGTCTTTTCTTTATGGTTTTTCCGTAGTTTTCCAGAATAAACTATGGTGGCGACTCCAAATCTCTTTTTTCCGTAAACGGTTTTTCTTTTTTGGATCGTCGTCGTCCCGTCGCGATTTTTCCGGTTGCGACACTTCGTATATAAGCCAAGTAGGTGATCCTTCATGGCCTTTACTTGGCTGCCTACACTTCCTTCGACAGTGGGCAAATTCAAAAGAGAAGACAAGAAACACGAGGATAAGCACGAAGAAAATTCGAGGAATGACGAAGAGGATGCTCAATGAAGAACGAAGTCCAATATAAAAACAAGTTTAGAGTCTTCGTCAACTCGGCCAAAACAAGCAGTGAAGCTGGATGCTCGATGAAGTCAGTAGCACGAAAGTGAAACCTACCAGAAGTCGACAACACCGAAGTAAAGCCTGTCTGAAGTTGGCAACATCAAAGTGAAGTCTGCCTAAAGTCAGCAACATTAAAGCAAAGCTTGTCTAAAGTCAACAACATAAAAGCAAAGCTTGCTCAAGACGATAACATCAAAGTGAAACTTTCCTACAGCTGGTAGTGTCAAAATGAAGTTGATTGAAGTCGGCAACAAAGCCTGCCTGAAGTCAGCAACATCAAAGCAAAGCATGCCTAAAGTCAACAACATCAAAGTAATGCTTACCTGAAGATAGCATCATAAAGAAAGCTTTCATGAGCAATTGTAAGATAAAGAGTTGTTTAATCAAAGTAAGGGAAGATAATGTTGTTTATTTCTCTTTATGCTTTATGATATATTTTATGATTGTACTTGATGTTATTTCTTGACTAATTGAATGAAATTGCTTTGTGGTTTGAATTTGTTAAGCACTTTGATTACTTTTCATATGTATTTTTTGTGTTGTTGAATGGTTAATGTTTGAGGATGAGCACTTGAGTTTGGACAAATGACTTACAAATGATGTATTTCTAAATTACATTGATACCAATTAAGGGTTATAAAAGAGGTAAAAGTGATCATTTAAGCCAATTGTGCAAGTTGAAATGTCATTCCTCACTAAGATACGACATTGGACGTTGGGTTGTATCACCGAGTGCCACTCTAAAAGGCCAAGTCAATGAAGTATAGTGACTATAGTTTGTGTGCGACTCTTGGACCATTGGACACTCACTTGATAATGAGTTTTAGTAGTCCATGGCATTAGGCACCACGTTTAGGTCGTTAAATGCTCACTTGACAATGAACTCCAAGGATAGTTAGTGTTGGGTGTTGCTCATGTGTCATTAGGCGCCAAACTGGAATTTAAATTCCGAAGAATTTCAAGACTTAAGACACTAGGTTTTAGCTTCATTGTTGGGCATTGTAGATCTCCACCTAGTAGAAATATCAAATTGTTTGGTGTTAGTTTAATATTTTCTACCAGGGAGCTCTCTGCCATGATTAGCGTTGGGTGCCCTCTAAGTCTCTTAGGCGGTGTGCATTGAAATATTCTTAATTATTTAAAGTGTAATATTGTGAGAATGAAAATGAATCTTTAATGAATTTTATGCATGAATGATGTACAATATGATACAAGTCAGTAACAAGTATAAAATTGAGTTGACAAACAACCAATCAATCATGATATGAGTAAACATATTGGTGTTTGTTTTCACTTCATCCAATGAAAAAGAAAACAATGTGGAATTAGTGCACCTGGACAGTTGGGATCAAGTTCCACACATGTTTTAAGAGTCATTCTCAACTGTTTTATTCAATGATTGTAAAAACTAATCAAAATAAAGGATGAAAAAAACATTTAAATTTATGGGAAAATTTTCATTGAATAAACTTAAATGGAGTAGTTAATAGCAACATTTGAGTTTTAGAGTGGAAAAGTCAAGACTTACTGTGTTCTTAATTTGTAATAATTAACAAACTTTAAGGTTAGGAATTGGAAAGCCAAATTTTAGTCTATAAATTCACAATTGTATTATTTGATTAGTATGAATGAAAATTGATTCAAAATTATTCAGACAAAAAACTTGTCAACATAGTAAAGAATTGTGACATTTTTTGTTAGAAGATGATGGTAGTATTGTTTGTTAAATCCTTCAAATTACAATGTTTAGAAATATTGTATATGATTATATAATATTATGAGAATGTTACAGATGATTGGTACTAGGTACTACTTAGCTCAATTGAAATTTAGTTTGTAAAGTGATATATTATAATTCTTTTTGTGCTTAAAAATGTCGAGTTAATTAAGTCTAAATTGTATTACACGTTATTAACATATATGTATAGCACGGTATTACACAGGGTGGCACCATATGCAAGTAGATGAGTAAGAGTGTAAATCCAAGACTTGATGCACACACAATGGCCTTGGGGAAAATGATTGAGGTTGGGCTTCAAATATCAAATAAGAAGAGATTGGAAGTTCAAAATTAGTAGTTTTTAGATCAGAATTAGTGACTAATGAAGTAATATTATAGTGGCTTTGATGATCTGAGTCAAACATGTGGTTATTTGTGATATGATAGGTGCGAAAATCCTGGAAGAAACCAAGTGTGCATGAGATTGAGAATACGGTTTTCAATTCCAATGTCTCCAAAAGCTAAGTCAAGAAGCGGCGGTCTATACCTTTTTGTTTACTATAGATAGCGGCAAAGCAGGTTCATATGAGCTACTGTGTAAACCTTCTTCCTACTTATTTGGTACTTGGAGATTCATTATAATATTATTTTTTCTGAATTATGACATTGCTGCATTGCAATCAACAGCTATATAGATGTTTCTCTGCTATCGAGGATGTAACCATCAACTTGTATCTAAGTGATTTTCAAGAAAATCAACTTTCTTAGTAATATGGATTGAACACGCTACGTCAACTACAGATAAGATCAAATTATAATATATAAGTGAATTACAAATTTCATTTTATAAATCGGTTTTGTGGAATTGAATTAAATTTAAAGCTTACTTCTTAATATGATATCAAAATCATGATTAAACTCTATATAGCGATATTTCTTGTTTTTTAGACCTTTCTATTTCACCCATTGACACTTTTTTTGAATTTATGTACACTTGAGAATTGGTTTTATAATAAAATATTATTTTATGGAGTTTTAAGTTGAATGTAAGAAAAATTAAAGTGTCAAAGTAATATCACCAATAATTCAATACTAAAATATTGCAAGCAGATTATAGTTTTCCTTTTCAGGATTATCTTTCTGTGCTTATCTTTTTTGCAGATGGCTTCTACACTCTTTGCACAAAGTTTGACTACTTTTCATTACCAGTCATAATCATCTTTGTTTATAAAAAAACATGATGAGTTTTTAAGCACGTATATATAATCATTCTACTCATGTACTAGTATTGTTAATAGTTAATAGTTTTGTTCGCAATAATGTCATGATGTAATATTAATCATGATGTAGAAGTAAACATTCAACCCTCTTTATTATATATTAACCATCTTAATCTATCTACGCATAATTCAACCAGTCAATCGATCCATGTTATGAAAACAAAAATGAATGGATTGGTGTGTTTTAATCATCATTTTTTTTTTCTGAATGAATATATATTATTAAAGAATCATCTAATATATTTTAATAATTATGGAGCATCTAAATCCAATTTCTAAACTTCATAGGCCTGAGCATAGATTTTTAAGCTTCAAGTTCTGAATTTTTTTCCGGGGATGTAAAAATGTGTGTAATTTGTATTGAATTTTATTTTATAAAAAATTAAATATGGTTTTAGTTTCTAATTGGATCAAAATTGAAATTAATTTTTTTGAATTTGTTAAACAACATTCAAGCAATAATATTGAAACAGAGATACATAAAACATTGTATACAACTTAAATGTAATTCTAAAATTCATTTGACACAAACAAAAATTAACAATGAAAAATACTATATTCCTTTCTAAAATTTAGAAACAAAAATTATTAATATTTAAAACAAAAACTAATTCTAATTTGGCATTACAATTAATAAACGAAAACCATATTTATATCTTTTATAGAAAAAAGAAACATTAGACAGATGGATCAGATATCCATGAAAATAGAAAGTACAATTTGTTACATAATTAGGTAACACACTATAGATGAATAATTGGTTTCTCTTTAACCTATTCATAATTAGGTAAAAATTGATCTAATCCATTCAGTTTACACCTGCATTCACCAATGCACCAATAATCAATTCAAATTGAAACCAGGTAGCCATTATAGTTCACAGCAAAAACTAGTTATGTGATCTTGAACTCCATTATTCAGAGCTACAACATGGCATAGGATTCCCATACTCGTTGATGAAGCCAAAAATATTAATGTTACATGCAGTGTTCGTAAAGGTAACGGCACCAGCACTAGGAAGCAAGATGCATGTGTGTAGATAGTATAATATTTGCAATTAAGAAGCAAGTAAGAAGGAAAATTGTTATCAATGGTTGAACAGATTGGAAGCCATAGGAACAGTGAAGGGGTTTAAAGAGGGTAAGTGTTATTTTGATTTGGTTCATTCATTACACTTCGTCTGCGTGGTTGACCAGGTATCTGTGTAGCTGAGAGTGTGACTTTTTTTCATGTACAATAGATTGAAGGTTGCGTGGGAATCCCTTTGGTGAATTTTGTGACTGTGAAACAAAGCCTTCCAGATCCCGGTTTTGCACCTATTTTCTTATCAGCTTTTATGTCACCGAGACCTAGAATTCTGTATTCTATGTTGGATCAGCACGTGTATAAGCCACGGACTTTAAGGAATTTTGCTTTCTCTTTTATATATATATATATATATATATATATATATATATATATATATATATATATATATATATATATATATATACACACACCCTTTTGTTTTTCAAATTCCTTTAATAATTCTTCTCATAAGCTTGTTCAAATAATACAATGGCAAACCCTATTCCATGCCTGTGACCCCACACAAGAATTTCACAAATAAAAAGTACTTCAGCAATCTCATCTTGTCTCGAAGAGAAATTTCACAGAATAACTTGAATATATTTAGCTATGCTTGTGGTATCCTGATAATGGTTGAACTAAAGAGTTTTGGTACACTACAAAGTGATTTTGCATTAATATATTCAATCTGTTGTCAATGAAATTAGAAGAGTTATGAAAATTCCTCATGACCCACTTTGAAGATATTGTGAATAAGTGGTTGACAGGACCAAGAATTTGTCTCTATATGTTATAAAAAATGGTGACATTTGTTTGTATATATAGAGAGAATTTTGATGCATTTCACCACATATTTTCTGCTTCATTTCGGATTCATATACATATATATATATGCTAAGCAAACTGTGTTGTTAATGGTTAACGTGATGTGTGTAATAGTTAGATGCTGTCAGCATGTATGACAAAAGGTAATACACATTGGATCAGAAATTTGAAGACAAAGGTGTGGTCAAGAACATGTTGTGTTGTCCTTGTATTATGTACTAGCAAACAAATGTGGTCTCATGTAACCACCAAAGTTTGCCATCTTTCTCAATGGAACATGATAATTTAAATATATATTGTATGAAAGAGCCATAAAATAAGCAAATGTAGAAGTTAAAATAGCAATAATTAGGACAAAATATTATAGCAAGAAAATCCATGGAAGTTGTAGGGCTTAAATGGTCATTTTCGTTTAGCTTGCTTTAGCTTAATTAACTCTTGTTTTTATTACTACCTAGGATCCAGAATACAGATACACCATCCATAGGTAGCCATTGCTGCATCCCAATAACCCAAAAGATTTAAATTGCTATTAATTAATTAATCAATCAATTAACTAATATTGCGTATGCTCAGAATAACGACTATATGTACACATTGTATGACTTAGAACTCCCAAGTTTGATACTTTACACTGAATTTGAGGCAAATTCTTCACTTTTATGAACATGATTAAAGGATAGCCACTGGATCCTCATCCTTTGATTAGTTGACTGCAGCTTTACAAACTAATTACAATCATAATTATGTAACTTTATGTTGTATATACGATCGAGTATTTCTTCATCATATTAGTATACGATTCGTTGAATATATATTAGATTATTATGTCGATTTATACTTAGTTTATTCCTACTCGATCAACACGATATCATACAAGAACCTACTCATAGTTATTTATGATTAATTGTAATAATTAAGAAACTAACATTTATTTGGATCAATATCTATTCATTAATTACTTTCTTTATTGTTTGTTGATGTACGGAGTCAACTTGAACTGTCTTTTTATTGAAACTTTTATCCAGGTTAAAAGGAATAAATACCTAAAAAAATTGAATATTTTGGAGATTGAATTGAAAAGTTTGGAATATCCTTGAAATCTTTACAAAAATATGTATTTGCCTCAATAAAACAATACACACAAACATATATATATATATATATATATATATATATATATATATATATATATATATCGACATATAGCTAGCTGTGAACTGGCTTTGTAACCAGCCGAAAAAGATGCACACGATCACTTTTGAATCATGATAGTACTTGAAAAATAATAGCATTTCTTTATAACAATAAAATGCCAAACTATAGTCTTGTAAGAATAACTATTATATCATTAGATAACATTAAGGTGCATGTATTAGGAATATTGGAATGAGCAGAAAATGCCTGCATCATTCTTCTTTGACTTTGACTAGTCCGCGTGATTGAATTTGAAGACCCATTCATTTTCATCTCGTAATTAAATGGACCCAAAAGATATATAAAACAAAATACTTATGTTTTACATTTGTACCATATAATATATATATATATACAATAAGAGAATGAGGAAAAAACCAAAAAAGTTACTGTCATTAGATATAGTAATTGATAGTTAAGCAGATTTTCTTCATTGTAATGAGGCGAAACTTGGGAGAAGGTCTCCCATTCAACGAACATTTACCAAAAGTCAATTTTTGTATATTATTCTTACCCATACAATGCAATGCATATATATATCTGCATATTGAAAACAAAATAAATTATCCATTTGATAGTTTATAGCATAACAAGAGGCTTCAAGAACAAGCTCTATAGCCTTCTAGCATTTTATTTATGTAACTTTCTGATATCATCATATCATCATAACACAGCTAGCTCAATGTATATCACTTAATAATTTAATCTTCATTTTGCTTCTGCTAAATATTTATAAATAAATAAACTATCTTTTTTATATATTTCTGTGCCCATTCTTGGTTGTCAGGCCTTATTTGTGAAGCTAGCATTTGCATTGATCTTCTCATCTTTCTCTCTCTATCTCCCTCTGTCTCTCTCTCTCTCATTCTCTCTTAAAACCCACGTCCGTGCCCTTGAAGCTAAGAAACAGTGCAACCAAAGACTCCTCCAAGCTGTCTGGTTTCCTGTGTAGTTCTTTGTCTGCTTTCCTTTGTCCTTTGAGAGGGTTTCATCTTGCGTACCACAAAAGGTTTGTATGCTTCTTTTCTGTTTCTTTTGGCATCACTTCCTTGTGTGTCATGAAACCTTTAGCTTTATTAATTAGCTGTTTTTCCTTTTGTTTCGTTTTCTCAGGTCATCTTTTGTTTGTGCCTTTGTTACATAATTTCAGAAACCCTCTTTGATCTTTTGTTTGTCCCATGTTTAATTCACAAACGTTTCTTTCATACATATAGCTCTCGTTTTAGCTAGGTTAGTTTTGAAAAAATATTTGCTTGTGTTTCAAAATGAAAATTTTCAGAGAGAAGCAACGAGTTGGGTCTTCACTGGTTTCCTTTAATTTCGTTCCACTTAGTTATCAGTTAAAGGAGTTATGTTAAATTGAGAGCTAATATTGTGTTTGAGATATATAATTGCGTACAAAACAATATCCAGAAGGTTTATTCCATTTTCCTTCTTTTTCTCTTTTTCATTTTCTTCTTGGAACTATGCCTAATCCTTTCCATGCACGTAACCCGATGTCAGTGAATTCTTTTCTGTTAATTTTTCAAACGAATCCATGAATATTAGCATACACATTCCTATCTTACTGCTGTTTCTAAGGAACTGTGTTCTAATGTATGCAACACATGGTGATATGGCTAGAGGGAACGAATGGACAGAAAAGAGTTGTTTTCTGTTACTGTTCTCATAATCTCTAAGCAGTTCGACATCATGGAATATGTAAAAGGTCTAGATATTCTAAAATTGAAATTTCTCAATAATCAGAGACATACATGGTCAGAAAAGTTAACTAGCTCTTGTTATAGATCCTTCTTAGGGTTTGCACTCAGATTTAAATTCCTCGTGTCAGGAAATGTCTCGTATTATATGCATGGAGAAGGTTTCCATTATATATAGAAATTTTTCATCGGTATTATTATTATTCTACTTTTTCTTTAGTTTTGATCTACAGAACTACCTAGGGTTGTAGCTAAACAGTGGTCTTGTACAATATTATATAATATTTTTGAGTTCCTCCCTCTAAATTTTATTTAGTTTTTTTAATTTAATGTTCATAAAGTACCTTTTTGACAATGAAGATGAAGAACTCACGTGATCTCGAGATTACCATTCTTTGGCCATCATTTTTAAATTTCTACATCATGGACTACTGGTAGTTCCTACCTTCTTGAGAATTTTTTTTCTTTTTTTGAGAATAAACAGTTTCATCTACTCCTTTATCAGCCACGTTCCCCTTATTCAACAAATGTTTGTAATTTTATATCATATTTAATTGTTTATCTTCTTAATACAAAGGGGTCTTTCTCTTTTTCTTTTGCAGTTAGCAGAGTCAAAACCCTGCAGACAGACAAAATGATGCCAAGCAATGGACAGTTAACAGTTCCTCCTGGCTTCAGGTTCCACCCTACTGATGAAGAGCTTCTCTACTATTACCTGAGGAAGAAAGTTTCTTATGAAGCCATTGATCTTGATGTAATAAGAGAAGTGGATCTCAACAAACTTGAGCCTTGGGACCTCAAAGGTACACAGCATAAAAAGATATATATATATATATATATATATATATATATATATATATATATATATATACTTCATGACACATCATGTATATGATTGATGCAATCAATTCAACGGATATATAGTTGATCTATACTTTATAAAAATATATTCTTAAATTAGTTCAGATGAAAACCATTCATATATCCTTGTCTTTGTACTGTTATTCTATCTAGGGTTTTATTGTATCATGGCAAGTAGACAAAAGAACTTGTTAACTATGAAATTTATAGTACTTCTTGAGTTTTTGTAACATGAACTAGGTAACATATAGATGTTTCTTTGCATGCAGACAAATGTAGGATTGGGTCAGGGCCTCAGAATGAGTGGTACTTCTTCAGCCACAAGGATAAGAAATACCCAACAGGAACAAGAACAAATCGAGCAACTACAGCAGGATTTTGGAAAGCAACTGGAAGAGACAAGGCCATATACCACACTAATTCCAAGAGGATTGGCATGAGGAAAACCCTAGTTTTCTACACTGGTCGTGCTCCTCATGGCCAGAAGACTGATTGGATCATGCATGAGTATCGCCTTGATGAAGATGATGCTGATGTTCAGGTGAGAAAACTGCACAGTATGATAAGAAACTGCAATCGGTGTTTTATTTATATATGAATTTATTATATAAAAGATTGTGAAGAACTTTTACAGACGAGAAGAAGCTTTTCTAAGAACTCTTTCAAACATCCTTAAGTTATTGATTTGAAACAGTCCAACGAATGAAACTTTCGAAAATATTTGTGAAGGAGAAGACATACTTCAAATAACGAGTTCTATGGATCCAACTTAATTTCCAGATATAATGACAAAGTTGTGATGTGTTTCTAGCAGGAAGATGGGTGGGTGGTATGCAGGGTTTTCAAAAAGAAAAACCAAAATCGAGGTTTCCAGCAAGAAATTGAAGAAGAAGAGAACTTAACCCACATGAGAACAAGTGGTCCTTGCCATGTTCTGGAGCCAAAACATCATATGCAAGGAGGATTATATGACTACAACTTTGATGGCACAATGCAGCTTCCACAGTTGTTCAGTCCAGAATCAGCTGTTGCACCAAGCAGTAGTTGCTTGGCCACATCCATGAATGCCATGGACATCCTTGAGTGCTCTCAAAACTTGTTGAGGCTCACCACTAGTGGCTGTGGAATGAATCTTATGCAACAACAGGGAGAGAGATTCAGTGGTGATTGGTCATTCTTGGACAAGCTACTAGCATCTCACCATGCCATGGATCATCAGCATCATCCACAAAGCAAATGTAACCCTCCCACTCACCAAGCTTCAACTTCTGTTGCCACTTCAGCTCAGAAATTCCCATTCCATTACCTTGGCTGTGACACCCATGATATCATGAAATTTTCCAAGTAGGGTATTTCATTGCATTCATATTGTCATACTTAATGTGATGAGGTAAGAAATATTTGATTCCTAAGTATGTGTAATATGTATCATCTTGTTAGATACTCATTGAGATTCCACTCATTAATTTAGTTGTTTCTTGAGTATAAATTGTATATATATATCTCTATCTATATATGATCTTCTCTACGTTTATAATTAGATTTCAAGGTTTTTTCTGTCAATATAATTTAAATATTTTTAACCAAAATTTAAACTCGACTCTAAGTTTTCTCCTTTTAATTAGTAATATTTTACCACTTTAAACTTCGATCATGATTTTTTTTTAAGATTTTATAAATTAGGGGATCGTGGTTTATTTAAGTGTTTAATTATTTGTTATAAGAATAAGAGCTACTTTACAATTATTAAAATTTCATTGTTTTTATTAAAAATATATGATTAAAACTTAACCATTTTTGTTATTTCATAAACAAGTTTAAACATAAAACTAAAGGAACCAAAATAAATAGTAAATATTGATTAAAATGATTTGATGAAAAGTAATGGTGGTAATAATGCTTATAAATTCAAGCAATTTAAAAGGAAAATATGAAAGAATTACATAAATGTAAATTGCATAATTATGAATGATCAAAATCAATAAAATGTTTTGGAAATCAAATTTAAAGAAAAGTAAATCTATTCGGTTTACACTCTCCTTCTCTCTCTCTCTCTCTCTCTATTTCATAAATCTAAGATGTATAAAGGGAGATTAGCTATAGTGTTAATAGGATTTAAGACTTTGGGATGCATGATAGGATACACTCTTTAACCATCCATGCAATAAGTTGTATTTTGTACATGGGTTATGATTCCTCAAGTGCCCTTTTATATTTATATAACTCTTTTTTGTCGAAAAAAAAAATCTGAGAGAGAGAGAGAGAGAGAGAATTCTTGCTTAGTGAAAGAGAACCTTACATATTGTGTAAAGAAATTTACATTAGTATTTTTTTATATTAAAATTTAATTTAGATTAAGACTCATCCATATTCTACTTTTAGAGACACAAATTGTAAGATTAGTTATCGACTATGTTTAGGTAAACTTAAATAAATACTTAAAACATTTTATTATATTTGGTTAGATCAATGTTAATTTAAATAAATATTAAAAGTAAATAAAATTAATGTCTATTAAGATAATACTAATTTAAACAAATATAAATATTGAAAATAATAAAACTATCATCAACTACATATTTGAACAAATGTTAAAAACTAATTAGACTAACATAAAATAAAGGTAAATATTAAAATTAAATAAAGTTAATGTTGATTATAGTGATGTTGTGTTTAATAAATATTAAAAATACATCATTTATCATTTGAACATTAATCACATCGACGTTAATTGAAATAAATGATAAAAATAAATAAAACCAATATAAATTAAATGGATACTAACTTATATAAATATAAATACTAAAATCAAATAATATTATTGTGGGTTAACTCGACACTAACTTTAATATATTCAGGTTTATTATTGTTTTAATTCTAGTTTTAAGTTAGAGTTGTCTGAACCCAATTTATACTTGCTCTCGTTTTCATGTAAGCGAAAATTATTTGACAAATATTCGAATATTCGCACAGTGAGAGAAAATTAATTTATTATATATGTTGTACAATTTTGGCGACGAACTATTAGTAACAAAAACAATTAGACCTTGTTCACTTGAGTAGATTTGAGAGAGAGTAATTGAGAGGATTTGAAGATAATTTTTGTTGTTGTTTATTTGAATAGATTTGAAAGTGAGAGTGAATTTCAAAGTAAATTTTTTTAATCTGTCACATAAATTAAATTCTAAATAAATTCTCACAAACTTTACTTTCAAATTCACTCTCATTTACCTCCAAATTCACTCAAATAAACAACAACAAAAATTATTTTCAAATTCACTCAATTGCTCTCTCTCAAATCCACTCAAGTGAACAAGGCCTTAAAGATATTTCACACAAGAGAAAACAGTACCTTTTGTGCATTTGATAGTAATTGGAATGTGGAACTTTAGTTGCCTCACATTAGTATATTTATTGTTTTAATTAAAATTTTGCAATTGATTTAGTTGAGAAATACACATACCTACATATGTTATTATTATCTAGATGTGAAAAGTTATTACCTATGATGGAAACAAAAATAGTAAGTCTTTTTTTTAAACAGAAAAAAAAAGCATATCACATTAGTTGTTTATATATATAACCAATGTAGGAAGTTCTTATTTTGAAGTTTTTTAAAAAGATACATTACATGTGTTTGTGAACTAAGCAATATAATATAATATGTCATCTTTCTACATTAATGATATTTACATCACATCCATAAAAGAAAGCATAATATAAAAAATAATCAATTTAAGAATATCTTACTCTACTAGTTTAAGCATAATTAAGGTTTAGGTATCTTTATTATAACAACTAGGTAATTCTTGTATTTTGGTTACCACCTCTTTTTCTTTGGATGTCTTGCTACATGTATGGGCACCTTTTGTAATAAATTAGCTACTTTGAACTTAGATATGTTGTATACAAGCTATTAAATGTTAGTGAAATGGTTATATTCCTAATTAATATTAATTTAATTATATACATGTAAAAAAATTGATTTATAAAATAAAGTTTGTATCTATATAAAGTGTAAATTTATTTTATTTTTAATTAATAAGAGATATTCAACAAAAATTATACAAAAATTAAATATATTTATTATTCTTAAATTTAAAATTGTAACTCAATTTTAGTATTACGTTAAAATACAAATTTTAAGTATATTAGTTATAAAATAAAATTTATATTGATTTATATATTATTCTCAGGCAATATGAGATTTCGAAGACAATGGAAATCTGAACAAAGTTAACACAATCAAGAAAAAAGATTTGAAGGAACCAGGGTACAATGAAGGGTTTAAGGGGATAATGTTATAATGCTATGCAACCTGAATTTTTAATCATATAACTACAAATTTTTAGTTACTGATAGGAAATCTCAACTTGTATCTATAAGTTTTTTATGCTTTAATAAGTGAGAAATTAGATTTGAAGCCAAAGGAAATTAAAAATAAAATCAATTTATAATATATAAATAGATATAAATCTTTTTTTTAAAGTTGATTTTGTAGAGTTTAATTAAATTTAAAACTTACTCTCTATGAAGTATAAGTCACAGAAAATAGGATAATGATACTTAGATAACATTTTTTTATAATATTTGAACATCATCTACATGTCATTTTGTGATTGGTCCAAAATTATTTCACAACTAATAATAATAATCATAAACACTATTATACATCAATCATATAATAACATGTAGACTAATCATATAATAACACGTAAATGATGTTTAAATGTTATAAAAAAATATTGTGTAATCATCATTATCTCAGAAAATAACATATTGTACTGGATTTGGTGCTTATCTAACTGGAGAAATATGCACAGGTTTTAAGCACGCCATGAAAACACCATATATATAATCGTACAATGAAGAAGCGACGTTCCTAAAATTGGGTGAGTCAGCGATAATATTTTTCAAACATATCATCAATTTTAGAGAAAAAAAACAAATTTGAAATGATTTGTACCACTCCTTTTCTGAATCCAATCTATTTGGTCCTAGCTAGTAGTGGCTCTTAGAGCTTTTGATTTTCTTCAGAAGTACATATGGTGGCTTTCTGTTCTACCATACTTACATTTATATCCATTCAAACCTCTCCATCTACATCTTTATAAATAACATAACGTGTAATACCAGAGTATCTCATTATCATTATCATCTATTATATATTTCTCATTTCAATATATCACTAATGTTCTATCATTAATTCATATAATTTTTAATAAATATAAAAAATAATATTACAAAGTTGTTCCCATTATCACATCTTAAATTCATCTTTCTTCAATTATTTAAGATGTAAGAACCAAACGCTAACAAAAACTCTAATCTTCAAAATTTTATTTTTATTTATTTATTTTAATTAATGTTATCAAAATGAGTTAGAATTCGTGAGCCAACCCGGTTCATCATGGATTCGAACCGGATTGAGTTTGAAAAAAATGAAAGTTTTTTATATGGATCAATTTTCAATCCAGCTTACTTAGAATTCAGCTCGCCCAGATTGAAACCGTGGTGAGTCGGATTGGCTCACCAACCCACCTAGTTTAATTTAATTATTTATTATTTTATGTTTCAATATTATTAGTTAATATTTTTTTTATTGTATTATAAATGGGAATAAAGAAAAAGATGTTTCATGAGAGCAAAATATTATAAATTTATCCATTCAAGACTCTAATATTATAAATGAACAAATGACACAAAAATTATCAATATTATAAACTTATTTATTCGTTTTTTAGGTTTACTTTTGAATTACATTTGAGTTGTATGTTAATTTTTTTATTTTGAATTGTCTTTGAATTTTAACATTATTTTAAGGTGAAATTATTTAAATTTGAATCACAAAAAAAAATTGTAATTTTTTTTAGATTGTAAAAACTATGTAATTAAGTGAGCCAGTGTCCGTGGTGGACTGGACCAGGTTTGAATTTTTTTGACTCGCTAATAAATGAGCCGGATTGGATTGATTCACTAAATGATCAACCTGTGGTGAACTGGACTGAGTTGGACTGGATGACTCATTTTAACAATACTAAATTTAATGATCTTATCTTAAAATAGTTTTAAGTTGAAACAAAATATTTTATATTAGATGTTTAATTATTATTTTTGATTCTTATAGTTTTTCGTCTAGCTAAATTATTGGTATTGATCGGTAGAAACTAAGAAAATGTAAGGGCTAAAGAAAATTTTTTAAGATAGAATATGCATAATCTTTTATTTTAAGATAATGATACTTAGACAATATTTTTTTTAGAATATTTGAACATCATCTACGTATCATTCTTTGATTAATTCATAATAGTATTTATGTTTATTATTATTGATTATAGAGTAATTTTAGACTAATTACAAAATAACACATAAATAATATTTATAAGTTGTCAAAAAAATATTGTCTAACTATCATTATCGTTTATTTTAAATCAAAACTGTCTACCACAAAGTTGCTTAGTTTGCACGGAATATAAGGTATTGATGGGAGGGTAGGTTCAGGTTCTTCCACTAATAAAAATTAATATCTGTATTCGTTGATAAAACAAATAATTATTTTTATTACCTTTGATTTTATGACAGTTTTATATTGAAATAGAATATAAGTAAATTTTCTACTTTTACACTGATTAATAATATTAATTAAGTTTATTTAATGTTATTAAATTAAAAGTAAAAAAAAAACTTTATCATGATCCTTAATTATATTTACTAAAATTTATTGAAGATGATACTTGGATTTAATATATATTTTTGGAATGATAATATTAAATAGAATTAAAAAAATTCTTATATTTAAATTTCATTAACATTTTACATTTTTTCCCTATATTTTATTTGAAAGCCATATTTAATTAGCATAATTAACAACAATTTCTTAGCTGGTATGGGACCATTGCTTACGAAACTTTTAACTGAGATTTTTCTTTTATTTATAAGGAAAACAATGTGTCAATGAATAAATAACAATTGAAGAAATGTTGAAAAGAAAGCAAATTGACGGACATAAACTATATTATATGACCATTCATTTTGTAAAAAATAAAAAAACTTTTAATTACGACCACTAATAATGATAGTGTTCAAATTTGCATCTTCTTTTATGTTCTTTTATAATAGGAAATATTCTTTAATTTCATCGATCATAAATGTTTTAAGATTCATTTATTTTGGTATGATCTTCTTTTACAATCACCTAAAGCTTTGTTAAGAAAACTGGGCACAAATGCTAAAACAAGAAATAAGTTGTACATTTATATTTGTTTAATTTCAACAAAATTACAAAATTAAAAATTATATATCTATATATATATATATATATATATATAATATAAATAATTCATATGAAAATAACGTTTTATATATATTTATGTACAAAACATAAATTTTATATGGATAAATTATAAGAAGCATTATTCGATAATAATAAAAAACAAGTATGGTATGATGTAATTTAAGGAAAAATAATCGGTTTCTTCATTCAATATTTTCATATTTTGACACCCATTAACTTTAACATATATTTATTAAATAAAATAATTTAAAAAGACTATATTATTCAGTAACTTGGATTTTGAAGTTTAACAAATAACACTCAATAACATAATGATCATAAGATATAATATCTAAACGATTAGATATAATAAGTGACTATATTGATGAAACAAGTGTTAATTAGATATAACAATAAATTCATTAATCGAACAAGAGAAATGTCTATAAAGAATACAAGATTTGTGGAAAAATTTTGTCTAAATGAAAGTAGTGTATGATACAATAGAAACATAATCTATGTGAACGTTGAACTAAACATTGATGCTTAAAATTAAGTATACAAACGTGAAAAGCCATCAAGCGTTTAAGAGAACATGTTATCTGGGATATCAAAATAACGTGCTAAATGTCATCAAGAGATACACAATTATTTGATATCTCAAACATTTCCAAGGCATAAGACACAAAAAGCGCCAAACACTATAAAACTCCTAACAAAGTGTCTAATCACCTAACACTTAAATAAAACGATAAGCCATTTGAATATCAAGTAGTGCTAAGCATCACCAAATGATATACTTGAGCCTAAATAGCGGTATGAAACAAAAGGCTTAAAAGATCATATCATAACATACCAAACACATTGCTTTCAAATAATGCATTTATCAAAACGAGTTAATATGTGACAAAATGTTTTGAACATGCAACGTGCTTAACGATCATAAAAGTTTAAAACATTTAAGATTGTGCGAAAAAGTGTCTCTCTTCTTGCATATCTTATTCTTGTTATCAATGTAGGAAATGTCAATACTAAAGTTTTATTCAGAAGTGTGACACAAAGGAAAGAAAGATGTTTAGAGATAAGAAGACATTCTTAGAATATTTCTCAAGCTTTGTAATAAAAGGCCATAAAAACTATATTTGAACGAAACCTTTGATAAAGCACTGTTACACTGTAATGTATATATATCTGAGTCTGACCAACTTCCTAAAAGATCATAAAATCTATCTAGAAGTCAACTTTGTATTCAATGATTATTTTTCAAAAAAAACTATATAAAGAAGATTCACTTAAGATAAAACTTTGTTGAAATTGAAAAAGATGAAAATAAAAGAGAAAAAAATGAGAGAGAGATAAAAACAATTTTCTCAAATAGTCACCGTCTCTACTTTACCTAAAAGCATATATTATCTTTAATATGATGTATAAATAGGCCAAATAACAATGATTCATGAACTACTAGTATCAATCATTATAAGTAAAATTTCAGTTGTATGATAAGTTTTACTTTAATATGATAAACGAATGAAAGTAGTTCACATAAGGGTTACTGAAGGAGCTGTGAGCAACGTCTGAACAAACATAGCCACAAATTACAATTGCATATTATAAAAGATATTTTGAGACTTTTGGAATATTGTATATACTTTATTAAACACAAGAGATAAGAAAAGAAAAAAGAAAAAAAAAAGAAAAGCGTGGAATAAAAATGTGATGGCTATAACAATGTTAAAGGTGGTAGTGAGAAAGGGATATAGTACTGGTTAAATAAAGTGATTTGAAAGGATAAATTATTCGTCTTTTCTGATAGGTTGGTGGGTCTATCACTTTAAATTAGGCTTAAAATAAGTTTTTTTTTTCAGTCAATTTGTAATATTTTATTTATAAAATATTATAAATACATATTGAACTTTTAAAAATTAAATAATGCTTATTCATGTTAATGTTTCATCCAATCATTACACAACAACACGGATGTCTTAGAATATATAGATTTTATTATGAATATCTTATTATAAATATTTTGAGTTAAATATGTTTTAAGATTTTGAATTTTGATATAAAATTATTATTTTTTTGTCTAAAATTTTAATACAATTTTAAATTTTAAAAATAAATAAATATAGTCTTTTAAATTATATTAATGTTTTTTTACTGTAAAACATGTTTAAGGCTAATGTTTGAATTTTTACATTATTTGACATTCTCACTTCAATGTCAATATTGGAAAATACTTTTGATATGTAATTTTTTTTTAAATAATTGAATTAACAATATTATATCAATTTATTTATAAAGTTTAGAAATCAAAATATATTAAAATTTTACAAAAAAATACAAACTTTAATTTTATATCAAAATTCAGATATTAAAAATATATTTAATTTATGAAATAGGGATCGTGGTATCGAAATTCAATTTCTCAGCTGAATTTCATTTTATATTATATATCTAAATTACATTAATTTTAAATTTAAAAAACATTGATAACGTTTTTAATTTATTAAAACCAGTGTAATATGGAATAATAGAAGGTTAGAATCTCCATTTATTGTATTATATACTGACAAACATGTAATATTTTTCTTTTAATTAAATAACATTAATTTTCGTATCCAAAAAGTTTTTTATATACCAAATCTAAAAGCATTTAATTTTAGTCATATTTAATTTATGACTTTGAGACTCTATTTATAGTCTATGCGTAAATGATTTTTCTTTTCCTTTTCTTTTTCCAGATAATAGGTACTTCTAATTTAAATAGTTTTCAAATTTAAAGAGTGAGAGATCTTTGACAATATTTTTGAAAGTATTAAAAATCATTTGAAAATCTTTTACAAGCCAATTAATTAGATGTTTATGAAAGTTGTCTAATGATTTTAAAACAAGCTCACAAACACTTCTATAAATATTTTAAGACGCTAGCCATGAGAGATAACTTAAACAATAAAAAGGTGAACACTTTATTTATTTTTCCCAATTTGCATTATGTTCAATTCTCCTTCCCCACCTATCAAGAATTTCACTAATAACATACTATTAAAAGTATTATTCTCTGCCAATTTTGGTTTAAAAAAAATACTCAAACTTCCTCAAGACTATATTTCAATCTACCCTTCATATTAACCATTGAGTACACATTATCTATCAAAGCCAAATATATAAAACCTCTTTAGGCTATATAAAATTATTTATTCATAAAGTCTTTATATCTTAGATTTATAATCAAATATCTTGCGATAAGATAGACTATATAAAATACTTATTTTTCAAACCAAAAAATATTTATATGTAACAAAATATGTTTTCATTAATTATTATAATAAATAGATATATTAAACTTATTATATAAAGTAGTGAATGATTATACAGATGGTATTGCTAATTTTAAAATTGAATAATTATATAATAATTTTATTTTCAAGAGACAACTGATAAATTTAAAAATATTAATATAAATAAAAGTATTGCTCCACGAAAGATTCTTTTCCTCAATTCTTTGAAATAAATCTTAGGTCGGCAAAAACTTCTCATGAATAGCAATTTTTATCGCCAATATATCACTAATTAAGATGTTTGAATTATCAACATCAAATTATTTATTATAGAATATTGTCTTAACATTAACATCAATATCACTTTATTACAAAATATAATACAAGTGTTACCAGGAAATTATGTTTGTATCATGACTTGTCAACAAATCAAAATTTCCTTTCCAAACTATTGACAACCTCACGTTAACGCGTGTTCCATATTTTATTGGTGTCGACACTAAACCACGCGTCACGTAGTCTTAACGCGTAAACACACTTCTACCAACATAGATTGATAGATAAAAATCAACATCGATGTCTTTTAACCAAATAATAAGATTTCAATCTCATTAATATCATTTTACACATGAAATAAATATTTACCTGTTTAAAATATTTTAAATATTGGTTAAAAATCTTACCCGATTATAAATAACACAAATTTATAATATATAAGTGGGTGCAAACCTCATTTTATAATTCAATTAATTTTGTAAAGTTTAATTAGGTTTAAAGTTCGTTTCTTAGCATCAAAGTCATGAGTTACAATTTATTTTAGTAAAATTTGTTGTTTGTTAAATTTATTGTTTCACTATAAAAATATTTATTATTTGTTGGATTTATTGTGTCATCCTATCAGACTGTTATTTAATCATTCATTAATATTTAGTCTTATGTTCTTATGTCTCAATTTGAAAAGATGTTTTAGAAGTCTTACACTGACTAAAAGTAAACAAGTTTACAAAATATAAGTAACTAGTTACCTTATAAACTAATTTATCATATTAAATTTAATTAGTTCAAAATTCAGTCCTTAGCTATATTAATAATTAATTTGTAATATAATGAGTAGTAGAAAAAATTGATCTGTGAAGAAAGGGAAGAATTGAAATATCAGCTAACATGAGGAACGGAAGATGTCTGGGGAAGATGAAATAAAACAAATAAAAGTGTTTGAGTTGAGTATATATTCAAACATCATATGATCGATAAGCATGTAGTTGTCGATGAACAGAAAGCATGAGTGGTGTCACACTAATAGCCAACTTTAAAAGACCAATGAGACCCACCACTATCAGTGCAAGAAGATTGCTCTCCACGCAAATCCAACAATTGTTATAACCTACAAATCATGACCAATCCTTGACCAAAATTAAGACCAGTCAATCACCCATTATCCATTTTAGTTGCTCAATCAAACTTTCAAACTCTTTTTTACCCAAATCAACACTAGGTCGGAGATCCCCATTATATATATATATATATATATATATATATATATATATAACATATGTAAGTTTCTTTTATAATTCGTACATTTTAGTAAAGTGTATCGAGTTTTAGTAGACAAAAATATCCTCGTATATTATGGATTCTAAGTTTTAATGTCAAGAATATTTGAATAATTTTCATTCTTAAAACTAAAAAAACAACAAAAAACTCCCAAAATTCATCTCCACACTTTATCTTTCGTCTCTTTTATTCCAATGCAGTAATCCCAACTAAAAAGAATAAAAAACATTCACCTAATTTTAATTTACCTTTCTCACTTATCCAATTTTTTTCTCTCTCATCTTTATCGTCTTTCACATCCATACACAACAACCTCCAAATTATATATATATTCCAAACCAAAAATAGTTTTCTATTAGGTGACAATAAAAAAAATATTTTCATGTAATTTATACTGTTAGAATGATTTTCAAAATTACTTGAGTTAGGTGAGATTCTTTTGTATTAAATAGAATATTGTAGCACATTATACAGAATAGTGAAATTTTGTTCTTAGGATTTAGAAATGTTTGGTGCCATAGAAAACCATGAAATTGCGTACTTGTTTATCACCATAATTGTTGGGTACAAATTGAGAAAAGGAGAATCAGAAGATCAATGGCTCTCTTCTGGCATCTCTTTTGGTGTAATCCTCTGCTATAATATTTTTCAACTATTCATAAATATGCAATCAATGTTTTAGGCTTATGAGTGGGAAAAAAGAGAGAAAAGGGAAAGAAAATGATAAATGCGTTACGAATAAAGAGAAAAGGGAAAAGAAGAGATATATGTTAAGTATATTTGTTTTTTTCTTTTTCCTTTTTCCTTTTAAGCAGATAAAAAGATTTATTTTACCAATTAAGTTGATGTTCGTGACTTCATGTTTTGATAAAAACATAATTAAATTGATGAATACAATATAAGGAATTTAGAACCATTCATAAATCATATTTAATTAAGTGAGCTAAATTCCTTCAACAAATTGATGGTTTTAAATAAACTACAAAAAGATCAATTAAATATACAAAAGGTTAAGAGTAATACGATTGAGAAAAATAAAGAATGTTAAGTGGATAAAAATAATAAACTATTTCATGACATTTATGGTAAAATGAAGGTAAAATTTCTCATTTAGTCCTTATACTTGATAAATTATATTTTTCATTTAGTCATTTAAATTTTAGATGTATATTAAATTTCTCATTTTATATAAAATTATAGAATTATATAAATTATAAAATTTCTCATTTTTCATTTAGGTAAAATTATATAAAATTTCTCATTTAGTCCTTTAAATTTTAGACGTATATTATGAATTTTGTTTGGGAAACGTTTGGTCTAGATGATAAATTGTGTAACTTGGATAAGTTTTATTTTATATTGTAGTGGATTGCAATAAAAAAAACACTGATAATCCCTTTTTATGTATTAAAAATTTAATAGAAATTCGATCTAATATGATTCTAAGCCAGTTGGTTCCTTAAATATTTTTATTAGATGGATATCTATGAAAATATTATTTCATTTTTAAAAATTTAAAAAAATAATTAATCATATTTTAAATAAGTTTTGTCAAAAATAAATAATATATGTTTAAAAACGTTTTAAAAAGGTAGATTTAAAAAAGTGTAGTCATAAAAATATTGATTGCAAAAAGTGTGATTCCTTAAGTATTGATACTAGGATTTATTGGATATTGAGAAATATAGGTGAATTATTAATCATTTATAAAACTAAATGAATGAGTTTGATTTTAACCTTTATATATATATATATATATATATATATATATATATATATATTTGATGGAGTAATGAGGTTTACCTGTAGATAAATCACAGAGATAATAGAAATAGATAAATAGATTATTTTATTACTAGTGAAATTCATACAGATAAGTTACGATATACACAAATAGTATACGAACATAATAGCATTAAAATGGGATAAAAACTTTATTTTTACCTGTATACAATGATATGTGAATAGAAGAATACGTTGCTTTGTAAGTGGCAATTGTCACAAAACAATTATAATAATATATTATAATGATATGGTAATAATAATGTTTTTTATATAGTTTTTATGGGTAAAGAATTATATTAAATAATGTATTTAAATTATATATATATATATATATATATATATATATATATATATAGTTTGCTAATAATTTACTTAGTTAAGAAATTACAAAACAAAGTTTTTAAGTTTTTTTCAACAAACAATTTGTATAACAACTACACATCTCAAAAGTCAAATATTCTTAGCAGTGAATAATGTTTTAATAACAACATAAATGATAGTACTAAGAATGACATTAATAACAATAAAAGCATTCATAATTGTTATAATGATAATGATAATAATAATAATAATAAATAATAATAATAAATAATGAAAGAGATGATAAAAGTTCAATAATAAAACTAGTGATCATTATTATAACAATTATGGTAGTAATGATATTAATAATAATTATAATGTGATGAGGACTCTTACCATAAAAATTTAATGTAAATGAATTTAATAATAGAGATATATTAATTTATGTCAGGTGATGAAAGAGGAAAAAAAATGAAAAATTTTATGATATTATCTTGTGTTAATAGAAATCCCTTGTAGATTAAGAAAATAATAGAAAATAAATTATATTAAAAATAGTATGTACGATAACAAAAATATTAAAATTCTAAAAAATAAAATTGATTATTATTTTTACTAAAATGGAATGAGGATAATTGTCTATGTGCTGATTCTATAGCGAACGTTTTCTTTGCTTCGTGCTCCAATCAACTTATCGGTCCAAAAGGGAGTGACTTGTAAAATATAATTCGACGCTCAAGTTAGAATTTTTCTCTGTAAGTCTTTTGTAACTCAATAGTAAGTCAAAGTAAGATTAATCAAAGGTAAACCCTTATTTATAAAGTTTATAAGAATATGACCAATTAATTTATCTTTTATAGATCATTAATACAAACCTTAACTGTTTGACTGTACCTGTTATGATATTAGTTACACTTTAATTATGTTCAACGGTTGTCGGGACCGAGCAATCATAAAACACTTTCTGACACGTTCATCCGTTCAGCTTTGTCCATGTAATTTGTTACATTCCCCTATCGATTAGCTTCAAGCCCATAGTAATAATGATTTTTAAATAAAATATATCTGAATTAAAATAAAAATAAAACTTTTACAACTGAAACAAGGAGCAGAATAATAATTTCTGGAAGCGAAAATTGATTGAAAGTTGTGTTAGAAGAGTGGTCATGTTTGAGGAAGTGATTATTGTGAAGAAACATGTATTGTTGTGAGGGTGGTAGACAAAGCCTACATATTGCAACTACTTAAGTCACATTCAACGATGTTTGAGGAAGTCTGTAAAGATTAAGACATTGTATTCGGACATATTTGGATTCAACTAGAATGTGTTTCTCAAAACTGATTGCCACTTTTAAAATCATTATATTTGTCTCAAATCTAACATGAGCTTTACGTGCCCTAACTTTTATCTCCTCATAACATCACAACTTGTTATTATATTCTCTGTGAAAAATGCTTCCAATCAAATTCGCATTAAATCATTCTATTATTAAAACAGTAACTACCATATGAAAAATATTATTAAATAACAATTCATCTTATAGAGACAAAAAATAACTAGTTACTGTAATATCTAAATTAGAAATTAATTTAAACAATACTTTCTTATTAACTAAAACATTGATACTTAATATTAGAAATCAATTTAAACACTAATTATAAATTTTTATTTACAATAAAAACTATTTTAAATATTAATAATTTTTAGTGTATAAATTGATATTTAAATTAATCACTACTATGACTAATTATTTTTTATCTCTAAAATTAATTGTTATTCAATAACTTTCTTGTCATGTATTTCTTAAAATAAATTTTAAAGAGTCTTATTTTATTCAAAGAACTTAAACGTATAAATATAAAAAAATTTACCATAATTCACGTAAGAAGCTAACTAAACTAAATTCCTTGATATATGAGATTAATGTGTATTAATTATTATTTTTAGACTTATATTATGAAATGCCCTTTAATTCTTAAGATTTCAATATTTATACATTAATATTGTATTTCAATCTGAATTCAGGTACATTATTTCATATATCGACGTAAACAATTATCTAATTTTATCAATATTTCTAATTCAAAACCTTTTTAAGCTAAAACAATTTCCTACCTACCAATTCATCCAACAATTTCCAACTGTTAAAAGCACTTCACAGATGCGGCGGCAGAGATTTTATTTCACATAGCCTACTAGTTTTATGAAAAAATAATATCACGCCATGCATTTAAATTAGTTGTGAATATAGATTCCATAGTTAATTATAAATATAAAATAAGTATTCTTCTAACTATCAAGGTCTAGAAAATGATATTTTAGAAATAGTAGTGCATTAAAAAAAAATAGACTCTATTATTTTAATATTAAAAGGTTTTAATATAAAATGGATGATTATAAATGAGTCTCATTATTTTAAAACACATCATTTATCTAGAAATCACTTTTCTAGAGTCATTTGCCTTTTCTTTAAGGGTTCTTGCATCTTGTTCATCTATTTGAAAATCAGAGACCGTCTATGTGATCTTGCACTAGTGCAGAATTGACTTTTAACGTCACTCCTTAGACGTCGGTTAGGGTGGGACCCGACGTAAATTATTGACCGGTGGCAATTTCCTAAATAAGTAAGACCTAGAGACGTCGGGTGTTGGGCCCCCCGATGTGTATAATATTATAGACGTCGGGGCCCTCACTAATATGACGTCTTTATGATTCGCGGGACATATAGACGTCAGTTACTGGAAAAAGCAAACCCGCGAGCAGTTACGCTCATTGTTCATCATCTTCCTCCTAGCGTTTTCTCTCTTCGGCATTACATTTCCAAGTTTTCTCTCTTTTTGATCGTTTAAATTTACTTTTACTCCGATTAGATTAGTCTTTGATGAAATATCTTCCATTTGAACCGATTAAAATTCGTTTTCGTTGCGTTTTGGTACAGTTTGTGGCGTGTTTTTGGGCGACGTTTTTACCCTTTTTGGCCTACGTTTTTTTACCCTTTATGGCCTACGTTTTTGGCCGTGCAGGCCTCCATTTTCCTCCATTGCTTTTTTAATCTGCTAAAAAGGTTAGCTTCTTTGTTGAAAACTTTTAATGTATGCATGTTATTGTCTTTTGTGTATACATGTTATTGGCTTTTGCGTTTGCATATTTTTGGCTTTTAGGTATGCATGTGTTATTGGCTTTTGAATATGGATGTGATAAAGTTTAGTTGTGTTATTATAATTGGCATGTTAGATTATAAGTATCAAATCATTGAGTGAAATTTAGTTCCCATTTGAAATTTAACACAAACGATTAATCTTTTAATCGTTTGTATTAAATTTTGAATTGTTTGACGTCTATATAGACGTCTGTTGTATACACATCTGACGTCTATATAGACGTCGGGTATATCCAGTCTAATGTCTGATTAATGTCACTCACAAAGACATCGGATCTGGATCTGACGTTAAAAGCCCAAAATAGCATACGTCTAAAGCACTTTATGCACTAGTGTTGCAATGAGATCTTCAATTCTACCCAATCAGTTTCTCGAATAGAGTAAGTTAATTTTCTACCATTTTCTCTAGTTTCACGTTCTTCAATGCATGTGAAGTTCCTCCTTATCGCATGTATGATCTGAACTTCCTCTTAGGTCTTCTACTGATTAGTGGTTCTAATGATATATCTTGATCATGTTTTCGTGGTCTATAGGTGTTGTTTGGTCTCTTTGAGTTGAGGGAACAGAGTTGGGTTCTTTAGAACTAGCTGGAGTTTCTAAGAGGTAAGGAAAGCTAAAGTTAATTTATAATTTAGTTATTGAATATGAAAGAATATTTGGTACTTTATAAAATTGTTGCATGTTGATAATTGTGTTAAAATGGTTGTTATTGAGTTTGAAGTGTTTTTGAAATGGTGGTTATTGGTTGAACGATGTTAATATGTTATGTTGATTTTGTTTAGAACTGATTATGGTTACGAATGTTGTGGTTGAATTGTTAGTGGTATCAAGTGAGTTGATATGTTGAGAAAAGATAGTTTTGGTTTGGATTGCAATAGTGGACTAATAAGTGGGTATTTGCATGCTTTTGGTCCAAATAAGGGGGGTTTTGGGTCGTGAATTTCTAAAGGACTGGTTTTAGAGAGAAACCTAATGTTTGGGTTGGTGTCTATGCCATTTAAGACTTATATAGCGTTTTCGTTCAACTAAATCTGAGGTAAAATGTTTAGAATATGATATATTAGTTTTAGTTGTAGATTGATTGGTTGAACCTTGATTCCTTACCCAAATCATCAAATTGGTATCTAATTTAAGCTATAAACATGTATTTGAATCATTCTTATTGTCTAGGAGACCAATTTTATCATTTGGATAGGTATTAGGGTCAACCAAAACTAGTTTTAGAGTTGTTAATTTTTCGGTATAGGGTTGAGCGCTAGGATTATAGGGCTGAGCGCCACCATTCCAATGGCGCTGGGGCTGAACGCCAAGAAAGTAGCGTTGAGCGCCACTTTCTAGTGGGGATAGGGTTGAGCACCAAAATGTTGGGGCTTAGCGCCAAGGGTACAATATTGGTTTTTGTTCTCTATTTTCTTGTTCTTATTGGCTTTTAAGTTGTATTTGGTACTTTGATAACTTGATTGGGTTGTTTTCTGGTTCTGTTTGTGGATGTTCAGTGGATTCATGTATTTGGTATGCAATGAGGCTAGTAAATGATTAAGTGTGGTGCAAACATATGAGTAACATTTATAATGATATTCGAATAATATGGGAAGTGTCGATTTTAAGTATGATGTGAGAAGAGAATTTCAATGAGAAATATCCAAAGTTAGTTATGTTGTGTAATGTATTGAAGTATGGGTTCCTGGATTGGGAAATGATTATGACACTCTCAATAACCCCATCTCATGTAGAGATGGGTGATTATGTCGTGGAGAGTAGTAGGATGTCCTAGTCTATGGTTACTGGTTTTGGCCATAGATGTTTGACGGATTAACCTTGGTGTATGGCATTATTGGTGGTGGTTGAGGATGTGGTTATTATTGTTTTTGAGTAGGTTGCTCCACCATACACGAGTGCAGGTTCCCCATGAGTCTAACATCAATACATCTATTCGGATAGTAAAGTTTCAAAGTTGAGGGGACTCATTTCTATGTTGCTTGATTTTAATATGGATATGTTTATTACTGTTTTAAAAAGGCGTGTATATTCTTTTGGTACTTTAGCTTACCCTTGCATTTTGTGTTGTTTGTGTTTGTGTATGTTTCTCTTTTACGATGATCACCTTGAATGGTGTGAGCTTAGGGAGGATGTCTTTTCAGCGTGAGGTTTCGGGTGAAGCAGTAGTGTAGATAAAGTTTTCTCCAAGTGTAAGATCTTTCACAGCGGAAGTTTGTAATTTCTGGTAAGTTATCATCTTTGTAATGTCTTATTTTAGTAGTTTTATACTACTAAGATGTGATGTTACACTAATTAACCTTATACAACCAGTTTTATGGTCAAATATGTCAAATAAAAAAAATTAGAATACATTATTGTTTTTTAGATTACTAAGAGAATTGTCCTTTACATAAATTTTGAAAATAGATAAGGAATTATCTATAATAGTTTATTTATACTTAAATGAATTAATGGTTTAAGAATAAAGTTGAAAACCAAAGTTAGCTAATGTAAAGACTTAGAAAATGGTATTTTAGAAGTAGTATGTAGTAGTTTAAAAATAGTGAGACTCGATTATTTTAATATTAAATGGTTTTAATATAAATAGTTTCGTTATAAATGAGTTTCACTATTTTAAAACACACAATCTTTCTAAAAACCACGGGTTACTTGTCTTTAGGAGTTCTTTTCCTAGGTTCATCTGTGTAAAAATCAGAGACCGTTTGAGTGATCATAGTAGCGAGATCTTCAAGTTTATCCAATCAATTTATCCAAAAGAGTAAGTTATTTTATACTCTTTTTCTTTAGTATATCTCATTTCCTTTTCAAGTGAACCGTAGTATTTTTGCATGTGTCATCTGAGTCTTCTATAAGACTTTTTGTTTATTAATGGTTCTAACGGTATACCCTGATCATGTTTCTGTGGATTGTAGGTGCAGATAGACTTCCTTTAGCTGGTAGAGTGGTCTTATCTCTTGTAGAGAAATTGGGTCCTCTGTAAGGTAAAGAAAGCTAACTACTCTTTTTTTATGTTGCTAATGATTTAATATATTGTGTTGCATGCTTGGTTTAATTTGAAATTTATAAATTTGATATGTGAAGTTGCTTATACAAATTATATTGAATGTGTGTTGTCCGATATTGAAAACATCTACATTGATAACTTGTTGAATGCATTGGTTTTAGTTTGCTTGAATTGGTGGAACTGATGTAATAGTGAGTTGGTATTTTTTTTGAATTTTAATGTGATAGAGTGATAAAGTTATAGTTGGTTTTGGTCTAAAAATTGAGGTTTTGACAGGTGAAATTCTAGAGGAGTTGTTTTGGGGAGAAACATGATGTTTGTAGTCTATTCTTGAGCCATTTAAAACTTGTGTAATCGTTTAGTTTACAAAAATATGGTTTGTGATGTGTTTAATCTATTGTCATTTGGTTTAAAAGAGGATCTTGATAGGTAAAATTCTAAAGGGTTTAATGTAGGAGTAAGCTTGGTGTTTGTATCCTATCCAAGTGTTTTAAGACTTGTCTAGCCACTTTGTGCACCAAAATATGACTAGTAACTTGTAAAATATGATATCTTGAGTTTTGAAGTTTGATTTTGATCCAGTGCATCATAATTTTGACCAAATAAGCAAAATGGTATTCAATTTTGGATATAAACATGTTTTTGAATCCTTTCTAGTGTCAATGATATCATTTTGGTCATTTGGATGGGTTTTAGGTGCAACCAAAATTTGAAAACCAAGTTTCTGTCAAAAACTGACAGAAATAATTGATTTCATATTTGATAGTCAAAATTTCATCTTTTCTTCAAAACTCTCTGAAATAATTGATTATCAAGTGAGATAATCGATTATCCTAAAAAACATTCGTTGGGCGCTTTGTTTATAAGTTCTTATGTGTTTTCTTTGCTTTGGATTCCTTATTTGGGTGAATTAGTTTATAAATCTGTTATACTTAATTGATTTGAATAAAGGGATGTTTATGGTTTGTGAACGTGTTTATTTGTATGTTTACGGTTGATGAATACGATGGTATGCATGATGCTTCATGAAATGCAGTTTGAATATTAATATGTATGGTAGTTGTTCACACATGTATGATGTTATGATGATGATGATGAATATGTTTTGATCATGTGCATGGCAGATGGGGTTTAATGTAATTCCATGGCTTTCATGGAGAAATTCTATGGTGGTGCTCAATAGTGTATGTGTTGATGTAAGAGCTCAGTATTGAGGTTTATCGTCACACTCTAATGACCATCCAGTCTCAAGTAAAGAAGGGTGTGACATGTGGTGAGAGTAGTAGGAGGTTCTAGTCTACTTTTGCCTAAGGCGTTAATAGACTAATCTTGTGTGTGGTAGGGTGAAACTCATTGGCAATGGCTCTACATAGCACTAGAGGTCACCACAAGTGTACAACCCGTCATAACTCGATATCAATGTCCGAACGGTTAAGTCTAGAATGCATGTTTATATGTTTTAGGATGGATTGATATAACTTATCTATCTATTAACTGATGTATTTCTATTGTATAAAAGATATTTTGCTATGTTAGCTTACCCATTCTTGTTTATGTTTGTTTGTCTATTTTATTTCTTCTCTTTTGCAATGATCACTTTAGTGGTATGAGCTTAGAGGATGTCTATGGTGAGCAGGGAGGAGATGAAATTGAGTCATAAAGTTGGATGTTTTGTTTTAGTTTCATCTATTTTTAAAAGACCTATTACACATTTTGATTCAATTTAATATCTCATAATTGGATAGGATCTTGTATATCTTTTGCTATTATAAGTTATTTATGGATAGTAATTTATAGGGTTTTGCCTGTTTTATAATATTAAAGGTGAATGCTATAAAATTGGGATATTACACCAAACATGCTAATTAAATCATAAATTTCAAATTTTTATTTATCACACATGGGTTATTTTTTTATGGAGATTAATATCTAACTAGAATTCAAAATATCAACTACAATAAATAATACATTAATATTAATTCAATCTAAACATGTATATATCTTACAATATACATTGCAAGCCGGATCGCATATAAGTTATGCAGTTCTTCTACATAAATTTACTCAATAAGAGACAATTGCGTCTTTATTTGTAAAAGAAATTTCTTATCGTTTAAAGAAATAAATTCATATGTATATTTATAAAGTTTGATTTACATTTAATTTATATAAAATAAAATTTAATTATATTTCTAATAGACGTGAAAACCAAAAACAAATCCACTTATATAAAGTAATTTTAATAATATCTCTAGTTTCCAACTTTTTGTAAGCGATAAATGTGCTGATCAAGGTACGTATATAATAATCACTCATAACTGATTTGGAGACCGACAATTTGTTATAAATCCACCACAGAGAAATTTATTAGTTGTACTACAATAATTATATGAACTAACAATTAAAAACAATAGTCTCATATGGCAAAATCATGAGATTTGATTCAAATGTAATATGAATTATATATTCTACTATTTTAAATTTTCATGTAACTTTAGTTAATATCACTTGTACGAAACTTTTTGCACCGAAACATCTTCATAGAGGAAAGCAAATGGAATACCGACAGAATATATTCGAGATTTCATAGATTAGATTAAAAAGTGGTTTAAATCTCTATAACTATTTACAAATATTTAAATAAATTCGTAAAATGTTTTCTAATTAAGTTTTTAGTCATTTATCATCTTTTTAATTCGATCTTTAACTTATGAGTTTTATTTAAAATTATTCCTATAATATCGAACGTATCTAATAAAGATGTTTTCTATTTTTGACTATTCCACATATTTGGTATTTGTTATTTTAGTTTTTTCTTCTTTAACTGAAAGGGAATGTCTATAAAAGAATATTTAATGTTCAAATCAGCACTTGGTTAGAGTCAAATTTTGATTAAATACTAAAATTAAAAGTTAAATCATCATTGATACATTATTTATGCGGTTACTTTGTTGACCATGGACTTCATTTGAATGGACCACAAATTATAGATCCACTGGCTGTGAGACCCAATGACCAACTTACCTATGAAGCAAACATATGGTACGTTGTAAACACGTGTCTTCCAATTGTTTTGTCTTTATCTCATCCAAGAAGTCGTTAGTTATCGTCAATCGACTACACCAAATGTGACATTTGCTCAATTGTATAGCTAAATTCATATCTTGAAACTTTTTAATGAACTCCAACTCTTTTATCATCAATGTCGACATATGAACCTACTTCTTACTCAAGTAATTTGCTACAACATTGGCCTTTCCTGGATGATACTATAGTTGGAAATCATAATCCTTTAGATATTTCATCCATCTTCTCTGCCTCATGTTCAACTCCTTTTGATCTAATAGGTTCTTCAAACTCTTATGATCACTGAAGACTTGGAAACATGCCCTGTATAAGTAATGCCTTCACGTCTTCAAAGCAAACCTCACAACAGCCAACTCGAGATCATGTGTGGGATAGTTCCTCTCATGCACCTTCAACTACTGTGATGCATAAGCCACCAGTCTTTTCCCTTGTATCAACATATACCCGAGTCCCTAATACGATGAATCACAAAACACTTCAAAAGCTTTTGCAATGTCTAGAATAGCCAGAAATGGAATAGTCATCAGCCTCTTCTCTATCTCTTCGAAACTTGTCTCACATTTGTCTGTCCATGTAAAAAGGTTTATTATTCTTAAGTGTCAATTGAGTCAAAGGACCTATAATCATGGAAAACCCTTCCATGAACCTTCTGTATAACTTGACAAACCCATAAAACTTCTCACCCCGTTACTAACACCAGACGCTCCCATTTCAACACTGCCTCTACCTTCGTTGGATCCATAGACCCTGTGCAAAAATCACATTACCTAGAAATTGAACTTCATCCAACCAGAACTCGCACTTGGACAACTTCCCATATAGTTCATGCTCCCTCATAATCTCCAACGCAACCTTTAAATAATCTGCATGTTATTCCCAATCCTTGGAGTAAATGAGAATGTCATCATAAAACACGACAACAAACTTATCTAAGCAAGACTGAAAAATCTAATTCATGTAGTCCATGAAAATTGCAGAAGCATTCATTACTTCGAACAACATTACACATACTCATAATGCCTATATCGCGACTTGAACGTTGTCTTCTACACATCCTATGGCTTGACTAAAATTTGATGGTAGTCAGAACTCAAGTCAATCTTAGAGAATACTCCAACTCCATGCATTTGATCCAACAGATCCATAATCCTTGGCAATGAATCTTTGTTCTTGATTGTCACCTTGTTCAGTTGCCAATAGTCAATGCACAATCTTGAACTGCCATCTTTCTTCTTCACTGATAGGATTGAAGCTCCCACAATGATAAACTTGGTCTGATAAACTTATTTTCCAGCAAATCTTTTATCTATTTCATCAATTCTGCTAAATTATTAAGAGTCATTTTGTATAGAGCCACAAACACCGGACTAACTCCAAACATCAAGTTAATAGAGAAATCTACTTCTCTACTCGGTAACAAACTCGGTACTTCCTCTGGAAAAACGTCATCATACTCTTCTACTACCGATATTTCCATAATCTAATCTTCAATACTCTTATTTTTCTCTTGCCAACACCAAATACACTCGAGAGGAGATCAATTCCAAACCATTTGAGTCTGGGAAAACCATCTTTCGCTGCCCATAATCAATGATAAAATCATTTACGGTCAATCAGTTCATCTCGAGAATCATATACAGCCCTTCAAGTGGTAAACAAGTCAGGTTTACCTTAAACCTACATCCTGCCACTTCAATCGGACACCCTACACAGACTGAATTGATTGGGACTTGTCCCAACGCCAATGTAGAAACCACCAGTTTGCACCCTAGGTCACATATTGGTAAGCAAAGCTTCTTTAAACATGCAAGATATATTAAAGAATTCGTAACTCTAGAATTAAACAAGACATGCACACATCTTCCATACAAAGAGCAAGTGACTAGGATTAAATTACCTGACTGAGCTACTTTTGTGCAAGATATCGTGAACACTATCCCAACTACTTATAACTTCCCTCTAGAAGATTTCTACTAATGCGATCCATTTGTTGGCTTCCTCTTAAGACAAGTAAAAGTGAAATGTCATGGTTGTTTGCAATTAAAGCACGTTTTTCCTTCAGTTCTCCCAATAAAGAGTTTAGGGCAGTCTCATATGAAATGTGTTCCCCCGCACTCAAAACACTTCACGGTCCCATTGTAAGGCTTCCTTTATTGCTTCCTAGAAAAAAAAATTGCCCTTCTGAGTCCTCACTATTCGACTTGGGTCCACCTCCTACTACTCCACCATCATGGTTTGCTCTACCAAAGTCGGAAACTCCCTAATCCTCATAAACATAATAACCTCATCAGCTTGTGCCTTAGGTCTCTCTCGAACTTCCAACACCTACATTTTTCTCTCATGTTCCATGAGTAGAACTGAGTCAAATACTCAAATCGATCCACATAGTCTTGCACGGTCATCATGCCTTGTTATAGTGACAAAACTCAACTTTTACTCAAACTTAGCACTGCCCAAGAAGTATTTCTACAGAATCCTTATCCTGAAGCTGGCCCAAGTGACGGTCTCATGATAAGTGCTTGGTATTAATATTTTTCCATGTTAATTTAGCACTTATCTTGCTTTGATTGTATGTAAAATCCATGTTAACTTCAACAAAGAAGTTTTCCTCAAGCCTTAGCCTTAAGCTCAAGCCATAAAGAGTCTTTCATCGTAAATTAAAGTCATGTAGCTCTAGCCAAGAATTTCACTGTGTAAGCCATAGAGGAAACCACAAGGTTAGAGCCATGGACTACCGCTTGAGCCGTGTTGTTAGAGTCTATAAATATCGACATTTTGGACAAATTTTAGAGATTGTGAAAACCCTTTTCGGACTTCAGTTTTAAACACTTTTAGGGTACTTTTAGAGATTCTTCTCACTTACATCCTTTGTACTCAATAAAACATCTTTAGAGGATTTAGGAGATGTATTCTCTTCACTTTTTGTACTTTTTCCCATCATCTATGAGAAGCTAACTCTCTCTTGCATTGGGGGCAAGATGTAAATAGATTTGAACTCTCTTGTATTTGGTAATACCTTCCATATACAAATGATTTCTTTTGATTTAAAGTGTGTTAATTGATTTATACTTGTTGTTGAATGAATTAATCACTCATCTTATCTAACTGGCTTAAGATTGAGTGGAAACTAGTCTTAAGTTTTAGTCCAATTAGTTTCCTATGGGCTTCTAGATGCTAAGAATAGATATGGGGTGTGCAGTTGGAATAAAGTCTTAAATTAAATGCAGGTGAGTTGTTACATAGTCACTAACATGCTTCAAACTAGACAGTAGACAATAAACTAGGCTCTAGGAATCAGGAATGAACCTAAAGTTACAATCAAAGAGAACTCTCAGGACTTGATCATCTGAAGCTTCATGCTTGGAGGTGGATCTAATACAAGAGAGGAAAATTTTGTGAAGTCAAGCTTCAACACGGTTTAACAATACAAAGTCATTCCTTTAGTAGTTTAAACTGATTTCTGAATTGATTTTACAACACTTTCACAAATACAAACATGTTTTATACACATAAACTATTTTATAAAAGATTAAAGTAGTTAAAACATTGTATTTGTCAAATCCATGTGGATACGACACTTGTTTACTACAATAATCCACTTGCTGATATATTTCGAGTTGTAATACCAACACAAACATCTCATCACGAGCCTCCATCAGCTATTGCATACCACCCCACCAATACTCAGCTTCACCCACTAGTAGAAAGGATGCATAAATTGAGAGTAAGGAAGAGAGAAAATTGAACAGAGAATTTTATACTGGTTTTGATCACAAGGATCCTACGTCCAGCTGTTATCCCAAATAGAGATTAACATTCAACTAGTACAAAACCAATAACCTACTACAATCACACAGAAAGACAAGTTTAAGGGTTTAGATAACACCCTTCTTGTTACCACAAGAGATGAAACTCATTTCCCTTAAAGGTCATGAGGGATGAACACCTCCTCTGAATATTGTGAATATAAGTAAAAAAAAAACAATGTATAACATTGGTGATAAGTTTGATTAATGAAATCCTATATAATTTTAAAGAAAAAATAGACAGCATAATGTTTGGATGAACCAATATAACATTTTAAGTATTTCATTGTCTAGTCTTTTCTAAAGTTCTATTCAACCTTTCTTCTACAACTAATATATTTTGTAAGGCAATTGGTTAATTTTTGTTGAAATTTTCTTAATGAATTATATTTCACTCGGTGAATTTTCCCTAAGAAAAAAGGCATACAAAAGTAAATGAACTATGTAAAGTATAGTGAATTGGTTATAGAAAAGAATAATCATATAAGTATTATGTACTAATGAAATTAATATGTTAACTATTTATATGGATTTTTTGATGATGCTCCGTGATTTATGTTATGGAATTGTTCATTGAAAATGAAACATACAAGGAGTTAAGTGAGTGACTCATGATGTAGAGTGATAAAATGGAATGAAGAAATATTAAAATATATTGAATGAATTTTAGTTTGACAATAGATATATGATTGATGGGTTGTTCTTTATGAATTGTATGATTGATATAATTAATGTTGAATGAATTAAGTTGAGACATGTGATAATTGGATTGGATGAGAAAAAGGAAAATACTTACAATGGAAGTTTAACCAAGTTGCGGTTGTAGTGTTAAGGAGGAGATCCAATTACTGAAAGGATATTCATTGATAATCTAAATCATGTAGATTAAGATATTAGATGATGAGTGATTAAATGAAGTTCTTATACAAGGTTTATAGAATGAGTGTTACTCTCTACACCTCACCTGTCTCACCCTGCACCTCCCAATTGACAACTTTGTCCTTCTTCATTTAATAAAATAATAATTTTTTAACCACCAACAATCTTTAACACTATATTTTAATCCCTGCACCTCATCTTATTAACAAAATTAAATTTAATACAACCATTTTTCTCACTTACAAAAGTCATTCATGGTCGTTCAATCCCTGTATACACCTTATCAAATAAAAATTTAATTAAATATAACAAAGTAAAAAAAAAAGAAAAGCAATTAAAAAACCCTAAATCCCAATTCCAGTTATCCGCATCTCCAAAGTTCGGAGAAGCAGCTCCCAAGTGCGGAGCGGAGAAGAGGTAGCTCCCAAGTGCGGAGCGAGAAGACGCAGCTCCCAAGTGCGGAGAAGGAGAAGACGAAGCTCCCAAGTGCGGAGAAGGAGAAGACAAACCTTAGCTCCCAAGTACGGAGAAGACGAACTGCAACTCCAAGTGCGGAGAAGACGAATTGCAACTCCAAGTGCGGCTTTCCATCAACCGCACTTCCCTGCGTGCCACCCATTTGGCCGATCTCTGTCGCCACCTGTTGCTGCAACCTTGCCTTAACATCATGAACGCCATCCCAGAAATAAACACCTCTCATAACCCACAAAACCAGAGGACTCCCCCAACAGTAAAAAAATGAGGGAGGAGGGGAAGAGGGGAGAAGTGCCAGTAGAGAGAGAAAGAAAGGGGGTGTAGAGTTTCAGAGATGAAATGTGGCAAAGAAGAGAATGGAAAAAGAGAGCAAAACTGTCAATTAAAAGGTGCAGGCTGAGACAAGTGAGGTACAGGGAGGAAGGCTCTTATAGAATATGTGCAATGAACTACCTACATTCGATTGTTGTTGTTTGTCAATAAAATTTTATCTTAAAAAGTCATGTAAATTAACATATCCTACATGAGAAATGGATTCTTACACAAGATTTGTAAAGCACGTGCAATGAACTAATCTAAATGCATTCAATATTTTTTATATGTGAATTGGTTTTGATTTGTGAATTGAGTGTTATATGTGAATTGGTTTTGATTTGTGAATTGAGTGTTAGTTTGTAGTAATACATATTTATTATGTTTTTTTTTTAAATATTGAGTTATAGTTCCTTAGTTGAGAAACGACATGTAACGTAGACTTAAATGCTTATGAAAAGAATGTAAGAAAATGTATGTAATGATTTATGAAGAGAATTGTCAAGTGATGGATTTTATTTAAAATTATTTCATGTTAATTTATCATTATTATGCTTATATAAATTGATTTTTTGTTACGATCATATTTAATATAAAAATAAATGATATTTAAAGCCCTAATGACAACTCTAAATAGTCTTAAATGTTTTTTGTATTGTGTTTTTTTTCCTTTCAAAAACATGTATTTAGTGTTATGTAAAAGGATTTTGGAAGGGGATAATATAGTCTCTTATCCTTTTTTATACAAATAAAAATACATTATCATTTGATAAAAAGAATTAGAAGGAGTGTCACATTATTTTAAAATAATATTTATTCAACTTATATCATATCAAATATTATTACATAAAATAAGCATCTAATAAGACTAAATAAATACCTGAGATATATATATATATATATATATATATATATATATATATATATATATATATATAAGCAAAGACGTAGATCAATTAGAGCGAGATTTTCTACTGTAAGTAATAATTTTATGTTTAAGTACTAAGTAGACTATTACGTTGACAATTTAGAATGAGAATCTTGTTGGAGATAGAGATCCAACATGAATAAGATTGTTTATAGTAAAAAGTATCTATAGTTTGTATTGAAAAATTATGTAAAAGAAATAACAAAATGCATGTATAAGATTTTCATAATCATGTATAAGAGAAAAAAAATTATAAATAAAAAAGTTATAACCTTTTTCGTAAACTATACGAAACAAATAACTTATGTATAAAATGATTTTAACTCAAGAAGAAAACTATTTTATTTTATTTTTCACAAAAATATTTATAGAGAAATTATTCAAACAAACTCAGTCAAATTTAAAAGTTATTAATTAGTAATCACATCACTTCTTAAAAAAGTCACACACATTTATGTTATATTATAAACCATTTTCTCTTTTTGAATTCTATTGGATTACAAGAAAAATTTTGAATTCAAATTTTGTGTATGGAAAGAAAGTGTTGGGAGGATAGAAATTGATAATCAGTGAACCATGTGATACTTCAATTCAATATATATATATATATATATATATATATATATATAATATAATATGATAGGTTATCTTTCTTTGTCGCTCTATCACATGAAGGAAATGCAATTTCTTATAGAAATTTGGTATAGTTCGAGCACATTAAGTCAATAATGAGTGTTGACATGTTTACTATCTTTTTTAATTAAACAAATAATGCATTTACTATTATATATGTTTCTGATGTACCAATATATTATTTATTTAATTTAAAATCTCTTAAAAGCATCCCTTGAAATAGTAGGTACTATTTGGTCGAGTTAGAGATCATATTTATGCACATGTTAGGATAACACATATGAATTGTGAATGCACATGTTAAGAGATATCACAACATTTTCTCTTTCTTTTTTAATATGAGTTATTTAACATTATACACCAGATATAGACTAAGGAAGAAAAGATATTGTATTTTAGCCTATTTTTCAATAAATGTCAGGTTTTTAATATTGTTCGAAAACCTTTTCTAACTTTTATTCTAATACAACAATTTTATGACTCTCAACTTTAAGAATTTTTATTTGATTATTTAAAAAAACTATATATTTTTAAGATAGGTTGATAGAAAAAGTTGTTTTTAAGACAAAAACTATATTTTTATTTGTTTTTGTATGATACAAATATGTTATTTAAACTCATGATCTTATGTTTTTTATGTACTCTACTATAAGGAGGTTTTATAATATCTTGAATATATAACTCTTGGAATAAGATGCTTTATTCTATATACCAATTGATGATAAGACTATACGATATTTTAAAATATATTTAATTTATAAATATTAAAAGGGTGAGTTTCTATCAAACTTTATCAGCCTCAAACAGTCATATTAAAAATTTTGTCTCTTCATAGGCATATAGATAGAATCCAATTAAACTATGTGAATGCATACGTAGAAAAGAAAAGGGAAAAGAAATAGCAACGTAAAGTTTTTACACAATCTCGTTACGTAAGATCACATGAGAAGATTTAGTCGACAGATAATTAAAAAAAAGAAAAACATAAACTACCTTTTTATCAAACATAATTGAACTAAAAAAAAGTTGAAACTTTAGGTTAGAAATATAAAAATTCATTAAAAATTCTTAATGACAAGTTATTTTTTTTAAGAAAGAACAACCTAAATTATATGAGGAATTGAGAATATTTTTTTTTTGAAAGTCTTACATCAATTAAAGATAAGGCCAATTTATAATATATAAGTGAGATGTAAACCTTATCTTTGACTATGATATTATATTAAAAAGTAGAGTTTAAACCTAATTCAATCACACTTCTGAATACTTTTAATCGAAAACATGAAAGTAATAAGTTTATAAATGTTTATCTAAGTTTTATATATTTATTGAATGTGAGAGATGAAGTGATAGCAGAATCTTGAACATAAAGAATAAAATAGAGATTTTGGTGAGACTAAAAAACAAGGGAAATGGTAAAGTGGCAGTGTAATGCACACTGATCACATGTGAGTGAGAAGAAGAAGAGAAGAAAATGCAGGAAGTGCATGTGCATTGTGTTTGTTGTTTTGTTGTGTGTTATGTTATTATAAGAAAAAGAAACAAAAGAAAGAGGTTTTGCAGGTTGAATGAAGACAAAAATGGTCCTTAGGATTGACCAACTTGGTTACATTTTTTACTACATTTATTTATGTTTATGCCTTTTACCCTTAACTTCCTTTCTTGGACCATTTCATTTCATAACTTCCATGGCTACAAATTTCCAACTGAAACTATCACGCATGTGACATCAAACCTATCTTTAACAAACCACCATGTGACATCAAATCAATCTTAACAAACATAAACGCTTCAATTATTCTTCCATTCATTTATTTCAAAATATTTTCATCACTCTCAAAATCAAATACTTCATGTACTATTTATCTTCGTTTTTCTTATTAGAGTCTTAAGTTAGAGTTTAGTCAAATAAATAAATAAATATATCCAGAAAGAAATATCCCACCAAAAACCTCATAAGTTATATATTTTTGCAATGATTTCATGGATAAAGTTGTTAGATATTTTGTACCCATTACAAAATATATCCCAAGACATTAACTTTTTTCTCATTAAGGGAAAGAAAAAGAAGAAAAATATAATTGAGAAGACTCTCGAATGAATGTGTATATATATATATATATATATATATATATATATATATATATATATATATATATAACTTTATTTTCAGAAACAGAAAAGTCTTGTGACCTTCAATAACTACATATATCATTTTCTTTCAAGGCTCGTGATCTAAGAAGGCAGAAGATGTTTAGAAAATAAAATATAAAAAAACATTGGACGTGTTCATAAGCATAAAGTGTGAGAAAAGATTTTAGATATTTCATATTAAATAGAAGAATTGTTTAAAATATTTTTTGATATTTTGATAATATTTCAAATTTTTTATAATATTTTGATATAACATATATGATATTTTTTTTATTGAATTTAGAGTATGATAATACATTAACAAATAAATAATGAACCAGTAAAAAATAATGTGTTGAATTAAAATATTGTTAAATTTTTTTTTGTCAAAATATCTTTTTCTTAAAAAGAAATAAGACATATTATATATATATATATATTTATTTAGTACAAATCTTATTTTATAATTTAATTTTACAGAAATGAATTGTTTATTGTTTATTTTTAAAGTCATATCAAATACATTATTTACATTTTATTCTAACAAAATTTATTATTTATTAAGTTCTATCATTTATTATCAGATAATTTATTGATATTTTATCTTACAAAAATGTATTTTTTAATATAAAAGAAGTATATTGAAAATCTCGAATTAAAATATATTTATAGTAAATAAATAATTATAAGAAATTACTTTACAAATCAATTTTATATAATTAAGTCAAAACTTAAAATTTATTAAGCCACTTAATGATGTTTAATCTCATACAAAAATTTATATGAAAAAAGAGTAGATTAAAAAAATAAAATATATTTATAATAAATAAAAAAATACTTTATAAAAATAGATTTTATAAAATTTAGTTAAAAATTAAAATGTAATCTTTAAGAGTAAGTAAGATATGGATTTGTTTATAATGAGAAGAGAAGGGAAAGAGATATAGATTTGTTTAAGGTAAGATAAAGAAAAGGTCGGATAGATATAACCTAAGTTAGGGATAATGTAAAAAAAGGAGAGGAGATGAACGTAATCTAAGGAAGTAGGGTCTACAATGTAACCAACCACAGGGGATGATGCTCTTTCGTTTTCAAGGTTGGCATTAACTTCACCACCAAAACCCAATGCCCTCATGGTCCTGTGCCCCCAACTTCTTTCTCTTTCTTTATATAGGTTATTATAATTTCCTTTTTTCCTTTTTCTTATAGCTTCTATGGACAATGCTCTCTAATATGTAACCAATAGTCACTAGCTACTATCTTTCCATAGTATTTTTAACTTTAACATCTCAAATATACTTCCTCTTCTAAAATTTATCAATCGTTTCTTATCATATAAACTTTTTATCAAATAAAAAATACAAACCTTTACCACATTCCTACCTTTATTATAAAAAGTAGGGTTAAATATGTTTTTAGTCCTTATACTTTTTGACGATTTTGGTTTTAGTCTATTTTCAAACTAAAGTATAATTTAGTCTTTCAACTTTAGAAAACTCTGGTTTTAGTCATTTTTATCAAATTTTTTTAACTTTATTTATTGTTTTAAGCACGTTTCATTATAACATTTGGATTGTTTACACTATTTGACACATTTTTGCTTCAATGTTAACTGAGAAACGCGTTTGAAACAACAAATAAAGTTAAAAAATTTTGATAAAAAGGATTAAAACCAGAGTTTTCTAAAGTTGAAGGACTAAATTGTACCTTAGTTTGAAAATGGACTAAAACCAAAATCGTCCAAAAGTATAGGAACTAAAAACATATTTAACCCTAAAAAGTATCAAATATAATATCATGCATAGAAAAACCTTTACCTATAAATGAACTATCAAGTTACTTGATTATTTATCTAGGCATTGTATCATACATTATGAAAAAATATATATAAAATACTCTTCATGTAAACAAAATATAAATTCTCCATTAAAGTTGATCTTGCATCGATATGAAAGAAATTTTCAAGTAATAGTAGACTTTAAGCTTAACTCAATCTCATAAAATCAATTTATTAGATAAGAATTGTATTCACTTATATACTATGAATTGATCTTATTTTTAGTTAATGTGGGACTTCCAACAAAAAATAATGTTAAATGAATGTAAAAATTTTAGGTGTATCAAAAGATATTTTTCTATTTAAGGTGCCAAGTGTTGCTATATGAGACCCCCTTTGTTGAAAACTGTGATTTGTCTGGTGTGAATGAATGGAGGAACAACACTTTTTTATCTTTGATTCTACGGTTTGAGATTACTTTTGTGGAACAAACCAATGAAAAGAGGTGGAAGGAGAATCTCATTACTCAAATCTCCAAAGTTGTTTCAAAACTTTATTCATAATTTAACGGTGCTATTTTCATTCTCACACTACTCAAACTTTCCCTAGAATTTTATCACTGGAACAATCATGCGTAACCATTTTTTTTTCAATGCCATCAATTTTATTCATTATTCATAAAAAAAAATGATTTCTTAAAATAATTGAAGAACAATGTTTTTATTTATAAATTCCATATATGGAATGAAACATGCCAAATGACTTTGTTTTGTCCATCAGCACATCATACACACGTGGCACAAAGATTCATTCTCTTTTTGCCATGCGAATGGTCAAAAATGAAACGCGGAATGAAAGAAGGATCAACATTGAAATTTGAAAAATGAGTGTGAAAATGATTTTCATCCTTCAGAAAAATCACACTCATGCTCCCTCACTGTGTCATTAAGGATTCAAAAACGATAAATCATTCAGTGTTCATTCAAACACTTTTTGGAGTCAGAAGTAAAACTGAATTTCAAAAAAATCACATTTTTAGATTTTTTTTATCTTCGTCTTTCATTAAATATTTTTTTTTTAATTCAGAAATGTACTTGAATGGAGGCACATTAATTATTTAGGTAAATTATTCCTTACCCATTTAAGAAATATGTTTCCTTTCATTTTCATTTTCATTTCACTATTCATATATACTTTTTTTAAATCTTTGTCTTTTCATGACTTTAGATGGAAGGAAATAAAAAAAAAAGGTATGTCTAAAGACTAAAAGAAGTTGAAATGGTATTTGAAGGAAGTAAAATGGATAATTTTAAATATATGGGTCAAAAGATAAACTTCATATAAAGAATAAATGAATAATTCACCAAATTCTTTAATCATTATAAATTGTTCAAAATATCCTATATAATACATGATACTCAACATGGTATAATAAGATATAAAATTCTTTAATTTATTGCCTAAGGATTTATAAATAATTAAAATAACTTTATAAAATATATAAAACCTTCAAAATTTTCACTAATTTTCTTAAATAAATTGTTAATGTGATATTTCAAAATATATGTACCTACTTTTTTATTAACTTGTGTCTTCAAATATGTATGATAATTAATTTCGAATATATATATAATAATAATTTTATTAGTCTTAAAATACAATTGTGTCATAATAACAAATATTTAAAATTGTATGAAACAAACAATTCTCTTGAAACAAGATAGACAATGATTTAGATTTTTCCAACTTTAATGGATCCAGTAAGATTTTAATTTTGGGATATAGTCAAACCCATTCCTAAGCTGTCTAATTGCCACCTCCATCCTTATATATATATATATATATATATATATATATATATATATATATATTTATTTATTATCGAAAAAAATAACATTTACTGCACTAGTGGAAGTTAGGTTACTGATAAAGAAGAGGAGTTAGGTTAAAAGAAAGTAATTAATTCTGATAAAGGTATTTACTATTTTTACAAAATACCTAAAAGTTGTAAATTTTCTGAATATGGGTAATTTTATTTTAATTATAATGAACAATTTGTATCTCTTTTGCTGAAATGCAGGGACCGATTCCAAGAAATTATGGTACGGTCTCCCTGAGACAATTTTTTCTCCGTAACATCGCAACTAACTACCACCCTTTTCCTAATTCTTGGTTGATTTTTGATTGCGTCAAAAACAAAAATGAAAGATCCCTTATTTTTTATATATTTTATTTTATTTACCTAATCCCTTTAACCAACCAATAAAGGAGGAGTAAATTTTCAATTTTTATATTTATATTTTTCTTTTTGTTTTTTTCTTTTGGGGCATGGATTTTGCTTCTTTTTAAAGTTGGAAGGTGAAGCCATCTTCCACGTTCACCCGCCGCCTGTAACAAGAACAGCAAGAACAGGAGACATAGAGAGAGAAAGAGAGAGGGAGAGAGAAGAGGGTACATTTTGATGCTTGTTAACCGTAGAGGCAACTCAAAAAGCATCTTCTTCATCTTGATCAAAGTCCTAACCTTATACCCTTTGTTTTTCCTCCCATTTTGTGTCATACACACATAATTAGACACATAACTATCCTTACTACACAACCCCTCCAACTATTGTCCCATTTGTGGGTTGATTGAGCCGTTTTTAGAGGCAGCAAGAGGGTGTTTCCCTCTCTTTGTTGGGGGGCTATAAAGAGAAAGGCTTTGGGGCCAAAAGGGGGTTGGTTCCCAGAAAAGCAGTGAAAGAAAGAACCTTGTAAACCCCGTCATTGTGAACAAGGTTCCTCATTATTCTCTCCCTTGTGGGGTTCTTCAAAGTTCCCACCTTTTTCTATTTTTTCCCATTTTCCTTTGCTTATGATATCTATGTATGTAGTAGTAATGTCATATTACCTATCTAGCTATCTTATCCGAACCACCCCACTTACTAGAAACCGCCACTCTTGCATTGTTTCTTTCTTGTACTGTTGTTGTCATCATTCTTAGTTTTATCAGAGGGCTAAAAGGGGTTAGTGGTTCTCAGTATAAGTAGTTGAGGTTGTACTTGAGTAGTGGTATTATTGGAACTACAGTTGTATGTGTCTGTTTTTATGGTCCTAGGTTGTGTTTTGGTGGTTGTTGTCTTCTCATAGTGCTCATTTTCAGGGGTTTGTTCTGGCTTTGTGCATTGGACAAGCAGCAGAGTACTAGTTTCACTGACCAACTTAAAGGGTGGGAAAATGAAGTATGTGTTGGTGACTGGTGGTGTTGTGAGTGGACTTGGGAAAGGAGTCACTGCCAGCAGTATTGGTCTGATCCTCAAGGCCTGTGGTCTTAGAGTTACCTCTATCAAGATTGGTATTTTTCTTGTTTTTATTCTCCCTTGGATTCAAAGCTCTCTACCCTTCTTCCTAATTCGGGAACAGAATGCAGTTTGTGTTTTTTACTATCATAAGTTTGATTGGCTTGCTGAATGGCCAACTTCGTCCGGTTCCTTGGACTACTTGAGGTTCTATTTGAATGGAAATGGTTTTGTTGAAGAAAAAGGGGGTTTATTTATTTTTGTTTACAAAGCCACTGATTTCATATTTTTATTCTCTTGTTTTTGGAGGACTCTTGATTCTCCTGCATTGTGTTTCTTTCTCCTTAGTGTTTTCTTCTTTTGTATTTTTAAAGAAAGTAAATTCAATTTTGTGCAGTGTTTCTCTTCCCTCCTATAAATAATTAAAAACCTGTTTGCTTTTATTATCATGTTATGTAAAGTAATGAATGCTATCTTCGCTCTTTTTATCTTTGTTTTAATTTTTCCATTATTTGCAGACCCCTACTTGAACACTGATGCGGGAACAATGTCTCCTTTCGAGCATGGGGAGGTTTTCGTCTTAGATGATGGTGGAGAGGTAAGCAAATGAAAATTTTCTACATCAAGATGACAGTCATTAGATTTTTTCTTTCCTTCTAAATTCAATGGAAGGTTGAGGTTGTATGTTATGTTAATACTTTCCCCTGCTCTTTTCATTTTCTCATTTTACTTCATAAGTGCAAGCTAAAACTTTCTGAGTCGTAGTAAAAGAGGATATCTGCAGTTTGTTTTCCTCTGAAGTTTTAGATTGCCATTTTCATTCTTTTTTTTTTGTTTGTGGAAGGTTGACCTTGATCTTGGGAACTACGAACGATTTATGGACATTAAATTAACTCGCGACAATAACATCACAACTGGAAAAATTTATCAGGTGAGCACACTGCCTTTAAAGGTTTTATTCTTTATTTTTGAAGAGGTGAGCCAGATGTTTCTAATTGTTTTGTTTTGGATGTTTATAGTCTGTTATTGAGAAGGAGAGAAGAGGAGATTATCTTGGAAAGACCGTACAGGTATGCTTAGTCTTTGATTCTTCTTCCCCTTTGAAGCTATTTGTAATTGTTGTTGGTGCCTTGGTTTTCATTTTTGTTTTTTGCTTTATTTTTAGGTAGTTCCACACATAACAGATGCTATCCAAGAATGGATAGAACGTGTGGCAAAGATACCAGTTGACGGGAAAGAAGGGCCAGCTGATGTTTGTGTCATTGAATTGGGTGGAACTATAGGTAAATAATAGTCAGAGAAAACTTTCAATCAATATTAAGATAGAACTTTTCAATATTATATTTCTATATCCATTCAATTTTTTCCCATATTTAATTCTAAAGATCATGGGTTAGGTGGAAGTTGAAAACTAAAAATTGAAAATGACTTATTCATATTTTCCGTACTGTGAAAACACTAGAACTATTTTCTAAGGCAACCACCAAGTTTCTTTTCACTTGGTGGTGGGATCGGCTATATTTTAAAGCTACTAATTTAGAATGACTTTTCTTTCATGCAGGGGATATTGAGTCCATGCCTTTTATTGAAGCACTTGGCCAGTTTTCATACCGTGTAGGTAATGCTTGTCATGCTTCAAATCTCATACTCTATTGATTCATATATCTTAATTTGATTATTGGCATGCTTCACGAAATCTGTCTTGCTAACTTTCATCTCTTTTTGTGTAGGCCCTGGCAACTTCTGTTTGGTTCATGTCAGCTTGGTTCCTATTCTTCATGTTGTTGGTGAACCGGTATAGTTAACATTTTGGCAGTGGAGCAATTTTAATGTATTTTATTTATTAGAAATAAATGTGAAATAAAACATATTCAAGTAGAGTGTAAAATTGAAATTTCAGAGTTTCTAATTTTTGGTCTTAAATAAACTGAATGGGAATATTGTTGCTGAAACATTCAAGTGATATGATAAACACTTATTTTAATTATTCTACTCTGTAGAAAACAAAGCCAACTCAGCACAGTGTTCGTCAACTTAGAGGATTAGGTTTGACCCCTAATCTTCTTGCTTGTCGCAGTTCGAAGGTGTGTTTCTTCTCTTGTTATTTTTTATTCTGTGGTCCATGTAATAATGATTAAAAAAATCTGTTTGTATTGTCCTTTTACCAGGAACTTGATGATAATGTCAAGGCAAAACTTGCTCAATTTTGTCATGTGCCGGTAATAAGAAATTAGTTATGACAACTTGCATTTTTCTTTCACGAAACCCTTGCATGTATTCTTAAGACAAGCTTTTGTATATGCAGTTGTCAAACATCCTTACTCTCCATGATGTTCCAAACATTTGGCATATTCCTTTGCTATTGAAAGTAAGTAATTCTATAATCTTCTTGAAACTCGTGACACTTTTCCAGGACTGCTGGAACCGTATTTATGCAGTTTAATTTGTTATTTCATGGTTTTGATGGTTTTTTTTTTTCTGTTAAAGTTGAATTTCATACTTTTGCATTTTAAGTGGTTTAAGTTCATGCAATATCCTAAACTTCTTCCTTTGAATTTATCTTAACAAATAGGACCAGAAGGCACATGAGGCGATCCTGAAAGCATTAAACTTGCTAGGGTTGGTTTTACAAACTCACTCTTTTATGGTGTTAACCCCCTCCATTTCCCCATAAAGATTCCTAATCCATTATGGTTTTCTAAAATTGTGGTTATGTAGTAGCTGTTAGTAAAGTGTTTGGGTCTTCAAATTAATTCCTTTATCATTTACAGTGTTGCAGCAGAGCCTAATTTGAAGGAGTGGACTGCAAGGACAAAAATTTATGACAGATGTGATGAAACTGTGAGTGGCAGACATCTCAAATATGTATCATCTAAAGAAAAAGAAAAAACATGTGCATAGATATTTATTTATCTTAATAGTGGCCAATGTGGAGCTTACAACCATTGTTACGTGCCTCAGGTTAGAATTGCAATGGTGGGAAAATACACAGGCCTTTCAGATGCATATCTTTCTGTTCTGAAGGTAACTTACACCTAAATTAGTAATTGAACCCTTGTATTTTATACATAATAATTTCCTCCTTTTGCATTCTCTACAACTGCTTTTTTATTCAATATGCATACTGAAACATAATTGTTAAACTGAACCCTGGTATTCCATAAGCTAATGTACTTGTTGTTTTGTGAAGGCACTTTTACATGCTTCTGTTGCTCGCAACCGAAAACTTAACGTAGACTGGGTTCCGGCGGGGGATCTTGAAGAAGCTACTTATAAAGAGGTGATTACTGATCTATCTACTGTATTACTTATGTTAGTTGACCTTTTGGTTTTGGTTTTGCTTTTATGCAACCCTCTGACGATTGATTAAAATATATTGCTGCAGGATCCGGAGGCATATAAAGCTGCATGGAATCTTTTAAAGGTATTCCTACTATTTAGATTAAACATATTTATTCCATTTTCAGATCTTTAATATTGATATATATGTTAAAATCTCATAGTGATATATTATTTATTGGTTTTCTGTAATTGGACTTATTCTGCAGGGCGCTGATGGTGTTCTAGTTCCAGGAGGTTTTGGTGATAGAGGAGTGCAAGGGAAAATTCTTGCGGCTAAGTATGCTCGAGAACATAGTGTTCCATTTCTGGGCATTTGCTTGGGGATGCAAATTGCTGTCATTGAGTATGCACGATCTGTTCTTGGTCTGCATGATGCCACTAGCACAGAATTTAATCCTGAAACCAAGACCCCCTGTGTCATATTTATGCCAGAAGTATATTTCTGATATATATGCACTGCATATGTTGATAACATCGTTCCTTTTGAAAACCTAGTTAATCTGGTTTGTATTTTATGGATAGGGCTCAAAGACTCATATGGGGGCAACTATGCGGCTTGGTTCAAGAAGAACCTACTTTGAAGTTGCTGACAGCAAATCTGCAAAATTGTGAGAATTTAGAACCAAACTGAATGTGGCTTCTGTACTTGGTTTTATTTTATTGAAAATTTTAACACGCCCGTTCTAAAAGTATTAGTTCAAAATGCTAACTTCTAAATCTCAATTATATATTGATATTGCATACATGTGATTATGGAATTTGGAATTCTTTATAGGTATGGCAATGTAAGCTTTATTGATGAGCGACACAGACATAGATATGAGGTAAATTGTGTTTGTAAAGGGAAACTTTCTTTATGGCTGAAGAGGCAATGGCAGGCACTAAAAATGATTGTTATGCTGTACAGGTTAATCCTGACATGGTATCACAGCTAGAGACTGCTGGTCTGTCTTTTGTAGGCAAAGATGAAACTGGGAGGCGCATGGAAGTGAGTCTTTAGTTGAAATTGTGTATAATGGCGTGGATATTAAGCTTTGTGCAAAATTAATAATTGTAATTCTGGAAATTATCTCCGTGAGTGCAGGTAGTTGAATTGCCTAGCCATCCCTTTTATATTGGCGTTCAGTTTCACCCTGAGTTCAAATCCAGACCAGGAAAACCTTCTCCACTCTTCTCAGGTACTTTACTTTCTTGAGTCATTTCCCATCTTTTTTTCCAGTTCAAATGTACAAATCGATGTAATGAGCTATTGATTCTGCTTTTCTAATTTTGGTTGGAAATCCTGTTGGTTTTTTTCAAATGTCTGTCTTATGAGGGTTGAACTGTACTTGGTTTACTGCATTGGTTGAGACTATTTACATCACCACCATCAGAATGAATCAAATATTTGTTCCTATGTTTAACATAGATTGTTGAAAAGTTGTAGTTCATTTAATTTTTTACGTGAAGAATCATGTTTGGAATCTATGTGGAAGAGTAAATACCCTTGTTTCCATAACAGTTACGTTCTTTATATAAACTAAACGATGTTGCTGCTTCATTGACAAAACAGGACTAATTGCAGCAGCAAGTGAGCCAAGGAAGAAGGTGCCAAATGGTTACTCCAAGTTAGCTACATGTAATAGACACTCACCAAAACTGAAAGCACACCAAAGTGTAAAGGGCTTCAAAGCACCAAATGGTTCCTTGAATGGTGTATATACCAATGGCAATAGTGTGTATGTGGATGGTAGTTGTTAGTCCTGAAGTCAGTGTTTGGTGTATGCTAATAATCATGGTATAACTAAAATATCCAAGGGCGTTCTTTCTTGTCCTCGGTGGCTTGTACAGTTAGTGAGTGGATAGGTCTTTTAGTTAGGGACTTGTCTTAAGCATGAAGCAAATTTTGAGTCTAACAGCTTTTGTATTTCCTAGTGCGGTTGTGCTATGGTGTGGCAGTTGCAGCCACCATTGCTATCACTCATTGGTCAGATATTGGCCCATACTTCACTTAATCAGGCCAAATATTTGGGCTTTGGTGGCTTTTAAGTGCTGTTTAGGATTTTTTATCTTAGTATACAGGCTGAAGGTGTAAGATTACTTTCAACTGAGTGTTTTCTTTTGAGTGGCCATTAATGTAAACTCTATGTTATGATAAACATTGAAGTTGAATTTTGTTTGGTGTAATTTATTTGATCCTTTTTATTTGTTTAGAAATGTTATTTATGCAACAACTCACAGCACATCATGTAATTAAGAGAGAAATATGATGCTACAGAAAGGATTGTATAAATCCTACTGATGAAGTTCTAGACCATTGATAAAGTTCTGGTAAAGCAAACATTAACGTTTACTTGCAAGACCATTAAAAATAAAAGTTAATGAAGGACTGTTCAGTAGTTTTTTTCCATAAAAATAAATATACAATGACTCATTTACTTCATGAACTCCAGTCATGATACATACTTTCGTAAAGAAATGAAACTCTGCTAGTCTACTTTAATATAGACAAGAGAAATTGAATGTTTTACTTTTTCTCTCTTAAAAGTCTATTTAATTTGTGATATACAATCATTTCCTCTGGTCTTTAACATGACTAAAAATGTGTCTGCATGTTTAGATTTCAAACATGATAAATGAAAAAAAAAAGATAAAAGAAGATATTAAAAAAAATGAGAAATGTTTAATTTAAGGTAGGAGGATTGGAGGTGCTGCACAGTTTTATGAACAGAAAAATATAAAATAAATGTCCCCTTTTGGAATCACACTGCAAAACATATGAATTACACATGTCTGTTGAATTATAACATCTTTTTTGTCTGAATAATGGGCAAATGAGGATGATTCTTTCTAGGAAACCAGGTCCATGCATGCTGCTAATAGACTGCACAATTTCCAAAAACTGTTTTCTACTGAAGGCATTGGACCCATCAGAGTTCCTACATCACTAGGTTTCTAACTTCAACCACTAGTGCTACTGTTCTGAACACCAAAAGGTGCTGTGCTGAGAGATTCTGAACAAATAAAGAAAGTATCACCATGACCATCATGAATAATGTAAAATTGTCATACGTTGAACATAGACTCATGCAGGTTCTTTGTTGGATCATTTGAATGTCATGTGATAATTGGTCGAAAGCAGAAGTGCCATGTTATTTGTTTTCTTATTTGTAAAACCATTCTCTGATCATATTTCATCATGTGAATGTGTATGTGAGTAGGACAAAAATAAAAATTATTTTTGAGAGTCTGGTGTCAGACTTTACAATTATAATCCTTCATTCACATGAATTTGTAGCTATTATCGTCCAAAACATACACTGTAGAAGCAAAGCAACAAATTTCAACAATTGGGTGTCACACTTTTGAATACAATATTTTTATTCCCTGGAGTAAAATTTATTGTTTATACAGAAAATTCTAATTAACATTAATCAAGTAAACTTAGTTTGCCACTGTATGCTGGATTCTTAAAAGTGAGATAACTTATGTTAATGCAGTGATTATTGTTTGTCTTATTTTGCACTCCATGTCTTTTGAACTTTATGTAAAACTAAATCAACGGATTTTCCTTTGCAATTAATTATTCAAAAAGAAACTTTGCTTTTCTTAACTTTTTTACTCAATGATCATATCTCTTCAACCAACATTATACACGTTTTTTTAATAAAACAAAATTAAACGTGTTGAATGAAAATCTGTTTATCAATTAAGCTAATTTTATAATATTTTAAAACTACTAACAAGTTGTTAGTTTGAGAGGCACTGGATTTGATCCTTTTTAAACAAGAATGCCTGTGAATGAAAACATATATAATTATAATGATATAACTTACTTAAAAATATTCATCCAAGTTTTGTAACCAAGATTAATATTTTCTTAAACTTTCATATTTTTTACTAAAATAATTTTACATTGTCATCTAGTAAAAAAATATTATTAATTTAACTTTTTAAATAATTATTCTTTTAAAAATATTTGTTCACATGGTTACGAAATGATTGATGTGTTTTAATATCTCACTTCTAACTAAGATGTCATAGTCATCTCATACATAAGATTATAAAAAAAAATAATTATTGTAACATTTTCTACTTTTAAATATATGACATTTTTACGTATTTTTCAAACAATTAAATACTTCTTTTTGATAAAAAAAAAAAATCATCTGTATGGCAAATACTTTTTAAGAGTTCATCTTGTGAAGTTTAGATGATGTTTACTTCCAGCACCATAGATTTTTACTTTAGTATTGGTGGGACTTCTTCCACTACAAAAAAGAATTTTATTGACCTTTTTTTTGTTATATTAAACTATAAGAAAAAAAAAACATAATTTTTGTTATATTAAACTATAATTTTTGTCAAGGTTAATTTATTTTGTTTTGTTTATATAAATTTGATGATTACGAAGGCTCAATGTACAACTAGTATTTCAAAATTTAAACAACTTTTTCTATTTGATAATAAAAACAGAAGGTAGGTTTGGGCAATTCTTTTACTTAGAACCGATTACTTCTAGTTTTTATGAATATGTTGTTTTTACCAACAGACATTGTAAAAGTCCAATTATATATGACAGTCGTTGTTTATATACGATAGACATGATCCAAAAACAGACAATGTTCAAGAGCACTACAACATCCACCACGAACTTTTGTTGTACAAAGGCAAAATATGGCTAAATCGCGACAATCTCTTCATTTCGGTATTGTTGGAGGAGTTTCACAAAGCTTCACTGAGCGGACATACAGAGATTGCCAAAACTTTATCGAGGGTCCAACATATTTTTTATTGGAAAGGCATGCATAAAGATGTTAAACAATTGTTGCTCACTATGCAACTTGTTTGCAAACCAAGTATAAAACTAAGCGACCAACAAGGTTATTACAACCCCTCTCTATTTTAGTGGAACAATGGGTTGACTTGTCCTTGGATTTTATTACGGGTTTGCCACTTTTCTAAGGATATATAGTCGATCTAGTGGTTGTTGACCGTTTTTCGAAAGGGATGTATTTTGGAACGTTACCCGCGCACTTCACCTCCTTTAAGGTCGCATAACTCTTTTTGGAGATGGTTTGTAAACACCAAGGATTTCCTCACAACTTGGTTTTGGATCGAGATCCAATCTTCATTAGTAAATTTTGGGAGAACTATTCAGATTGTGTGGCACCAAGTTGCGCATGAGTACCTCCTTCCATCCTGAAACTGATGGCCAGACAGAGGTTTTAAACAGGGTCTTAGAATAGTATCTATGTTCCATGGTTCACAACAAACCTAATGATTGGGGAAAATATTTGGGTTTAGCAGAGTGGTGTTATAATACCACTATTCATTCAGCCACTGAAATGTCTCCTTTTCAAGTCACGTATAGGAAGGAGCCTCCTTCGATTCCTAATATTTGGTGGGCTCCTCGTCGATGGAGGCAGTTAATTCTCTACTTTCAACTCACCAAGACATGTTGATTGCCCTTCAAAAGAAACTCCAAAAGGTACAAGATCAGATGAAGGTGGTTGCAGATGGCAAGTGGTGGAAAATAGAATATTAGGTTGATGATTAGGTATATGTGCAGTTGCGACCCTTCTACTAGAATTCTTTCGAGGTTCAACTTATGAGAAGTTGGGCAAGCATTTTTACGGTCCCTTTCGCATACTTGAATGACTTGGACCTGTTGCTTACAAGCTAGAACTGCCTTCAAATTCTAAAATCATCTAGTTTTTCATTGTTTTGTGATTAAGGCTCATCTTGGTCCTCTTCCTGCTCATCAAGTTGATCTACCAGCTAAAACCCATGGTAATAATCCGACAATTACTCCTATGGCTATACTGGATTCTAAGATAGACAAGTCTACAACCCCTCATGTGAAATTAATTTTGGTACAATGGAAAGGATTGGCCCCAAAAGACACTACTTGGGAAAACTGAAATGAATTGCAGCTGAATTATCACCTTGAGGACAAGGTGACTTTCCTAGAGAAGGGTAATGATAGCAATTCAGGCCCAAATGAAGAAACCAACACTATCAACTAGGCTAGTGTAGTAATTGACCCAATGATGTCAACAAGGGTTCGTAAGATGCCAAGATATTGGGTGTTGCTCCCTCCACCACAACGTTTCCACCCTCCATCTCCCCAATTTTTTGCAACTTTTTTTAATTACAAAAAAACCTTTTTTAAAAATTTTTGACTTTATTTTTTACTTTTTAACCCTATTTAATTAAGTAACCCTAAATTTATACTTTCTACTTCAGCAGCAGCGCCACCTCCCCTTCTCTCTTGGATTCTCATCCCCCCCCCCCAAACCCCCAAACTCCAGATCCATTCCCCAAACTCCAAATCTGTTTCATTTTGTAAGACTCTTGCTCCCAACTCTCCCAGTCCTCTCTTCCGTTTGTGCTTTCCGTGGTGCTTTGTAGCTTTTGGTGTGTGCGGCAGTGCGGCGGGTGTGTGCGGCGGTTCGAGTGAGCGAGGCGAGAGGTTAGTACTTTTTACATCTTTGCATCCACCGTGCGCCTAACAATGGAGTCCCAAAGTTGCATCCACCGTTCATTCTCACTGCCCTGTGACTGTAAGTATTCTCGTGATTATTCTTTTGTACGTTTATATTCATAACCATCACTGCAGTGCCCTTTTTTCTTCTTCACAACTTTCATCATATCTACCAAATTTCACACATCAAAATATAAATATAATTGTAAGCAAATTTAATTTGATTTGTTCTTATCTGTTTTATCAATGATAGAAGAAACTTTTCTTAAGACTTTGGACAGAGGTCATCTGTTATTTTTCTTTCTTTAAGAAGTGTTGGAGCAAAGGAAAAATTATTCTGGATTATTTCATTTTGTAACGATAATGTGTTTTTCAAAATTTTATTTTGAGACATGTGATCCATTTGTTGTTTTCATATTAAAAATTTAACACTTATAATAAAGTTGTGTGGATGTGCAGAAGAAGAATAAGAAAGTGAAAAATGGAAGAAAGACAATGAACCTGAAATGAAATGGACTGGACATGAAGGAACATTCCCTTTAACCTCTCAAGAAGTAAGAACAAAGTGAAGCCAAAAAGTGGAGTTTCCGTTTTCCATTTTTCACAGAAAGACATCATTGCTACGCCACATGCAGAAAGACACCATTTCATTAACGGATGTCGATATCTGTCCGGTTTCCCATATCTGTTCCCTTACTTACCAAACGCATGCTGACATCCGTTGCACAATATTAAGAATATAAACCAATAAAAATAACTCAAAAATTATAAATACAAAAATATAAAAATAACTAATAATTAAAACACTGAAACGCATCCGTCAATCCACCCTTCGACCTTCAACGGATCCCCATATCCGTTCACGCATCTTGATATTTGTTGCACACAGTTACGGATATTGACATTCGTTTCATTTATCAACACCTCTTTCTGTCACTCTGCTTAATCAACCCGACCTTCAACCACCTTCAACAACCAATGCACCACAACCTTCAACAACTATCACTGCACCATGCCACGTAGTGAAGCTTTCCACCTCCAACAAAACACACCAAGGAGAAGAGAAACACACAGGAAGGAGAGGAGAAGCAGAGAATTTGATCTCGAACATCAAATATGTGGGGGTGCAGAGTCTATATACCAGTGGGGATGGAGGTAAATATTAATGAAAAGTAATTGGAAGTTAAAAATATTTATTGAGGGGGATGAGGGATAAAATTGGAATAGGATGGTGCAAGTAGCATTCTCTGGTGATGAAGGGAGCAACCACCTAAGATATTTAGCTGGTTTTAAGCTTTGATTAGTGAGGGATATAGGTGAGGAAATATTTAGGCTTAATACCTCTTTTGGTCCCTCTTTAGGGGGTGAATGTTCAAGTACGTCCTACCTTTTTTGAAAATTTCAATTTTGTCCCAACTTGTGAAAAAAGTGTACAATCAAGTCCTTTTTGGTCACGGTGTTAAATATTTAATGATCCAGCTGACAGCGTGGAGGCATCTATGCAACGTGGCTGTTTTTGGTTCAGAACGTGGCTACCTAACTAAGGGTAAATGTGTGATTTAAAAAAAAAATTCACTTGGTTGGTTAAGGTTAAAAAAATCTAAGTTAGGGTTTGGGTTGTAGAAATCGCGATTTGGGGTTCAGCAATTTGGAGGAACTGACTTCCAATTTGGGTGATCTTGAAGGTAAAATCTGCAGAGCAAATTGAATTCCGCTTCACAGGTTAGGTTTTACATTTGCTAATTTTATGAAATTGAGGTATTGGATATGTTTTGAGTGTTGTCGCGTTTCATGGGGTTTAAGTACGGGTGAATATGTTTTGTGAGAAAAGTTGTCTTGTTTTGATGCATGATAGTAGTCCCATAGTTCTTACTTTAACTTAAATTAGTGGTCCCCCGTTTGCATTTGCAGGGTTCGAGTAGGGATGTGTGATGACATGTTTCGGGTAGTGGTCCAACATGGTAGGACCTTGATCAAAGAAGTCCCCTTTAGATATATAGGCGGGGAGATAGTTTATTGGGACGTAGACCCCGATAAATGGTGTTATTTTGGAGTATTAGGTTCACTTAAACATGTGGGTTACATGCAAGTAGAAGAATTATATTACAATGTGCAACATGTTTTACATAAGCTTGATGATGATAAAGGAGCTATAAACATGATGAATGTGGCTAAGTATTTGGAGAAAGTGAACCTGTATGTTGTGCATGGGGTGGACGAAGCAACTATCTTAGAAAATGATGAGAATGGGATTCTTTACCTATGTGAAGGTCCTGTAGAGAGTGGTGAGGGTAGTGGCGTTGGTGGAGAAACACATGTTGAGGGTGGTGATTAAGGAATTAGACACGTAGTGGAGGGTGCAGTGGAGGTTGAGAATGACTATGCAGTGGATGTTGACAATGAGGATGCACGAGATGATGAGAATGACGATGCATTGGAGGTTGAGAAGGAGGATTTAGTGGATAATGAGGATGTTGAGCATGAGGATGCCTTGGAGGATGACAAAGAGGATGCAGAAGATGTTGAGGTTGCTGTGGAGGTTGAGAATGAGGATGAAGTTGAGGATGTAAGTGAAGAAGCATTGGAAATGGATAATGAGGATGAAATTGAGGTTCAAAGTGAAGAATTAGTTGATGTGGACATTCAGGATGGAGGGAAGGTTGATATTGAAGAAGAAGTGGAAGTGGACAATGATGATGAAGCAGGAATGAATGATCTGAGTGGTGATGAATATGTGGATGAAGACAGTGAAAAAGAAACCCAACAATGTAGGGGTTTGTCAGATGATTATTGAGAGTCGGATATGCTTTTAACTCCTGAAAATAGTGGAAGTGAGGAGGATGACAAGGATGATACAACTTGTGTAGGTCCTTTCTCAAAATATGCAAAGCATAAGTCCATGGCAGATTACAAGTGGGAAGTGGGGACTATTTTTACTGACAGGGAAGAGTTTAAGGAAGCTATTAGAAAGTATGTTGTTCATGCTGGGAGGGATCTAAAATTTATCAAAAATGATAATCGTAGGGTGAGGGTGACATGCATGGGTGGGCAAGGGAAGTGCCCATGGCTAGCTTATTGTGGTTATTTGCCGCCACGCAAAATTTGGCAATTGAGAAAGATAATTGATACTCATAGTTGTAGTAGGCAACTTAATATTAAACTAATGAATGCTAAGTGTCGCAACCAAAATCGCGACGGGACGACGATCCAAAAAAATAGTTTTTGAAAAAGAGATTGGAGTCGCCACCATAGTTTATTCTAAAAAACTACGGAAAAACCATAAAAAGGATAAGGCGGTCTATGAAAAACCAGATTCTGGGTTCGGGAGCCGGTTACGTGTAGGGAAGGTGTTGGCACCCTACAACGCCTGCCCGAAGACAGTACCTTTAATTAAATACACGAATAGGATGTGGTTTTCAAAATGTTTAATTTCCCCTAAAAAGTAAAAATCTAAAGAGACAAAATATATTTTTTTGTGTTTTTTGTGCCCGACAAGGATTGACCTTGCTCCTACGTATTCTCAGTCAGACTGAGAAAACAGGGTTACGTATTTCTATGATTATGTTTAGATGATTGTTTGAAAACATGATGTTTTATATTTTTTGTTAATTTTTGAAAGAAGAACAAAAATGTTTTTAACACAAGGCTGACGTGAATGGTCACACGTGTGCTTAGATCTTTAAAATAAACTTTTTTTGTTAATTTTTTTTAAAAGAAGAAGAAAAATGTTTTTTAACACAAGGTTGACGCGAATGGTCGTACGTGTGCTTAAACCTTTTAAAATAATTTTTTGTTTATTTTTTTAAAGAAGAAGAAAAAGGTTTTCAACACAAGGCTGACACGAATGGTCGCACGTATGCTTAAACCTTTTAAAATAATTTTTTTGTTTATTTTTAAAAGAAGAAGAAAAAGGTTTTTAACACAAGGCTGACGCGAATGGTCGCACGTGTGCCTAAACCTTTTAAAATAATTTTTTTGTCAATCTTTTGAAAGAAGAAGAAAAAAGGTTTTTTGTCAATTTTTTGAAAGAAGAAGAAAAAGGTTTTTAATACAAAGCTGACGTGAATGGTCGCACGTGTGCTTAAACCTTTTAAAATAATTTTTTTGTCAATTTTTTGAAAGAAGAAGAAAAAGGTTTTCAACACAAGGCTGACACGAATGGTCGCACGTGTGCTTAAACCTTTTAAAATAATTTTTTTGTCAATTTTTTGAAAGAAGAAGAAAAAGGTTTTCAACACAAGGCTGACACGAATGGTCGCACGTGTGCTTAAACCTTTTAAAATAATTTTTTTGTCAATTTTTTGAAAGAAGAAGAAAAAGGTTTTTAACACAAAGCTGACGCGAATGGTCGCACGTGTGCTTAAACCTTTTAAAGTAATTTTTTTTGTTAATTTTTTGAAAGAAAAAGAAAAAAGGTTTTCAACACAAGGCTGACGCGAATGGTCGCACGTGTGCCTAAACCTTTTAAAATAATTTTTTTGTCAATTTTTTGAAAGAAGAAGAAAAAGGTTTTTTGTCAATTTTTTGAAAGAAGAAGAAAAAGGTTTTTAACACAAAGCTGACGTGAATGGTCGCACATGTGCTTAAACCTTTTAAAATAATTTTTTTGTCAATTTTTTGAAAGAAGAAGAAAAAGGTTTTCAACACAAGGCTGACACGAATGGTCGCACGTGTGCTTAAACCTTTTAAAATAATTTTTTTGTCAATTTTTTGAAAGAAGAAGAAAAAGGTTTTCAACACAAGGCTGACACGAATGGTCGCACGTGTGCTTAAACCTTTTAAAATAATTTTTTTGTCAATTTTTTGAAAGAAGAAGAAAAAGGTTTTTAACACAAAGCTGACGCGAATGGTCGCACGTGTGCTTAAACCTTTTAAAGTAATTTTTTTGTTAATTTTTTGAAAGAAAAAGAAAAAAGGTTTTCAACACAAGGCTGATGCGAATGGTCGCACGTGTGCTTAAATCTTTTTAAAATAATTTTTTCGTCAATTTTTGAAAGAAGAAGAGAAAGGTTTTCAACACAAGGCTGACGCGAATGGTCGCACATGTGCTTAAACCTTTTAAAATATTTTTTTTTATTTTTAAACATGTATTTTCATTTTCCTATATATTATTAATACATTTTAAAGTATGTAGTAAATAATTAGAATACAATTATAGGGTGTCTAAACCTAATTTATTTCTAATGACAGATTGGGCCTAAGCCCAATTGAAAAGGATGGTGAAAACGAAAAATAAGGGTGTCTAAATCTTTTTTCCTTTTTCAGAAAAAATGAAATGGGCTTGAAAGGGGGTGATGAGAGCAAAAACAAGGGTGTAGGAAGTTAATTAATTTTTGTTTTGGTTGCGAGAATGGGTATGACCCACAGAGAAGGGGGCTGCGAATGGAAGCAAAGGGGGTTGCGAAAAGGATTTGTTCGTTTTTGGTTTTGGATTTGGCCAGAAGCCCAGACACTTCTCAACTTCAGAAGATAGGGGTTCTCTTCCCTTCGCCTCATTTCGCACTCACTTGGCCATCGCCACCGTCAAACCGCCGGACATCGTCCCCTGAAGCCACAACCACTCTCAAATCGCCAGCGGTCACCGCGCCGTGACGTTCTCACCCTCCCTTTCTCTCTCTATTCGACCTAGGGTTGGGGGTTTGCTTCAAATGCACCGACGCTTCTTCCAACAGCCACCGCGCCACCACGGTCGAGGTTCGTCTCGCATCATCATCGTCGACACCAACCCTCACCGAAAGCGTCTAGCATGAACCCTCCTTCTTCTTCGAATTCGAAACTGACACTGCCACGGTGCGGGATGCCACCGCCGCCGCTCACCAGGCCAGCTGCTGGGATCCCAAGCTGGGAAGAAACACACCTACTCACACTGGCCTGGACACTCACCCCCTCCTCCTCTCACGGATCGAATCCAAGTCAAAGGAGTTCCTCGCTGCCGGCAAAGGCTAACCAGCTCATCCTATTCTATTTCTTTGCTCTAAACGCACTCGTATATCAAACCACCGCGGGCTAAGGGCTCATGTAACTCCAAGACTAAAAAAAATTGAAACAAAGCATAAAGGTACAAATCTGATTTTGGTTGTTGGCTTCAGGTAACGCAAGCGAAGGTTAGTGTTCATGTGTGAATCTGTGTGAATCGGGGAATGAGGGTGACACACTAGTTGGTTGCGATGCAGGGGTTTATGAAGAAGAACGGAGATAAAATTTGTTCTCTATCTTTGCGTGTGCTTCTTTGTGTATTAAATGAAAATGGAGATTAGTATTGAGTGATTGAAGATGTGGTGGATGGTGTAATGGTGAGTCCTTGTTGTGGTTCAGTGTAAGTAGAATACAAGCTTGTGCATGGGGCTGGGGATTGATTTTTGTTCTTGATGATTGGTTTTATTTTTATGGCTTCGAGCAACGTAGGTTGAGGAGGATGTTGAGCTAAACTACACTCTGTTTCCGTCCATTTCTAAACTTTTGATTAGAGTTTAATATCTGGGTTGTTGGCTCTATCGGACGCAGGGGGGACAGGAACAGAACACGAAATAGTGAGGATAGTGAATGGAGAACTATAAATATTCATGCTCCAATATCATACACAATGTTCACAACATAGCAGGAAAATATTTGATAACAGTCATATGCAAACATGGTAGCAGCATTGCATCAACAGTGTATTCAAAGACAAGCAATCTGTCTTACTAACACATGGAAAGCGAGACATTACTTACTTACCTCTTGAAGATTCGACTGTCGTGACCAGCCTAGTACTTCCGGTGGTCACTTCCCTCTCCCTCCGGCCGACACCCTTCTTTCGTTGTTGTTGGTGAATTCCCGATGCTCTCTCCAAGTGAAAAAGAGGATCCCCCCTCAACACTCTCGGCTCTTAGGTTTTAAATCTTTGTGCCACTATTTTTTGTCCTCTCCGCCTCTGCGAATCATGCTTTTGCTTTTTTGGTCGCGCAAAAAATGCAGAAAACCGTTTTCGCTCTGGACACCCAAAATCGTCTCTGCCAACTCGTACCTTCGTCAGCATTCGACCTCTTTTTCTCTTTTTTTCAATTTTTTCACTACAGACAAGATCGAAAACCTCCAATCTTTTTTCCTTTTTTTTTATTATTTACTTTTTACTTTTTTTTTGTATTTTCTTTATTATTATTTTTTTGTTTTTTTTTTGTTTTTGTTTTATTTTTCTAAACTAAATTAATTAATACTTAGCTAATATGGATTGTATTTAATTATGCCAATTATATTAGAACAAAGCTTAAAAGAAAAACTAAAAAAAAAGATTAAAACATAAAAAATAAAAACAAATAACCTAAAGAGATAAATAAAATAGAGATAATATATATAAAGAGAGTAAAGTAACATCAAGATAAAAACTTATGGCAGCATAATATAACAAAGCCAAAAACTAGTCTGGACGAAATTGGATATTGACACTAAGTGGTTAAGTCAGGAAATAGATAGATCTTTAGTTGACAATCATAATTTAAAGGTGAATGATATTCGTTCTAAAGCATTAAGAAAATGGAATACAATTGTGTCAATATCCAAGGCAAGAAGGGCAAAGTTAATTGCCACAAGACAGGTTGAAGGAGATTTCAAAGAACAGTATAAAAGGGTGTACGACTATGGACATGAGCTTTTGAGGTGTAACCTAGGGTTAACTGTGCAGATTAAAGTTGACTCTCATAATGGTGACCCAATCTTTCAAAGAATGTATGTTTGTCTGAAAGCTTGTAAAGATAGTTTCAAAAGTTGTAGGCCCATTATATGTTTAGACGGATGTTTCTTGAAAGGTGTTTACAAGGGGGAGCTGCTGACTGTTGTTGGTAGGGACCCAAACGAACAAATGTTACTCATTACCTATGCAGTAGTAGAAGTGGAGAACAAAGACAGTTGGACATGGTTTTTGCAATTGTTAATTGAAGACCTCGGGGGCAGTGAAGTATGTGGAGGGTGCACATGGATGTCAGACCAGCAGAAGGTATAATGAACTACTTTTAGTTAATGCTTTTGTATAGGATATGGTTATATTACTAAATTTAATTGTGCAGGGGTTGGTCCTAGCCATCCAAGAGCTTCTGCCTCGGGCAGAACAAAGATATTGTGTGAGACACCTGTATGCAAACTTTAGGAAAAGGTTTGGTGGGCAAGTATTAAAAAATCTGATGTGGAGGGCTGCAACCAGCACATATCCCCAAGCTTGGAAGAGAGAAATGCTCAAAATTAAAGAAGTCAATATTGAAGCCTATAAATACCTCATAGGCATTCCCCTAAGGTAACCCCTTAGCCATTATATGCACTTTAGTGTCACAGATGCATTGTAACCCATTTGAGAATTCTTTTGTGCAATAGGTTTTGGTCAAGATCACGCTTCACAGGTCAAGCAATGTGTGATACCCTAGATAACAACATCACTGAAGCTTTCAATAGTGTTCTTATACATGCAAGAGGAAAACCAATTATCACAATGATGGAGGATATTAGAGTGTATGTCAAGAAAAGTGGACCAACAACAGAACCAAGGTGGCATCTATGGACTTCACAATATGCCCAAAAATAAAGAAGAGACTTTAGAACGAAAGTAATATGTCTAGATTTTGGTTGCCAAGGTACATTGTTCATTTCATTTGTCTGGACTTCATTTCATTTCTTTTTATATACATTTTGTTATATATGTACATTGTTCATGTGCTTCATTTCTTTCAGCTGGTCTACACGAAAGATTTATGAGGTTAGGCACACTTCATCCGTTGGGAACAAGTTCACACTAGACCTGGACACTAAAGAGTGTAGCTGCAGAAAATGGATGATCACTGGCATCCCATGCTGCCATGCAATTGCAGCAATGAACTACTACAATGTTGATCCAGAAAATTTTATACCTACTTGCTTCAGAAGATCCACATATGAAGAGGTGTATGCGTCCATAATTTTTCCACTGAATGGTCCTCAACTATGGGAAACCACACATTACAATGATGTACTACCACCAATGATGAGGAAATTGTCTGGGAGGCCAAAGAAAAAAAGGAGGTTGGAGGCATGGGAGTTAACTAAGGACGACACTCAAATGCGTGTTGGAGGGCATAGGAAAAAGTGTAGCATTTGTCATCAGAGGGGGCACAACAAGAATAACTGCCATTTACGGCCCCAGCCAGCAGAAGCAACCCAGACAGCAGAAGCACCCCGGACAGCAGAAGCACCCCAGCCAGTACCACCAACCCAGTCAGCAGAAACAACACAACCATCACAACCACCTCCAAGTTCCCCATCCCCTCTACCATCACAGCCACCAAGTCCCCCATCATCCCGTCCAACAAAATTACATTGAGAAGAAAAGATGGATAGATTGATGACAAAGTGTCTTTAGTTAGATGAAATGGAGGTTTTATATATTGTCTTTTAATTTGGTTTGTACTGTGTTTAATTTGGTGACAAAGTGAAGTCATATCTACTGTCTTTAGTTATTGGTGACAAATATGTATTGTCTTTAGTTAGATGAATTGGAGGCTATATGTATTGTCTTTTATTTTGGTGACAACTATGTATTGTCTTCTATTTTGGTGAAGTGATATGGAGGTATTATGTGTCTTTACATGAAATGGACATATTATGTACTGTCTTTAATGAATGAAACTTTGTACTTACATTACTCATATGTGACCTATTTCAATATTTTTAAACCAAATGGGGGATTAATATTTCCAAATGTCCATTGAATTTAACTTCATATCATGTATTTTTAAACCAAATGGGGGATTGATTCGAACATTTTGTACATTGCATTGCATAACTGATGTTACAGCAACCAAAACACCTTCACATTGCCAACCTAATTTTTTCAATCATCCAAATACATTACATGAAGGACGTGAACAACATCATGTATTTTTAAGCCAACTTATAACAAACTACCAAATTCACAATCTAACTAAATCAACCTAAACACAACCTGAATATGACAAGGACAACCACAATACACACACACAAAGCTACAGCTAACAACTTCATCCTTTTCTGCATTTTCTGTAAATCCTTCACTGCATTTTCCAGCTCACTTATCCTCTTCAGAATTGTGCAATCTTTTTCATCAACGTTGTCTTCACAACACCACTTGAAAAAGTTACAGCAACTCCCAATTGAAGATCCACCCTGTTATTCACCATGTTGGGGAATCTATCAATAACAAATGCATCAAGTCAAATGAAGAAAAGATTAATTGAGAACTTCAAACCTTGTAATGAGGACAACCCCAAAAATTTCTCCCAGCATTCGTCGTAGTTTTGGCCACTTTGATTACTGCAATATCTCAACAATAACAAGTTGGGATTAACCCACCTCCCCTACAAGCACCACCATGGGACGAACAAGAAGATCCTTTGGCCCAAATTTTTGAAAACGAAGAACACCCTTGGGAAGCCATTCCTATTTCTCCACAAACACTTTCCAAACCTCAAAGACCAATTGGGAGGAAACCAAACCCTAACCCCTTTTACTTTTTAACCAAGTGAATTTTTTTTAAAATCACACATTTACCCTTAGTTAGGTAGCCACGTTCTAAACCAAAAACAACCACGTTGCACAGATGCCTCCACGCTGTCAGCTGGATCGTTAAATATTTAACGTCGTGACCAAAAAGGACTTGATTGTACACTTTTTTCACAAGTTGGGACAAAATTGAACTTTTCAAAAAAGGTAAGACACACTTGAACATTCACCCCTAAAGAGGGACCAAAAGAGGTATTAAGCCAAATATTTATGTATGACATATCAGAATTTTAGTGGGTTTGTTATGAGTTTGTTATTAACCATGTTTCTCTTATATAATTGTTGGTATGGAATGAATGAAGTGAGAAAGAAAGTTTCCTCTTTTCTCTTTCACCAATTTTGTAGGAGACCTCAAATCAAGGCTATTTTGTCTATCATACCCTGAGTGTGATTCCTGTGTAATGTCTTAGTTCTTGTGTTCCATTCATTGAGTAAAGGTGATCAAGAGAGTACATATTGATATCCAATTCAATCTTTAACACTTGCGAGAGGAAAACTCAAGTATGGTGGCAATGCTGCAACTTTTGGAAGGTGGAAAAGGGTGTTGCTGAATGGATTTGTCTTCAAACAAAAGGTTTCCATGGGATGATGACATGATCAAAGAAGCTTCATCTGTCGTGTGAAAGACAAATAACATCGTTGAGACTGTGAATGACAAGTGAGTGTGGAAGTCCCAAACATGAAACCTTTTGGAAAAGTCTTAATTTTTCTACCGTTGAAAACAATATCACAGAACAGATTTTAAATCATTACAAAGATCTATTTATAATATTAAATATTGTGGACTATATGAGGGAGCTATTAAGTAAACTACTGTAAAACTGTAAAAAAATAAAATAAAATTACCAACAACTAGATAAGAATTCCAACTCATCTTACATTAAGCAATGAAAATATAATTTAAATAATATTACAATCATTATTTATAATATACTAAGGTCATGCTATAATATTCTTAGGTGTAACTTATTTTTGGAGTATATTTCTCTAAAATGTTTCTGGAAACTACAATTCAGGAACTTTTCAACACATTCTGAATAATATATCTAAGAAAGTGTAAGGATTTTAAAACATCGTTTTTTTTCCTTTGTAAAAAACAATTAAGGAAGTGACGAAATTAATTGTCTTACATTGTCCTTATTTTCCTCTTTAAGCATATCTTCTGTAAAAACCCTTCCTATGGAAAGTAGTGCCCAACTTCCACTATTCCTTGCATCTTCAACCTCAAAAGTTCAACATTTGAACCTACCATTAAGAATTGAAAATTCAGCTTCTTCAACCTCAGAATGTGATATATAGCTTCCAAGGTTATTTCCACTCATGGCCATCGTAGAAGTCAAGTTCATACCGTCTTTAGAGTGATGAAGTAATTGATCATCCTTTCTCTTCCTTGATTGAGTTCCTCCAATTTACAAGTTCACCATATGGAGTTTTGGGTATATGTTAACTAATCATAATATCTATAGTAGTGAAATTAAATCAATTATATTCATTAATAGAAATAGAATAGAATCTATATCTTAACATCGTATACATCAAAACTATTGTTCAATGCAATTGAACCATGTTTTCTTGAGATGGTAAGCACTGAAAGCTCATAGATTTGTAAATTTTAAGGAGGACTCGGGTCTAGTAGGTTCAATGTACCAATTTAGCTGTTCATTATCAGAATCAAATGTGGATATGCGTAAGATCCTTTCGTGGTAATCATACAAGGATGACCGGTGGCCTATGCTGACATATGTTATGTTTGCTGCTCGAATCTTTTGGTACAAATGAACCTGCAAGCCAAAGCATAGCAGCAAAATGAACTTCAGCAAAACATAAACATGGTAAAAGAGGTTAGTTCTTGCAACGACTCTGATACTATGTTGAAAAATGAACTTTAAATCTAACTCAACTCCACAAAACCGGTTTATAAAACGAGATTTGTACCTACTTATATAGTCTAAATTGGCCTTATCTTTAATTGATGTGGAACTTCCAACAAGACTAAATGATTCTATGTCATCTAGTTGGTTAATGTATGTATGTCGATATCATCTAGCACGTCTAATAGCTAGAACATCTACCTCTAGTAAACTACTAGTCGATAGTTGTCTTAACTGTTTTCTAACAGTTATTTTGTTCTCCCTAATTCTATGTATAAAGTCATGTTAAACTCTTTAAAAAATGTTGTATGATGTGTTTTCCGTGTATAGAATATTTATAGGTCAATTTGTTTCTTTCTTTCTTTCATTCTTGTGTTTCTTTTCCATATTATTTGAATGTCAGGAATATCAAGAATAGACATATGACCAAATTTGACAATGAGAAGTTCTCTAGTGAGAATGACTTTGGATTATGGAGATCAAGATGTGCGTTATCTTGATACAGCAAAGATGTGTTGATGTCATAAAGGGGAGGCGAACATGTCAACATCTTTGTCTCTAAAGGAGTTCTTCCATGATTTGGAGTCAAGGTGGAGAATTGTAATGTTTTGGCTCTAAAATCATGATTGCCTTATGAAGAGCACAGAAGACTATCTACTGGATGCTTCTAGTAGTGTTAAGACTAAATGCTTGTTTGTCGCCTAGTTGGTTGATGCACATTTTTTGTTATCGTCCAGCATGTCCAATAGCTGGATTGTCTACCTCTTGTAAACTCCTAGACAATAAATATTTTTTAATAGTTCTTCTGCTGTCCCTAGTTCTATAATGTTAAACTCTTTTAAGCATGTTGTATGATATGTGTCATCTGTGTATAGAATCTTCTATAATTTAGTTTCTTTTTCTATATTGTTTGAACCCAACACATAGGAACAATCATATTCATGCATGAGTGAGAATGTTGACTATGGTGCACAGAGGTATGAAAATGAAACGTTCTACATTTTTCTTCTTGGGGGGGAAGGACATCTTTTTTACAGACATATATGAAGTCAAATGTCCATATTATATGAAATATAATAAACGCGTGATACAGGGAAGTATGCTCAATTTATTGAAGAAGAAAACCTTCCATATCATACTTCAAGTGAACTTAGAATCCAACAATACCTCATTAGCTTCATCAAGTGCACTTGTAGATTCATCGAGTAAAACCAATTGAGGCTTTGAAAGCAAAAGACGAGCAAATGCAAGGCGTTGCTGCTCTCCCAAGGAAAGAACACTAGACCATTCATGTGTTGAATCTAAACTGAAACGAGCCAATAAATATCCAAGGCGGACATCCTCTAACACCTTTATCAGCTCATCTGTTGTTGGCTTCGTAGGCCTATCATTTGCATCCTCCGACTTTGCCAAGTTGGTCAAGAAAGGAAGTGCATCTGTAGACAAATATTTATCACAATGAACAAAGCTTACACAATTTCCAGCAAGACTATTAATAACATCAGTATAAATTAGGAAGGACTTTTCTATTTAATTAGATTTTATAATAGTATTTATTATCTGATTAACTCAGCTCTTCAATACAGTTTGGAGAAAAATACCCTTGAGAAAAAAAAAAGATGAATTATAATTTCACAAATGAAACTTGTTGTAACCTAAAAGTCTGCTCAGAATTGATAGTTTTTATTATGTTTTTTTACTTTGATTATAAAGTCTGGATTCTATTCAAAAGGGTAAACACATCCATAACATAAGTAGATAGACCTCGGTTGATCCTAATGAAAAAAGGGATTAATTTTCTGGAGAACAACAAAGATCAACTGTCTGACAAGCAGCTAACATGGAATTTAAAGGGACCGTGTTTGCAAGATTCTGGACAGCTACAGCTCCTTTTAGTGAGGCTAATGAAAGTTCAATTTCAAGAGATGCTTCTTTGATAGGCTTGCTTAGCTGTTTACGAAAGATATATCAATAACTATCTTGTCTAGCAGTCAATTTTTACGGTTACATATTCAAAAGAACGTAGTTAATAACACCTGATGCTTAAGAATCATATAATTTCCATATTTCCTATATGTAAATTATCTTTTAAATTAAGCCTTCCTTTCATAGAGCTTATGCCAATAAACTACAAGGGCATTTTTGGTATTGCTGCAGGAGAAATATGTGGTCATCATTTCAGCACCACCTATGTTGTGCCCACAACAACTCCGGTAGTATTGTTTGTCTGAAGTCTCCCAAATTGCAATAAAGCAAATGAGATTAGACACTAAGGGCATAAAAAAAGACCTCTGTTTTTAATATTAAAAATATTGAGCTTATATAAGAACCAAAAGCAATACATTTAGGGGTGGGAGGAAGAAATTCATACTTGTTTGCTTTGTACTATCTGACATAGGAACTACATCATTGGACCAGGTTGGATAAAGTAACTGCTGACGAAGAGTACCCAAAACCATATACGGTCTTTGTGGAAGGAAAAAGATTCCAGATTTTCTGCTTATGGATTTTCCATGTGCTACATATTTGTCATGAGCATTATTTGGAGAATTCACATCTGAACAAAGGGATTGCTCGGGATATCCTCCACCATTAATATAGTATGTGATCTTTCCTGTTCCAGTTTTCCATAGACCAGCCATAGCTCTTAACAAAGAAGTCTTGCCACTTCCACTTGGTCCCATTACCTGTTAAATTGATTATATTAAAAAGTGTGCATTTGTATAGACCTAGTGTTATTAACTTAACAATACAATCTTAAAATCAACATGTTCGTGAGAGATGATGAGCAAGACCAGACTTATCTGAAGTCGGTGAAAAAAGGAAGCAAGAGAAAGGCGTAATTCCCCCCTAGCCAGAGAGAGATTCTCTCTACCTTAAACTGGAAAACTAGTGGCCAAAACCCTCTACTCCCACTATTCCTTGTAACAAACTTGGCTAATTACATCTCTCCTTAACTAACTCCTCCCAACTAGACTTTTAGGCACTTGGGCTTTCAAATCTAGACTTTAAAGGCTTTAATGGGCAGCTCAGGAACCATTTGGCCAGAATTGCAATCAGAGGCGTCAGTGGATATCTTACCAGTAAATTATCTTTTTCCTTGATCGTCAATGACAAGTCTCTAATAAGTGTAGATTCACTTGGTGTCTTCAGAATCAAATCTTCTACCTCCAGTAATGTGCCAAATTTTTCTGGTGGAGTAGAGCCATTAGATTCCAATGCAGATGAACTCCTAAAATCTTTGTATGTAATTTGTATGTCTTCCAATGTATCAGTAAGAGATTTGGAGCTGCTTCTATCCAAAACATCATCGAATTCCCCTGCATTTGCAATACAGCATTTATTAGTTGGTAGTGTCCATTACATGAAAAGGAACAAAGCTAGCCTGTAAACATAAATGAATAAAAGAGATCTTCAGATGCATAAATAAAACAACAGATGAAACAGATAATTACTTCAAAGAAAGTAGAGTATATCTACTAGCAAAATGAGCTGCAGCGCAAAAGAAGATGAGGGAGTGAAAGGAAAAATGAAGGGTGGAAAGTAACATAGATAAGGGCATTGATTGATTCACAAATAACATCTTTAATACATTGTAATATTTTTTTCTCTTTTCTGGGATTTTTTATTTGTGTTTATTCAAACATAACCATAAATTCTACCAAAGTGGCTCTCCCTTTTTTCTTAAGTGTAAAACTTCATAGTTCATTCACTTATGCTCATATCCTTCATGATATCTGCATGTACTAAAATGTATCGGGAAAGATAAAGGTGAAAGGATGATGTACCTAACCGATTAATAACCGCAGAAAAAGCACTTATAGCTTGAAACTGATACACAATTAGAGAGAAGTCACCAAGGATATGATTAAAAGCAGAAACTGACTGATTGATGACACCAAATTCAATTTTTCCAGAGAAGTACATGGGGGCAACAACAGCAGCAGGAAGAACTTGAATAACATAACGGTAGCCATTGGTGAAGAACTCCAGATTTCTAGAAGCAATCAGCAATTTCTGTAAAGAAATAAAAGTAATGCCATTCATCATTAAGGTATGACGATAAAACTGCATTGCGAAACTTTATAAAGAAAAAGAACTGATGTTGTATCAAGGTTAAGTTCGTATTTAATAGTTTCCTAATTCCAAAAATCTGGTCAGCTCACATGGCTGTATATCTTTCAAATGATTTTGTCAGCTACCTATATATTGAAGCCGAGATAATCCATAGGGATCCAATTTTTCAATCAAGAAAAAGAAAACATGTAGAGAAGCATTATTTACATTAAATGCTGATTATGTTATGTTCATTGTAAATATCAAGCAATATACGAGTGAGAAATATATGCAATATAACTCAAGAAACCCATTGGCCTGAACATAGATACCGATAGCACAATGTACAAAAATTGTTTTAAAAGTAAAAATGGTAAATATAAAGAAGAAATATCTCACAGTCAAATTTTCGAAAGCGCTTTTAAAGCGCTGCAGAAGAAGTTGCATTTCACTTTCTTCACCACTATAAAATGCAATTGATTCAGCATTTTCCCGGACCCGTACAAGTCCATACCGAAAGTCTGCTTCCTTTTTCTCTTGCAAGAAATTTAAATTCACCAGCCCCTGACATTATCACAATTTCTGGTTAATAAAGAGGGAACTAACTTAAAGGCCATTCAGTTATTAGGGGAGAGGTGGTAGCTTTCCCTGACAATTTAAACTATCACTAAAATATAGAAAAGATCATTACCCTTCCAAGAAAAACACTTATAGCTGTCCCACCAATTGAGTATACGAGAAGAACAACGAAAAGTGGAGGATAGATTCCAAATAAGATGTTACTGAATGAGATTAAGTCCACAGCAGCATTAAAGAGTGTCAAGGAGAAAGCAAGGGATGTCCCAGTGAAAGAACTTAGATCATCAACAATTCGCTGGTCTGGATTATCAATGATTGACTGTGACTGAATTTTATAGAAAGTCTGATTATTCAGATAGCGATCCATGTAATAACTTGTCATCCAAGATCTCCATCTCAAAGAAAGAGTTTCTCTTGCATAATCTCTCAATACAAAAAACTGAAATGTAATGACGATTAAGGTGAGAAAAATGTGCAGATTATTGGAAAAGGGGGATGGCAAGCAAAATACAGTACAGAAGACATGCATAAATCTTGTACCAACTCACAAAAGAAACAGAAAGACATGGAATGCCGGGGTAATTGCAGATTTAGTAAAACCTTATCAAAATTGTTATCAAATAATAGTCATTTATTTCCCTTACTTTAATTTTCCTCTTTATTTTAGCTAAAATATTTATGTACGCTTTACTATGTCGAGAAATCCATTCATTTCAATTAAAAACTCAGAAGAAATGACTCAGATTGAAAGGAGACTACTTTCAAAAAGAATCAAAGAAGGAAAGTCATTTATGTGTATTGTCCAAGTTCTCATATGACAAATAAGAACATGAAAAGTACAATTTTCAAAACCACGTCTAGGCAAATACATATACCATGTGATGCGTGAGTTAATTCGCTCATTCATTCTTGTTTTTTTTCCATTTAAGAAGATGGATCATATGACAGTATAGATCAGTCTAAGAATTAAAGCAAAGTATAGCCGAGCTATACCTAAGAAAATGCAGCATTGTGCTCACCGGGATTCCTCCAGCAAAACCACCCAAGTAGTATAGTAATTGCTTCGTGAATTGCTCTTGATCCTTGTCTTGCATTAATAAACATAAACACGTTTAGTTCCTTGTTGCCACTTCATACAACAGCAAACATATAACGAAACAAGAAACAGCAGAAAATCTCACACGCAAGCAAATACTACATAGTAAATGGAAGATAAACAAAGGTGGCTGTGTCCACATGCATATATAGACATTGTTAAATATTTGCTTTATGTATTTCACATACTTGCATGTAACTTTATATTTCTGTTTCAGTTTCCTCAATAATTTCATAATTGTGGTTATTGACACTTTTACTTGAGGAACAGGAAGTATGTCAGTTACTTTTACTTGAGGAGCGCGTATCTCAGTTACTAATAATTATCTCTTAATTTGCTAATCTGTTTTGGTCTTTCAATAATTATAAATCTAAATGTCCAATAAAATATTATATTCCTTGCTTTCAGCTCAAAATATACCAACGTATTATGTCGCCCCTTCTTCCCTATCTTATTTTTCTGCCATACTTCCAGCACACATAAACTTACTAGCAAGAGCATTGAAGAAGTCTCTCCCCAAGAAACTGAAGCCTACACTGATTCCAGTGGTAGCCAGAGTGAGAGCAAAAACACCAGCAAGCTGCAACCTTGCTTGCACTTTGTCATCTGAAGTCCAGTAAGGAGCTGCCACCTTCCAGAACCTTCTGAAAAGCGTCTGCAGATCAGGACTTTCACCCTGTGCAGCAACGATACCATCACTCTCTTCTTCCACTTGCTTGTATTCCTGCACTTCCAACAAAATTCTCAAACTTTTAAACACTATTCATCGACCAAACCCTTTACAAATTCAAAGAAGAGATGTAACGGTAACACGTTCTTTCTAGTCCAATCTCTACCTCTTAATGGTTAAAATATATTGAAAAATACAATATCACCATGGAGACCCGTTTAACATTTTCTAATTTCCAATAAATTTCAACCTATGATTAAGAATACAATCAAAACAGTGTATTGTTTATCCAAAGAAAAAGCAACAACAACACAAGTATACCTTATCAGGATCAGGTGGCAATGGAGCCTGTGCGGCAGCGGAAGAAGAAGAGGAACACTTGCCCCAATTCCTCCTAATGTAAGGCCCCTCTCTGCAAATGGGCAATGGAGAAAATGGGGTAAACGCACCAAAACCAAGATGAAGTTGAACATTATGACTTGATAATGGAAGCTTGGACTTATAGGTAGAGGAAAAGGTGAAAAGCGGAAATGCTTGTTGAATCAGCAAGGTCATTTTTTTCCTCTCTGGGTATTCTTAATTTGGCCCAAAGCTATTATATGTGCATAATCAATTCTTGGTCTCCATGTTTATTCATGAAACTTAATAGTCACACAACATTCTGGGACTCTTTGGGCATGTATGGCTTCTGAGAATGAAATAGTTTTCGGATTTGTCGTGCTTGAATGTCACAGTGAGTAGAATTTTGTTCTCTTTGTTACGATGATTGAAGAGAAAAATTTGGAGCCGCATAGATTATTGGTATTATTATTGGTAATTATCCTTACGGTAGGATTTCTTGTGATGCACGTGTTGCCACGCACAGAAGCAAAAATAGGGTAGCCATAGAACCAGAGAGTAGAATTTGCAGGCAAATTAATTACAAACACTTTCGTTAACAAAGACTAAATATATTAAGAGTTGATTATTAAAAATATAAACTATTAAAAATAATAGTAACTATTATTATTAATATCATATATGAATAAGTATTTCTCATTATTTCCAATATATTAATATTCTCAGTTAGTAATTAAATAATGTATTAACAATAACTAAAATTGCTTAATTTCAAAATTAAAAAATCAGACATGTAACTAAATTTTTATAAAAATAAAAAATACAATTTCTCATAAAGATAAGAAATAAATTTGAATATGTATAAAAATAATCATTTTTGTTACTTTTGATGTTATTATGTTAAAAACCAACAAACAGCCTGTCCATAATATTCTGTGATGGAATAATTATAAGAAATTATTTTATAATCAAACCACGGAAAACATTATTCTAGCTCTATTAACATATATTAGAACAAAGAAAAACAAAGTAAGAGTTTCCTTATACAATATATTTTCTGATATAGTAACATTTTTTTTCTTTAGGAATTTGTTATTTTCAGTTGTCTGCTTTGGTGAATTTATTTTAGGGTGTTTTTGGTCTTCTCCTTGTTTAAGTTGACTTTTATAAATGTTCTTTTTATATACAATTTTAAAAATAGAGATAATAAATTCCCGAGTTTCTAAAAAAAACGAAAATAGAATATTTAGAAAAAAGACGAATACCACAAACATGTGATAATTAAAAAAATATATATATTTAACCCTATTCTGACTCTCTTAATTTTTAATTAACTTTATCAAATTTCTCATTATTTTTCCTTGTTCCCTATACATTTTCATCACCTTTTTTCTAAAGGAAAATTCTCGTCAATAAAAGAATGATGAAACACTCTGAATAAGACGTAAATACAATAACAAAAATTTGGTCTAAATAATCTAATCAAGACTCATTAAATAAATAAAACTATAAACAAAAATTTTGGTCTAAATTCCTGCTTGTTCTTAATTTTCGTTTATGTTTTGATTCCTTCAAGTTGTCTGTAATTTCCCTTCAAGTAGTTGTTATTTCCGTGGTTCCAAATCGTCAAAATTATTGTTACCTGTAATACCTTCTAATCTTTGTTTTGTTTTTTATTTAGTTTCAATATTATATCCTAGATTGGTTATGATGCATTGACCTATAACATTGTTTCTAAAATGACTAAGATATTCAATAGCCGAAAAATAAATGCATTACATTCTTCCTATTTTTCATACTCTATGCGATTATTATGTCCCCTTGTCTCAAATCTCTTAGGAGTTTAATTTTCTAAATTGGACATTCACTAGTACAAAAGTTGTTAATGATTCCAAACTATGTATCAACTCAATTTGTTTGCTATCAAATTTAGTCCACCCATGTAATACAAAAATTAAATCTATTTGATAGAAAAACATACCTATCATGTAATACAAAATTCTCAGCCATTTATTTTCTTATAATTTATCTTTATTATTGTTTTTTTATAATCTACTTTTGTTATCATCTCACTCTTTTTTTTTTACTATTAATCTCTTTCACTACTTCATAAGAATACTATCTAATACCTTTTGGTTAACACTTAGGATATAACTTTTTATAAGATGGAAGATTGTGAGCTCATTATGTATAGAAGTAGAGAGATGGTGTTAATAAAGGACAATATTGCTTTTGAGAGTCGATGAGAGATTGCTCAACATCTCCTAAGTCTCACCGATCATAAACCATAGAGAATTATACTTTACAAAGAAGTTTGATCAAAATGTTTCTTTTATGAGATGGATCGGCATACATTTCTTAGGAAGCCAATATAATTCTTTTATGTTAAGGTGGTTAGGGAAGTATGAAGGTCGAAGACATCAATCGACAAGAATAATAAGAAGCAAGTCAAAGAGAAAAAAGTAACAATCGACCTAGAGGTTGGTGGATGGTAACTATTCAGGCTGTATGGACCTTAAAACTGTTGAGGGCAGTTCCAAGGTAGTTATTTAGGTTTAAGTTGAAATTTGAGTTCAAATATTGTAATGGTTTCGGGAAGGGTTAGAAAGTGTAAATAGATTTACTTTTTTATAAGGATAACAAATTGTGAACAAATAATACATTTTGAAATACCACAAACAAGAAAAATGGCTAAATCAGTATTGATCGTTGCAAGTTACTTTATTATTCTTGGTAATTTACTTTCCTACATAAGTAACTTTGATTTATTCTTGTTATGTTTCATTTCCATCAATCATTACATCACTATTTGAATTCAACTACATTTAGTTTTCACTTTATATTTATATGTTTGAATTTTTTTTTGTTTGAAATTTAATTGAAGTTCATGTAAGTAAATATATAATCAAATTTATTAAGTGTGTATGCAAACCTCTTGCATCAAATCGACAATTTACTTCTTAAATTAGTATTGTACATCGATATCAACACGTAAACAAGTGTTGTACATCGATATTAAGGTATGAACAAGTGTTGTACATTTATACTAAGGTGTGAACAAGTGTTATACATCGATACTAAGACGTGAACAAATGTTATATGTCGATACTAAGGTGTGAATAAGTGTTATACGTCGATACTAAGGCATGAACAAGTGTTATAATCGATACTAAGACGTGAACAAGTGTTATACGTCGATACTAAGCCGTGAACAAGTGTTATCCGTCGATATTAAGATCTGAACAAGTGTTATACATCGATACTAAGACATGAACAAGTGTTATACGTCGATACTAAGACATAAATAAATGTTATACGTTGATACCAAGACATGAACAAGTGTTATACGTTGATACCAAGACATGAACAAGTGTTATACATTGATACCAAGACATGAACAAGTGTTATACGTTGATACTAAGACATGAACAAGTGTTATACGTTGATACTAAGTCATGAACAAGTGTTATATATGGATACTAAGTCATGAACAAGTATTATATGTAGATAATAAGACATGAACAAGTGTTATATGTCGATGCTAAGACATGAACAAATGTTATACGTCGATACTAAGGCATGAACAAGTGTTATACGTCGATGTTAAGGCATGAACAAGTGTAATATGTCGATGCTAAGGCATGAACAAGTGTTATACATCGATGCTAAGACATGAACAAGTGTTATACATCGATGCTAAGACATGAACAAGTGTTACGTGATGTTAAGGCATGAACAAGTGTTATACGTCGATGCTAAGACATGAACAAGTGTTATACGTCGATGCTAAGACATGAACAAGTGTTATACGTTGATGTTAAGACATGAACAAGTGTTACATGAACAAACAAATATTATAAGTTGATGTTAACACATGAACAAACAAATGTTATACGTTGACATCAATGATAAAACATGAACAAGTATTATACGTCGATGATAAGACATGAACAAGTATTATACGTCGATGATAAGACATGAACAAGTATTATACGTCGATGATAAGACATGAACAAGTATTATACGTCGATGATAAGACATGAACAAGTATTATACGTCGATGATAAGATCGTCGATGATAAGACATTACCAAGTATTATACGTCGATCGTCAATAATAAAGTAATTAATCAAAATAAGAATTACTTCGAGATTTCTTTTTTCGTCTCGAACTACATAGTTTTTGGGATGAATCTGTATAATCTTTGTTCTTCTCTTACCTGAAATTTGGAATATTTTTTGAATTCTTCGTTTTTTTATACAATTTCTTTAGAAATTGATAATAATAGCAAGGCATTTTAGATAGAAAAGATTTGTTATTTCAGATATATATAGAAAAGATTTGTTATTTCAGATATATAGTTAGTTCATAAAAAATGAGTTCATCGAACAAATATTATACATCAATATTATTAAGACATAAACAAATATATCAACTAATAATACCTGTAATAATACCTAAAATCAACAAATGTATTAACTAAAAACACCTAAAACATCAACAAGTCTTATACAAGAACACCTAAAACATAAATAAAGGTCGATATAAAAACATAAAACATAATCAAAAGACGTAAACAAGTGTTATAAATAGATGAACAACACTAACTTAAGTTAAAATTAAAAAATCAAATATTTGCTAAAAACTCACATTATATATATTTAATTATCAAAATGAAATTGATCCATGTATATGTATTGAGCAAAATATTTTTGTAAAAGAAATACTTTGTGATTTAAATTTATGTGTGTTATTCACGCTTAAAGTCCAAGTTATATTAAACTGTATCCTAACAATAAATAATAGCATAGACTTAAAATTTATTTATTTAGGTTAGAATAATAACAATATTTTTAAAATATTAGTTATATTATAATAGTATAATGTTTTTAAATTTAAATTATTATTAAGATCTTAATTTAAAATATTCGTTATTTTTAAAGTGATATTTTGAAATCGTTATAAGATTTACTTAAAAGAACATTAATATTATTAACTTTATTCCAGAAAATATATATATATATATATATATAAATATAAATATGTAAAATCCATCATCCTGGTGGGAGAAGGAAAAACGATCACTATTAAACTTAGAATAGAATATATAAACAATTCTACTTGAGGAATTCCAATTAAGTATGAATAATCTTATTCAGTATATTTTTGTATTATTATAAAATTCCATTCAAGCAAACTAATAATCTTATAATATTATTATATTATTATAATATAATTGTGTTGTTTCAAATTACATATGTTTTTTGATTTGAGAAATTGGTAATATGGTCACGGGAGAAAGAAAAACAAGAAGTGTAGGATTATTCAACAAAAATGTTGGATAGACATATATACTGTAACTTTGTGCCCAAAATATTAGTTTTAATTTCTTTGAATAAAAGGAAAATTTGTTTTTTGGTATGTAGGTATGCATAAAAAAATTTATTCCATAATATTGAGCCGATATAAAAAAAAATTGGTTAGTTTCTTGGACAAAGAAAATGGTGTCATAAATTAACTTTAACCCTTGCAATAAATAAATACTTATTCATCATAAATTAGCTTACAACCATGAGTAAATATTGTAAATCTGTTTCATGAATATAGTAACAAATAGATTAATTCACAATAATTAAAGAAGAAACATCTTCCAAAATTAAATGAAGATATTCAGATGAAAATGAAATGTCACAGTAAAATTTACTGCACTGAAAGTATCAAGAAAAAGTAAAAAAAAGAAAAAGAAAGAAACAAAACAAAGTAAAGGATTTAGGTCATAACATCATTTTATTCCATAAAACACAAAGTGGAAGCAAAGTAAGTAAGGAAGACAGAAATGAGTTCCATGCAGAGACAGAAAGACACATAAGAAAGATTTAGAAGCAGCAGCATGCAGCATGATGAGAAGAGAGTATGTTTTGGTTTATGCATATGTTATGAATTAGGCTGTGCCTGTGACTCCAAGGTCTTGTTTGTCTTCCTCTTTACCAGCACCAAAGACAGGACCACCTTTTCCAGCAGGATCACTAACCTTCTCCTGCAATTTCTCAACCTGAATGGAACCTTGATCCTCCCTTGAACGCAACTCAGTCCTCGTCCTGTTCTCTCCTCCTCCTACTGACTCATATATTGTTGCTGTCTTTGACCCTTTTGGTTGTGCTCCTTGTGCCCCAGACATTATACTTCTATGTGATCACACTCTTTTTATCGTTTCTGTGCTTATTTCTCACCTTCACATATATATATCATGAAGGATATAGATAATGTAACTCTGCCCTACCAAAATCAACCCACGTAGTATGCAGACATGCCATCAGATTACACGTGTTATTTCGTACTATCACTCTTGTTTTCTGCCACGTTTTCTGCCCTTTTAGTAATCTAGAAAGTTTCTCTCAAGTGAATGAACATTATTATATTTGTAAAAGTTTTTACACTTGAGTTTTACAAAATATTATTTTTATGAATATGTAATTTTAAGGATCAAATTAAAAATTTTATTGTTATAACGTTATTACATTAGGGTTAATTTATTTGTTTTACTAAGAATTAAGTTTTTCATTTTTGTAAGAATTGGTCTAATTAAAAAATCATCTTTGGAATTTATATATAACATATATATTTTTATAAAACATAATTAATGATAAATGGGTATATAAGATGTGTATATATGAAAATAACAATCTTCTTTATATATTGTTATAGAAAAATGATATTAAAATATTCTTTACTCTATTTTTAATAATATTTTAAAATTATAATATTCTAGAAAATAAAAAACTAACATCCCATTTTAATAGTATAAAACTACTAAAATAAAACATTACATATATGATAACTTACAAGGAACTTAGACTTCTAAAGAAGGAGATTCTACTCTTGAAGAACAAAACCTATCTATGCTGCTACTTCTCTCTCAACCTATTCTGAATCAATGGAAAGATGTTCCCTTCCTAAGCTCACACTAATTACGAGTTATGACGGGTCGTGCACTTGTGGTGGCTCTACTGCTCTGCATAGCCATTGTCAATGGGTTTCACCCTATCACACTTACAAGATTAGTCTGTATTGTGTCTTAGGCCATACTGGAAGCACCTAAACTAAGATATCCTACTACTCTCTTACCACATGTATCACTTCTCTCTAATTGAGAATGAATGATCATTAGAGTTTTAGGATGACCCACAAGACTGAGCTTCTTGCATTCATACTAATAATACTTGAAACCACCAACAAGAAGTTTCTTCTTGAAACTCATTTTCATAACTTTCCATTATATATATATATATATATATATATATATATATATATTTAAACATACCACTTCCTATATCACAATAAAACTCATATAAAACCATTAATCATACATCAAAAGATCCAAATAGTGCATTAAAAAACACAAGACAAAATCACTGGAAAGGGGCGCATGGGGACGCTCATGCGAAAACTTCCTGGAAAAAGGGCGCCTAGGGAGCGCTCAGGGGGGGCTCAAGCCTGAAGCTTACACAAAAAGGGCGCTCAAGGGACGTCCAAGGGGCGTCCAGCATCACACCAGAACCTAATACACCTTTAATCTGACCTTTGCTACCCTCTATACAAGTTTAACTAACTCCTAAGACCTTCTAAGTACTAAGAGACATATGAAAATACATTTCTAACTCCAAATAGTTACCTCACACCCAATTTGATAAACTCATCCAAACTCCAAACTACTACTTATAACACCAACAACTTGCATCTAACAGCTTGAACAAGTTCTAATTAACTTAATAACATACCACATATCATCACATTTAGTCCAGACCTTTTACAATCTCACTAGTTAAAACCCCTAACATTGAACCTAAAACCATACAAAACTCAACATTTTAGCTACTAATTATTTTACCTCAGAATCCCTTAACTAAGAGCCTATACAAGTTTAAAATGACCATAAAGCAACCCCAAAAATATAGTTTATTACTTCAAAATTCCACTCATCAAAACCCATTTTAGACCAAAACTACCCATCACTCAAGTCATTTCTTATTCCTATCCACCACACTAATTGTATACCACAAATCTTCACACCAACAAACTTTAAGATCAAATCAAATCCAGGAGAAACATACTAGGCATTCAAGCAACATGAAATCAATTAAATTCATCCAAACATCATAAATACAAAAATGAACATCTCTATTATAATTAAATCATTCCATCATCCAATAACCATAGAATCATACATGTAAGTTAAAAGTTAAGAATAAGTTTTCCTTATCTATATATATATATATATATATATATATATATATATATATATATATATATATATATATATATATATATATTTATAATAAAAGTAGTATACTTTTATTTATAAAAGGGTTATAAGACGGCATATTTTAAAATGCAGCTACTGAATTTTACTGGTTTAAATAACTAGAGTTAAAATATTTTTAAATCCACGATAAATATATGTATAAAAAATAATATTTTATAGATATTAAAATATGAATAAATAAATTTAAACTGAAGTTAAAAAGTGGAAACACAAACAAATATTAAAGTTTCACATGATAAAAAAACTGAAAGACAAGTAGTAATAACTTAAAACTTATTTAAAGTCATATTTTGCATATATTTCTTTATTTAACTAGTAAGTTTCAAAATTTATTATCTAAAACCAATTATTAATAATAATAATTTTACATAAAATTAAGGTAAATAAAATATCTTTTGTTCCATTCAATTAGACAAACCTGAATGTTTGAAAATTGAATTAAGAAGCAAAAATCTCTTTAGGGTATAAGAAGCAAAAATCTGCCATTCATCCCAAGCAAATCCAATCCCTTTTAGAAGGGTATTCTATCTTTATCAATGTGATGTTCTCTTTGGACATATTTGAATGTGTATATTTTGCTGAAAGATAACCTAAGCTGGTACCAACTTGCGGTTTCTTTACATTAGTATAATAATCTATTTGACGTAAGATATACTGTGAAATTATTCATCAAAAAACAATTTTACATGATATCATACACAGCCAAAGCCACCAAAAAGCCTAGTAAGGCACCAGCTATGACTTCAATCTCTGTATGGCCAATAGATTCTTTTAATGGGGGTATGCCATCAACACCCAATTTTGAGATTTCTTCTTCTTGTTCTGTTTGCCTTATTTTGCTTCCTGATTTGACCAATAAACCTCCATTCGCTTGTTGTGGTTCCAAAGTGGCTTCTTGGGGCAAAAGGGACTTCTCAAAGTCTTCTATTTTCAGTTGCTTTGATAGTCCTGGTTGAGAGTTCATTAAATTATCTGCATCTTTGGAACGTAAAGAGTTGGCTTGCATTTGGAGTAGTAGTTTGTTCAACATTCTAGCATGAATCCCTACTTCTCTTCTTACACCCTGAAAATCACACAAGCCAAACTCCCAATTGTTAGTTATAAGGTTATATTCATAACAAAAGCAACCAAGTTAAAGGGACAAACAGTATAAAACAGCTTTTCTTGGGCTGATTTTAAGTAAAAGGAGAAAGAGTAGTACAAAAAACAGCATTTATCTTATACAAATGTTCTTTCTGCTGGGTCTAAGCAACTGACATTTCAACTAACTTTTGGTCTAGTGAGGACAACTATGGGAGAGATTAAAAAACTGAGATTTATAATTCTTTTTTAAACGAATCTCAGAAAAGCAGGCAGTAAGTCGTGACTAAAAATACATGTAACAAGGTTTCTTTGGTTGAAGCTGATAATAATTTCCTGGTCACTTTTTCTCTCAATTGCAATCATCTTTTTTCTACTTTCCGTATACATTCGTTAAATTCCATTTCTCGTTCTGCAGCTTTAATGGTGCCCAGTTCAAAGTGGAGCAGATATGAATAAGAACAAAAGAAGTATCTCTGCAATCTCACTCTGAGTATGAAACAAAAACCAAATTATGAAAATATTTTAGATTCCATCAAAGTAAGGGACTAGAATTGTCCAACTAAATATTTAGTTGCATTAGGATTGAGCTAGTAGTAAGGGATTTGGATAGTTTGCATCAAGTCATAGTTTCAGACTTCATTGTTACCAATGTATAAAAAATATTTAGTAAACCCTCTGTATCATTCTTCTACATACTATCAGTAGTACCCCTGGGTGTGAATTTACAAATACTGAAACAAAAACGAAAAAGGGGTATTGAAGAGAGATGCTGCACCCTTCCTTTCTCTTTACTGGCTTCTTACCTTTCTGCATCACATCCCTCTCCTCCTTTAATAATCTATACAGATAAACACTCCACCTAAATACCTTTGTTTACCTTATTGGTAACCTGTTACATAAGTGCACAAATTGGAACATGATGAAGGATTAAGAAGGAGGCGATACATCATAGATTAGGAATTGTGTGATTTTGTATGGGGTCTTTGATGATCCTTTTGTAATTTTTTTTATGATTTTGTAATAAGAAACTCTCTTTGAACATTAATGGCCACTAGGATTATTAAACCACTTGTTGGATGAACCTAATTAGTTGGATGAGCCTAGTGGACTTTGGTCCACAGCATAGGTATTTGTTGAATTTTGTTAATTAGTTTCGATTAATTCGTGTATGAAGCTTTATGCTCCTGGAGCTACCTTTTTTGCAAATCCTAATAGCAACTTTTTTTTTGTATAACCATTCAGAAATGTAAAGCTTCTCTAACTCCAGTTTTATTACCCATATACACAATATTTTCAGCAAAGTATCAAACTACTGTTTTGAGGAAAAGATATTTTGGTTAAATTCTCTGGCCTCAAACTTAAGCAACAACTTTATATTTCTTAGGTTCACAGTTTTACTAAATCAATCCATCAACAAAAGAAAAAGAACAGTTCTAGCCTATAAGTCCATAGATTATCAATGCTGGTAGACAGTTGATATTGTTGTAGTGTGCATCAATTGTCCTGTGGTTTAGTCTATGTGGAACAAGTCACTTTTGAATAGTGGTGCTTGGGCTGTTACACATTTAAATAGAAAGAGTTTAAACTTTGATTATCAGCTATAACTTTTGATCTAGTGATACACACTCGATCCAACAATTGGTATCAAATCCAAGGTCATAAATTTGATTCCCAGTGGAGCAATTGTTCAGGGGGAGATTTTTGCATAATGCATCAATTGTCTGTGGCGTAGGCTAGGTGGATCAAGGCACAAATGAATTGTGATGCTTGGGCTCATACACTCTTAAGTAGTAAGAGTTGCGCCCTAACCATCAACTATATATAGCTTTTAGTTTAGTAGTAAGCACTCCATCAAACAACTATATCTATCATGGTACACAACATTGAAAAATGATAAGTTTATGATCAAACTGTTATTCAAAGCTTGTTTTTACTTTAGGGCTTTGACAGTGGAACACATTCAACCTGACAAACCAGAGGAGTAACACAAGCAAGAATTTTATGTTTACCAGTCCCCCATTGTACGAACCTATGAAAATTGCTAGTTCAGCAATTCAGTCATCTTATAATACCTTTTACATTCGGGTATATTGGAATTAGAGTTTAAGTTTTGTTGCCACTCCTCAAAATCTTCATTGGTCATAAAAAAAATTCTATTTTAGGTTTCTGCTGCATATCAGCTTATGCTAATTGCTTTACCAACATACGTAGTTCCAGAAACAACACATCCCCACATAAAACCACAAGTCACAAGCAAAAAATTGAACTAAATCTGTTCATGTTTAGTGTTTACCAATACGACCACGATAAGAATTCCACAATAGTTTTATCATTCATTAGAGATTAGAATAATCACATAACAACCGTAGCAAATATCTTACAAGATCTTAATTTAATCCGGCTTAGGACTTGTCAAATAAGTTTGAAATAAATAGCCAATGGACCACCACGGTGTCTACAAAATAAACCTCCCCCATTGTGACTTTTTATCTACGCGCAGTTCAAATGTTACACAATTAAAAGAACGTAGCAAAAGACATTTACGTGATACAATACAAATACATGAAGTAAATAATACTAAAGACTAGATAGAAAGTACCATATTTGACAGAAGATCATACCTGAGCATCATACATAATGAGACCAGCATACACAAGTGCAAGCCCAAAAATAGGATCGGAGAAGCCTCTGCATTTGAAAATTACAAAATTACAGATATCACAAGAACACATACATACAAACGTATAAATCAAGTGAAATTCTTGGTTATTGTGAGAAATAAAACCTATGAATGCTATCCATACTACTATATATGGATGATTTAGATTAAAAGTGTTTTAGTGATCACAAGACCATTAAAAAAGTCGTGTGCGTTTATCTTTTAGTCTTGACCATTCAAATATAATCTAATACTCTATATTTAATTATTCTAGAACCGAACACCAAAATGGCACAATCCCAATACCTTACCTCTCAAGGCCAAATAATGTTGCACAAGCCACTGTTGCCTATGCCAGGAAAATACAAACAACTTGATGAGATACTGATATTGACAACGAAACCCCACTGGGTAAAAAATCAACAATTCAAGTGCCATCATCAAAATAGGATTAACTGATTAAGGGTTGCAAGGCCATACAGAAGAGTGTGACGATGGGAACCCTCCAGCTTGAACAATTACCCTGATATCAAACTCTTTGCCATACAGAAAAACCGAAGTGAATGGCTTAGAAAGCTGACCAATCGCCAAAGAAACACCAGCTGCAATCAGAACCTTGGAAGAAGAAGATCAAAGAAAGAGAAAAAAAAAGGAAAAATCAAAATTTGAAACGAACCAAGAATTTGTGAGACATATAAACTTTGAATTTTGAAATGGGGTACCTTGTTATGAGCAATTTGAACAATGTCATCGAAGAAACCAGGGCCAAGAGAAGAAATTCTGAAGGTGGAAGCTTTGGGCTTTCTAGGAAAAGAGAGATGGTGAAGAAATGGATTCCTTTGTTTGAGTGATGGGGTGAAGAGAGAAACAGTGTGAGAGGGAGGAATAGCACAGAAGAAGGAATGCTGCAGCAACATTATGTATGTTATTGGAATCTATCTTGTTCTGCACCACTACTGTCAACTATGAAACATGTTCTATTCTAATAAGGTGTTGTTGTTGGATGTATCTATAAAACAAAACAGAAATTGTGTACATAAAAAGAAGATTTAAATATATTTTTTTCTAACAAGTTATGTTTTTCTTTTCTGAAATTTGTAGTGAATTTTATTTTTATATTCAAATTTTTAAAATCAATATTTTTATTTCTTAAATTAAAAAAAAAAATTACATTCTACGTTGAAGAAATTAAAATGATTTGTTAATATTTTTTTTAGATCTAAATGATCAAATTGAGTAATTATATGTCTCAAATTTCAAGAATTATTTTTCAAACTATGGAAAAATAAAATTACAATTATCATATAAACTTATTCTAAAAACATAATTAAATCGATAATTTATCTTCACATTGATTTTGCTTATCGGAGTGAATAAGTTTAACTTTTTGGTGTTTACTATTTTATTGCACTTTTGTATTTTTTTTTCTTTAAGATTTATTCTTTTAATATATTAAATAGTATAAATAATTGCCATTTCTTAAACCAATAGGACAAAGAAGAGCCCAGTAACTTCTTAAAAAGATATTGACAAAATTTTCAATAAAAATAATTAACTAATTTTTCTAATAAAAAATTAATTATCAACATGTCTGATAACATTTCATAATTTACAGGTGTGACGTGTAAAATGAGTAAAAAAGAAAAAAAAATGGTATTGCATGCAGACACAAGTTTTTACGTATTAGTAGTAATTTATTTAATATTATTAAGATAAAAAATAAATAAAAATAAACTATTAAGGATGAAAATAGCTTTTACTTGTGAAAATTTGAAGTAAAAATAATGACACTGAAATGTTGAATTTCTTTCAAAAAAAGAATTATAAATACCTTCTATTTTTGCCAAAACTTAAATTTATCTAATAAAATGTATTGATTATAATAATTATTGGATAGTTTATCATTATTCCTTAATTTATATCGTGCACTCTTCATTTTTCCTCCTACTTGTGCTTGTCTATATTGCTTTTCAAAGATATTTTAAAAACGTGCAAATGTACGGATCCTTTTTAAAATATTCATTTTTATATTTATATTTAGTTTCTAAAATATGCATATTAAAATAAATTATTAATTTTAAAATACATAGTACTATATGAAAATAATTACATTAGAATTAAAGAGGATGATAACTTAATTTTTAATTTTAAAAAAATATTAAAAATTTAAAAGTATATAAATTTGATGTTTGGTGACTTTGTTTTGAAAACTACTTGGATCACTTAGATTTTTTTTATATATATACATATTTAATTATACAATAAATTATATATCACATATCTTTTATATTTTAATAGTGTAAACATCTTCAAAAGCTTTATTTATTACAAAACTTTTATCTTTATGAATTTTGAATGAAATTTATCAATTTGACTTTTAGAACTATAAGTTCAAAATTGTGAAGGTGAATTACAATTATATTGTTTTTTATATTTATTAAATACTAACTTATAATGCATCTTTTTAAATTTTTTAATGCTAGTGTTTTATACTCCACAACATGGTGTACTTTAGAAAGAAAATTTTATAGCATTATGAAGATGACAAAGTATTTGCTGAGATAGATATGTTAAAGAAGTTGTAGAGAGGGCGTTGTAAGTACTACTATAATTTTGTTGAATAGGTTTTATCAATCACAATTTTTTTAAAAAAAAACTTCATTAAAACATTTTCACAGGTTAAACAAACATCATATTTACAAAATTTAATGTTGGTACAATCATTCTCAATAATGAATATGTCGATTAAATTTGTCGATAAATTAAAATTTGTATTATTAATAATATTTTCGTTGATAATGTATTTAATGGTATGTTATGTCAACAAATTATAATTTTGATTTTTGACAAATTTGTTTGTCGATAAATTGATAAACAAATTTTTCGTTTAATTTGATGAGAATTTTTATATATTAAGGAGAGATATGCAAAAAGAATAAGAGGGGAAGGTGGAGGAAAAAGCCAAAGTCGATAGAGAAGGAGGTCGGAACAGGTAAAGGAAGAGGTTGGAGTCAATGGCAACAATGGAGGTGTAACAACGATGACAATGGAAGTGTGGTGATTACGATAACAATAGTTGATAGTGATGCATAAGTACAGTCACAGAGATGTGACAACAGTAACTGTCAAAGTTAGAGAAGGTGGAGAAAGAAGACGAAGAGGAAAAGAAAAATAAGAATGAAAAAGAAGAAAATGAACCAGAAATGAAATGTTAATGAGGATGGTGATGAAAACGCAACTAGGAGGAGATAAGGAAGAGAAGACTTAATCACAATTTTCATTCATGAATTTTTATCAATAGATACATATTGATGAATTGTGATCGTTTGTAATTAGCAACAATTTTTTTACCAAGGATAATCCATCTATAAAATCGAACTACTAATGATTTTTTTTCTATTATCAATAAACTATGTTAGTTATTAATACGTAATTTTCTTATAATGGGTATCTGGTTGTATTAGTTTATTTTATGCTCCACGGGTTAAAAGGGATACACTTTATAAGAAGATTGAATTCATAATTTTCATTGGATATAGAATACTTCAACAATTTCAATGCTTACAAAAATTTTCAACTACAAACACCTCGGTACTTGTTATTTATGATATTTTTACTGTTTTACACTCTCAAGTAAAAAATAGTTTTACACTGTCTATTAATTTTACCTTTCAGTTTAATGATAAATGTTTTACTTTAACAATTAATATCAGAGCCATAATAATCCCCTGCCTTGTTTTGTCTTGATCATTATATTTTTTGGTAATATGGACATTGTGTTATTTCTGATAATTTTGTGTTTAAATCTTGCCAAAAACAGCTTGTTAGGTTTCATTTTCAGGCTCATGGATCGTAAAATAAGTCAAATTAACCTATCTCGAAGTAGAAGACAACTTAAACATTTAATGCTTTATTGTTTTGGTGTATGTATTCTATTAACACATGTTAAAAGTTATGTTTATACGTCCTTAAGAAATGAGAAAAAGTGTTTTGTTTAGTGGTTAATGCTTTTAATCTAAACGTTATTCCTTGTAAGTTGTAATATAAGTTTGAATCTTGACTTATAATTATGCTATTTGTTTTCATTGTATATTTTATCATTTTTTTATAAGTTTAATATTTTTAATAAATATAATTTAAATAAATTAAAGAGTTTTTAGAACATCTTTAATAGTTATATATATATATAATAAAAATATTAATTGTAATTAATTATATGCATAGGTTTTTAGAGATCTCTAAAATAAGAATTCAAAATCCATAACTAAAGAAACTAAATCTAAAGACTATTACGTATATTTTATTGGATATTCTAAAAAGTTCAAAGGACATAAATTTTGTTGTGCATTTCATAACACTAAAATTGTTAAATAAAGAAATATAGAGTTTCTTGAAAATGACTTGATTAGGGAAAATGATTTAATTTAAGATATTGTTTTAAAAATAGTCATTGTTCTAACACTCTCAATCAAATTATAATTTATTATTCATTCATGCACCTCCAATTCAAGAGTGTGTTAGTGAACCATCCAAGATGATTATAGAGAAATCTAGTGGTTAACAAATAACAAAAAGTTAGACAACTTGTTGAGTATAATTGAATAACAGTTTTAGACAACAATAAAATATCTGCTAGAGTAAAAAAAAGTTAACAATTTTCAATAATTATAAAACATATTTACTAGAATTTGATTTATAATATTGAAGTCCAAAATAGATTAAAACAAACCATCTGGTGATCGTCTTTAAAATTTCATAAGTTATATCTTTATTTGGTTTTGAAGAGAACATGTAAATCATATGCTAATATAATCATATTTTACATGCGAAAAATGACATAGGAATGTTAACATTTCAAATTTTGAATTTTGTTCCTATGTGTTATTTTTTGACTAGTGTCATATGCTAAGATGTGGATAAACGTATAATAATGTTGTTTATTATATTGATAAATTTTTAATATTGTTTGGTGACAAAGATTATATTCATTTACTTTTACAAATATGAAAATCAAACTAGATTAATGTTTTGAACATGAATGAAATCTAATTTTGTATCATGGTTTAAAATTAAAAATATATTCAACATTAATATAGCATGAAACTTTTAAGAATTATAAGATACATAATATTAGTTATTTTTCTTGCTATTTTTTTTAATCTGAAATTTAAATATATAATACTTAGATTGAAGAGTAATTGATCTTGTTATTTTATAAATTATGTATAGTTTTTAATATGTATTTGCTCTCTTACTTTTCTTTTCTTCATTATTTTATGATTAATGACTATGAGTGAGTTGGATAAAAAATTTCATGTTAAAGTACTTCAGCTATAAGACAATTGTAATGCAACAAAAATAAAAATTATTTGACCAGCTTTTACAATTTTTTCCTGTCATTTCAGACAAGTAATAATCATGTCACATATTGCCACATCTCAATGATTAATTTTAATAATTAAAAATTATAAGTAAATATTAAAAATTAGAATTAAGGAACAAAGAGTACATGACAGTGTAGTTAAACTAAAAGTAATTGGATTGAAGCAAATGAGAAAATTGATGGTTAACCACTGAACTATGTATTCTCATTCTCTAACTCAGGTGTATGTGTACATGGTCATCACCAATAAATTACTAACATATTGAAACCCACAATATATTTTTATTGTAATTAATACCATATAAAAAAATTACAAATGAAAATAGAGCCTCCACTAGATCACAGTAGGGTAGACTGATGGTTTTTCAAGAAGTACATGTAACTTCCAATGAAGGGAGAAAAAGAATATTCAACGTGATATCAAACCCTGGATTAGCTGCTGCTACATTTAGAGATGAATGTTGAATAGTGATTATCAGCCGTAAATGAAACACTAAAAAATTCAAATTCCAAAATCTTCTCATCAATTAGGGGAACCAATAAATAGCAGCATGTCCATAACATAATGCAATGGACCAGACCTACATTATACAAGGGTTTTTGATAAAATCTCAAACTCCTCATGGCATAGGTTTATCACTACCTGCCAATTTTCTTCTCTGCCGATGCTCTGCAACTTTATAATCTACCACTTCACGGAACAAACTTGGATCAAGCACACAACTCTCACTTCCATATACAGCAGCCTGGACACTTGCCATCAGTTTGGCTATTTCTCTTCCAGAAAATCCCTCTGTTTTAGCTGCAGCTTCCTTTACAATATCATCAGTCAATCCCCTAATTTCTATTTGTTGTGGCTTTCCTTTAAACAAATCTTTAACAAAACCAGATTTTCTGGATCCAGCTTGGGCTATGTACTTATCCAGATAGAGCTTAAGAAGTTTGAAGCGCTCCTCTTCCCCAGGCAAGGGAAATTCTAGAACCTCATCGATTCGGTCCGCAACAGCCGAATCAAGATCACCAGGACGATTTGTGGCAAGAGCAAGGACTATGTCCTTAGACTGGTCACCGGTTCTGAAGAGAAGGGCATTTAAAGCACTTCTTTGTGCTTCACTCATATATGTCTTGTTCCGCCTGCAAAGCCATAAATCCAATGAATCCATTTCAAACCATTTTCTCGGAAAGTATGTTTGTCAGTTTCATTTTTCACAAACAAATGTGATCTTGATTGAGCAGCATCTAGCTGCTTTTGATCATCTTATGTTGTCGCAAGCAAAGAGAAGCAAAATAAAATAAATGAAAACATGGAAGAAGTATTGCTTACTCGCACAGAAATGCATCGGCTTCATCAATGAAAAGCAATAAACCCCTTTTTGATTTCTTAGCCCAATCAAACAACTGGTGTATCTTTGTTACAGCCTGTGACCCCAGAGGAGCAACGTCTCCTCCAGTCATTAATGCATAATCTAATCCCTGCATTAAATTGGAAACCCAAATTAAATAAAATAAACTTATTTGAAAGTATAGATTGCAGTTAAAAAATAAAATAAAATTGATAAGTATAAATATTCAACTGATGAGGATATATTTTATTGTTTCATAAAGCATGCTATAACCAGAAAATGGCACTGAATATATATTTGAACCACTGAATTTAGAAAGTATGAGAGCATAAATTTGTAGAGCAGTCAAAACATAACTTTGAATTTTTTTAATTGTAGGCCCTATATAGCAAGAAGAAATTCTGAAACAGACCAAAATCGTAAAAATGTACTAAATAATTTGCTGCATGCTGGTGTATTCACACCAATTAATACAGAATGATAACATACATTAAAATTTACCCTGTTAAAGGGAAAAACCAATTTAACAATGCACTCATTGAACAATGCACCCACTTATTTGACCCAAGAAGAAGGTAAATTGTATGAAATACTTGAAAACTAGAATAAGTAGATCAACAGATTGAAGAAAAATCATACAGATTTACGAGCTAACTCTCTAGCAGCCATTGTCTTTCCAGTTCCAGGAGGACCATAAAAAAGCATGTTTCTGAATGGTGCTTGATGTGCTTTTGTATTTGCAGTTGCAGATGACAGCTGTTCAATTCGTTTCTGAAGAGAAGAATGCAAAATCACATCACCAAAACCATTTCCATTTTTAGAGGCAGATGCTGGATCATTACGTCGAGATAGGGAGTTCATGGCACGAGAAAACATGCCAGGCCAGGGGTATTTCCCTCTGGAGGACTCTCGAATCAATGATGGTTGTCCCAATATTCTATCAATATATCCCCAAATTACTCGTGCACCTTCCCTGGGTTAGACCAAAACAATTCATGTGAATATAAAACTGCACAACCCATGAACTCACTCACAGCAACTGATGTGCATAATACCAAAGGTCCATAATGAACAAAACTATGCAACTCTAGAACGCAAATAACACCAAAGTTAAATGTTGCCATGGAATAAGAAATATACAATGTAGAAAGGGAAAACATGGCTCTTCAAGTTCAAAATTCCCAGAAGTGAGAAGTGCTGGAAAAATAGTACATGGTATAGCCCATTACTACATTACCCCACTGTCCTCAATTATAAAGCAAAGGCAAGATAAAATAATATCATCAATAACAAATAATTGTGTAGTTACCTTGTAGTGTAGACCCCTGCTGCCAGAGCAGTCACTCCACCAACTGCGACAACCAACTTATTTTGATCCGTTAGAATGGCTCTTATGCCCCCTGCAACATACGGACAAAGTTTTTTCAACTCAAGTCAGTATGGAATGGTGTTCACCAAACACAGTAAAGCGATGATACTGATGGAATTCATCAATATTATGCTAAAATACATCAGATACTGAAGAAAAAGTGAATGAAAAGAGTATCCCTCAAATTACAATATTTTGATTAATAATGGAATGTTATAGGCTATGGCTCACTGAGCAAACCAAATTATGAATAAAATACAATAAAATACCATGTTACCCCACAAATTTATGTCAAAGGGCTTTTTTCAAAATCAATAGGATATGTACACAATGACCAAAAACACATACGTAATGACAGTTTCATCTTAGACTGTAAATACAATCCTCTCCATTTCGTGAATCTGGTAAGAAAATACCTCCAATATGCTCAAAAGTGGTATTTATGGCAGCAACCCATTTTTCTCGTTCAGCATTAGCACGATCAACCAGCATTCGCCTGTTAACATCTTCTGCTAACTTTGCTTCATGTGCTCTGCCTTCTGCTTCTGCCATAGCCCTTACTCTGATTGTTTCACGTTCAATCTCAGCTTTCTCTCTTTCAGTTTGCCTTCTTTGTGCTTGGATTTGTTCTTCTGTTGCACGTCGAGCTTGCTCCTGTCTGATTGATGATTCTTCTTGCATTTTTACTAGTTCTTGGTTCCTGGCTCGCTGATATTCATTTTCAGCCTGCCAAGAAAAAAATGAAACATTGAGAAAAGCTCAATAAAAGATACAACAAAATCCCGAGTTTCAAAAGGTTTAACACCTGCATCCTCTTCCTTGCCAACTCATCCTCATATTTGGCCATTTGAGATTTTGTTTGTGCCTGATGCTGAGCAAGCTTTTTTTGCTCATCATATATAATTTTTTGTCTTTCCTGCAAGATGAACCAAATGATATATCAGAGATAAATCACAAGACACAAAAACATCCTGAAGTAGTTACACAACAAAACAAAGCAAAAATGTCTCATCCAAATATTCAACAGTTTAAGGTCATAATTAAAATGAAAAAGAACTTTGATTACATGAATTTCGTCCTGAAATAGCTAAAGCTTACCAAGCAATGAACATGATTTTATAAACTATTAACCAACAGTGATGTAAAATATTCAAAATATTGACAATCCCAAGCAAAATGGCCAGATATGGACTGTGATTTCTTCTATGTGCTGAATAGTTAGCATGTGAGGACTTTTCTGAATATTCAAGAATAGTTAGGATTTCTGTGATGACGGAGATAGAAAAGAAAAAAGTTCCTATATGATTTTTATTGTCTTTTGACAACAAAATAAATACACAAAGGATAATTCTCCTTTCAACACTACCATCTGTCCAGTTTTGTAACTAACAAAGAAATGAGCCTCCCTCCTACTTCTACAACAGAATTCCTATTTATATCATGTTGGGGAACCATTTTCGTTCATAAACTAACATCCACCCATAACCCCTGAAACAGACACCAACTCAAAACAGATATACTGACTAACCGGCCGAAAGATATTTCTCCTTTCACACTGGAATCTGTCCAAACATAATTTTGGACAAAATAGCAGCTGGATTTCATTTTGGCCATGGTACTAGAAAATGGAATCCTAAAATATCCCTTATATATCCATAAACCATAAGAGTAATCATATAACAAATCTTATTAGAACTGCTCTCGGTTATTATTTTCAGAAGGTTGTGATTTAGTTTTCGATGCAGAAAATGGGGGAAAACAAATCTTAACTGATAGTATAAAAAAAAAAACAGTTGATTCATTAGCGTTAACCATTTGGTATACTACAAAAACACTGGTATACTACAAGAATACGACATCCAAAGTTCAGGGACTTGAGAATGGAACTAACAAAGAAATAGACCTCTACTTCCATAACAAAAGTCCTACTTATAACAGGTAGGGGAACCATCTTCTGTTATAAACTAACATCCGCCCATAACCCCTAAAAGACACTAACTCAAAACAGATATCCTAACTAACAGGCCAATGATAGATTTTCAAAGGTTTTAACTGTATTCAGTGGTTCCTGATATATAACAGGAATTTTTTGGAGTGGTTCAACAATTCCACAACTTTTACTCCAAGTTTGATTTTCTAACCGTTCCTCCATTTCCCGAAAAGCTGCTTGCGTTCAGGAACATGACAGTAGATACCAGTTGTTACAATCCAGGAACTCCAATGATTAAATAACACACTTGAGAGTAAAATAATAACATAAGAAAATTCAACATTTTTCCATTGTACTAAAGTGAAGAGAATGAAACTGACTTACTGTCTCATGCTGTGCTTTCATTTGCCTAAACTCAGCAACCTTTGCAGCAAGCTCTGCTTGTTTTGTCTCCTCTTGCTTTTTGATAGTTTCAAAGACCTGTACTATAAGAGGCAAGTTAAAAAGACGGAGAAGAGAAATGGTGGGGTTGAATGGAAAGGGAAAATGAGCATAAAGTTGAAACCTTTTTTCCGTGGGGTGAAGCGGAAATTTCCTTGAGAGCCTTAACACCTCTCTCCAGGGCCTCAGGATCAAACCCAGCAGAAGTGGTCCTCGGATGATCGTTTCGCACCTTTGGCGGCGCCGGAGAAGGTTGATTTTCAGAAGGATTCGGTGGTAAAATTCCATCTGCGTAAGCAGTGCTCTGATTCAGTAATGCGGCACTGGCAGCAGCTGCGGCTATGGCGGATGCGTAGGTTTTCAAAGCCATTGAAGGAATGAAGAACAAAGAAGGAAGAAGAAATCCGCTGAGTAGGGTTTAAGGGTCTGCGTAGGTTTAAGGAAACAACCAGACTCATCTTAATAAAAGATCTTCCTAAAAATATTAATATTTAAAATAAATTATAATTTAAATATTATTGTACATTACACTAAATTAGTGTTTATTTATAAAATCTGAATTATAATAAAAAATATTATTTAAAACTATTCTATAATTAAAATTTATTGTAACTTTTTAAATCTGTAAATTTATATAATGATCACATTTTAGGTTATCACCACCAAGAAAAGAATATAGAGATTTAGAAATTCGCTCTTCAAATTAAGTATTTTAATTAATAACAAATAATAAATATTACAAAAATATAATGGCTTAAACCCTGTATTGGTGCTTTGAACCATCTGAATTGGGTCATCATTTTTTGTAAAAATGCACACATTTACCCTAACCGTTAAGTTGTCTCAAATACACTTAACCGTTAAAACTTGAGGACCGAACTGATATTTTCACACAAACATAAGGACTAAGGGAGAGATTAAGCCTAAAATAATAAAAAATTCATCTCAGTATCAATTAATGCGACAACTTGGACTAAGGGAGAGATTAAGCCTAAAATAAAAAATTCATCTCAGTATCAATTAATGCGACAACTTAACGGTGGTTAAAATGTGTATATTTTTACAAAAATTATGACCCAATTGAGACAGTTCAAAACTTGAGGACCAAACTGAGATTTGCAGACAAATATCACTAATGAAGGGTTTAAGCCAAGTATAATTTGATTTATGGAGAGTTTAAAATAAAATTGTAAGTGTTTTTTCTATAACCGGATTTTAGTTGTGGCTTGATTATTAATGATTTTTTTTAGTAATTATGTTTTTTCAATTTTTTAATTATTTTTATTAGATTATGATAAATTATTTTTTATCTTAAATTTTAAAAAATAGATATATTAATGAAGAATAAAAAATTAAATTATTTTTTTAAAGTATATAAAAGAAAAATGAAAATATAACATGTTTAATTTCTTTTATGAAAATACAATATGTTCAACTTCTTCGTATGAAAATATGACATGTTCAATTTTTTTATATATTATAAAATGTGATACTAATAATTTAATTGTTCAAAAAATTTATTTTAAAAGTTTTAAATTGATTTTTTTTTTGTTTTTTTAGTTGCAATGGAAATATTATTTTCTATAATGAAGATTATTAAAATAAGATTGTGAAATAAAATATTGATGAATTTCTTGCCAAAAATATGATTATTTTTACAATGAAAAAAAATAACTAAAAATTTTAGTTTCAATTCAATTATGATGAGTTTTGAAAATTTGAAAGAGTGGTAATCTTATAGATATATGTGATTTCTTTTATACATACAATTATGATAAATTATATATTCATTTTCATTGTATTAATGACAGTAATAAATATATATTTTATTTTTAAGTCATTTTTTTTTCTAAAATAAAATGCCAAAATATCAAAAACATGTTAATTTGTTGCTTTTTAAAATAGGTTTTTATTATAATTATTTTTTCTACAATTAATTGAGTTGATTCTTTATGCATTGATTTCTTGTTTTGATTATCGTTAATTTAAATGTAAAAATATAACTTTTAAAGTTATATGGAAATTGTAGTTTAATTTTGAAAACTCCAAACAGTTAAAAAAAACACATACATAACATATATGTTTCCACTACCAATATTGAAATCAATTCCAATGGTAGAAGATTGTTATTATTATGTGTTATTATTAAGCATGTTAATTCTATGAAAGAAATTTATTTATCTGCCAGTTTAATGTTAATTGGATCAAAAATAACTATGTTGTTATATTTTTAAAAATTAAAAACTAAATTTAATATTTATTAACAATAGAATAAATGATAAAACTAGAAAAATAGTATTTGTTTCCAATAATAATACAAAAATTAGTTTCAAAATGATAGAAGATTACAGTATACTATTGAGCATGTTAATTTTATAAAAGAAATTTATTTGTTAGTCATTTTAATGTTAATTAGATGAAAAATAACTATGTTGTTATGCTTTTAAAAATTGAAAATTTTAATTGAATATTTATTACCCAACTGCAGCAAAAAATAAATCTCACTAAAATTGATATAGGATTAAACAACTTCGGTTAAAAATTTTGTTGAATCGAAGTTATACTAACATTGACGACTTGTATCTAAATATTAATTATATTGAAGTCGTGTTTGATATTGACAATTTTAACCTAAAATGAATTTATACTGAAATTGTGTTACCTTACTACTTTTATCTAAAACTAATTCAACTAAAGTTGTGGTTTTGAACAAAGACTTCAATGTTAATGGTGTTGAGAATAAATCGTTATACATGTTTGAGGACTTTGGTTTTCAATTTGTGGATTACCTTATCATGTCTTAGAAAAGGAAACTTCTAACTTTTTTGTTACATCTGAAGCCATGCTTTATGAAGATAGATAATATATAATTAACACTTTATTTTTAATGAAAACTTCTTAAAAAATAATTTAAAATTTCCTAAACTTTTATATGCATATTTTTTATTTTTAAGATATATATTTTAATAACATTATTTTTTGATAATTTTTGTGTATTTTAAAAATACTTTTTTGAATAATTTGATTACTAAATTTATTAGAACTTAAAAAAATTTCCTTTTCAGAATTGGTAGTGTGCCTAAATAACGAGACTCAAACATTTTAATACTAAAAGTTTAAAGTATAAATAGAAATTTTATAAAATGAGTTTCATTATTTTAAGTCATATCATCTTTCTAGAAATTGTTTTTCTTTAAAGCTCTTACTTCTTTCTAAGTTTTCCTCCTGTTGAGAAAATTGTTTGAAGATTAGAGGGTGCTAAAGCGATCACTACGATAAGATCTTCAACTTTATCCTAACAATTCTTGTAAAAGAGTAGGTTAGTCACGTTTTCCAATGCATGTGAGTAGTTTTTTATTGCATGTGCCATCTAAGTCTTCCTTTAGATTCTTTGTTGATCAATAGTTCTAATGACATACCCTAATTATGATTTTGTGGTTTATGGGTGCAAATAAAGCTCTTTAAGCTGAGGGGACAATTTTAGGTTCTTTAGAGTTGTTCGGTTGTATAACAGGTAAGGAAAGCTAACTATCAGTTTTGATCTTACTAATGTTTTGATAAATTGTGTTGCATGCTTGATTTGGTTTTGAGATTGAATAAATTGGTATATGGAGTTGTTGAATGTGAGCTTGCTAAAATTCTGCTACTTGATAGCATGATTGTATGAAACTAGAGTGAATATGTGATGTTTGATATTGAAAGGACCTTGCAGTGATTGCTTGTTGAATATACCTATTTTTTGTTGCTTAAATAAGTGGGATTGATTTTATTATGAATGGGGAATTGTTGCTAAATTGTAGCTTGGTAGAATGATAAAGTTATGGTTGGGTATTTGGTCTAAAATTTTGTGTTTTGAGAGGTCAAATTTTAAAGCAATTGTATAGGGATGAACTTGATGTTTGGAGTCTGTTATTAGGCCATTTAGGAATAGGTTGACCTTTTATTTTGTATAAAATATGGTCTTTAATATGTTCAATTATGCTATGAGCTTTTGAGTTGTTGGTTTGATCTAGTGGACCTTGTTCTTGGCCAAATAAGTAAATTAGTATTTGATTTGTGTTATAAACATGTTTTTGAATCAATTCTAGTGTTAAGAATACTAACTTGGTCATTTGGATAGGCCTTAAGTGCATCTAGATCAATTTTAGAAGTTGTCGTCTTTTGGTATAGTGTTGAGCGCTTATTTTGGGCACTAGGCGTAGCAAAACCTAAGAGCTACTGAGCTCCAAGGCGATGAGCGACAATCTTTGGCATTGAGCACTACGAAATCAGAGAGCTCTTTAGTTTTTGGACGTTGAGCGGTGATTAGGGGAGTTAAGCGCCACTTCTTCACTGCAAGCCTGAGATTTTTTCCCATAATTCATTGGGCGAGAAGATAGGCTTGTTGTACGTGAGTTCTCACATGAACATGGCACTGAGGGCCAAAATTTGGTGTTGGGCACGCCATGTTTCCAAGGCTTTGGTATGCTTTTGTGTTTTATGAATTTTTGCTTTGTTTGAAGTGGGTTATTTTGTATCCTATGTATAACTTTTATTAGATTGGTGATGTTCATCGAATGTAATTTGAATGTGAGTGTGTTTAGTATTCATTTCATATATGATACGATGATTATGATAAGTATTTTATTGGTTTTATGCATGGTAGTTGTGGTTGGCGTAATTTCATGGGTCTCGTGAAGAGATTTTATGGTGGCATTTCACTAGTGTGAGTATTAATGTGGGAGTGCAAACATTGGAGGTTATTCATATACTCTAATAACGATTATTTCTCAAGTAAAGAATAATGATTATGTAGTGAGAGGAGTAGGAGGTCCTATCATAAGAGCGGTATTAGTGTTCTTATGACCCTAACTAACCTTGTGAGTGGTAGCTCGGTAGAGCACCCAAGTTGATTAGGTATCACTACCACAAGTACATAATCCCTCAAGATTCGACATTAATATTGGTTTGGATAGTCAAGTCTAAAATGCATGGTTGTATGTCTTAGGATGACTTGATATAACTTGTATCTACTTAAATTATTGTTTTTTTTAATTATATGAATATTTTTTTGGTAAATTAGCTTACCTTTTTATCTTTGTCTGTTTGTGTATGTTTATGTGTTTTTTTTTTACAATAATCACTTTAATTATATGAACATAACATATTTCTAGTGAGTAAGTGTTAATTGATGGTAGAGGTGAGACTTAAAGTAACATGTTTCGTTGTTTCCTTTTGTTTTGTAAATACTATATTATACTTTTGATTTTGTATAGTATATTATCTTATAATGAACAATGTTACAAATATATATTTTGCTATTATATGTTATACGTGAATAATTGTAATTGTAATAATAATTTATATATTTATTTAGAATTAATTGTTTTATATTATTAAAAATGTGATGAATGTTATATTAATTAAACACGGTAAAAATTGGGATGTTACGTTTAAATATTTTTATTTGTTATGTATTATATTTTGAATAAGTTTTATTATTAAGTTTCATGTGATTTTATTGCTATTATGTTAAATAAGTTTATATAATCATATTCTAATAATAATACAAACAATTAAGAATCACGTATAAATTTAATAATAAAAATTATTTAAAAATTTAAATAATTTTTTTTAAAAATATTAATGAAATTATCAAAAAAATATTTTAACATATAAAATATTATAAAAAAATTATTTGATTAAAATAAATACATCAAAATAGAAGACAGTAAAAAGTTAAAAAAATTCATTAATTAAATTCTTAAAGTAAACAAAATGGAAAAGAAAATGTTTATATCTAAATATAAGGAAAGCAAAAACAATCATAGAAAAGAAAGAAGTAAAAAAAAAAAAAGAGTCAGGTTTTAGGAAAGAAAAAAAAATGTTTAAAATAGTTATACGACTTCTAAATAACAAAGAAAAAAAAATAGTTAAGACATTGTAGATAGAAAAGAAGAAAAGTAAGGAAAGATATATACTTTTTTAATAGAAATTTCAAAGTCGTTTTTTAAAAGTATGATTTTATCTTTCCTAACATTGAAATCACTGATTCAAAGCACCATTTCAATTCAATTACTTATCCAGAAGTGGTTAAGTCATATCACAACTTTAGTGTAAATTTATTTTAGGTCGAAGTCGTTAATATCAAACATGATTTTAGTATAATTAATATTTAGGTAAAAATCGCCAACTGCTAATACGATTTCAGTTCAATGAAATTTATTTTTGACTAAATTCACTTAGTTCTATGATTTTATTTTGAATTTAATCATGTCTAATTAATTAAACTTAATCTTCTAAGATTTCACCTTTAACCAATATGACTTTAACATTATTAAGGAAATCATGCTCTCCTTCCATGATTTTATTTTCAAAAGTCAGAAATCGTAAATGCATTTAATGATTTTTTTCATGATGAATTCGTGTTTACGAGATAAACTTAGTCTTTTTAGTAACTATTTTAAAAGTGGACTCAAATCCATAATTTTGAAATTAAATTAACCCAGATTTAGAAAAAAATACTAATATTATGTTGTGTTATTGAGCATGTTATTTTATAAAAAATTATATTTGGAACCATTTTAGCGTTAATTGGACGAAAATTAAATAACTATATTGTTATAATTTAAAAATTGGAAAACTTAATTGAATATTTATTAATAGAAAAATAAATGATAAAATAATTAAGCCTTTTGAAATAATATAAAATTTTAATAACGTATTATTTTGGTCGGAAGTGGATGAAGAGGTGGAAAGAACAAAGGAACCATGATGTCTATTCTATTAGCAAACCATTATCGATCCTTCATTCAACGTGATTGAACGGTAAGTCCAATGCAAACTAATCTTACTCTGTTCATTGCGAGGCAGTGATCATGTGTTGGTTCACGCCACATATTTTTTTAAGTCACATAGTCACAAACACAACCCAATTTCTCCCTTTCAGTGTGTGTTTGAGAGTTTGAATTGTTGATCCTCTCTGAGTTCACACTTTCACCTCAACCAAACTAGCAACAAAATGGGGTTTCAGAAGATAAGAGTTGACAACCCCATCGTCGAAATGGATGGTATGCTATGAATCACTTTATGCATCTCTCACATTTCTCTCGTTATTGTGTTTGTGTGATCTTTCTTCCTTTGGGTTCTGACGAATGTTAATAATAGTGTGTGAGTGCTTAGTTCTCTATCAGGGTCAAAAGTTGTGTGCTTTAACCATTTTTTTTTTATCTGGGCTTTCAATTTCAATCTCCCTTTTTCATTTTTTGTTATGCTTCAATCGTTTTTGGGACCTGAGATCATATGGGGGGTCTCCTCCTTTATTAAATTTGATGCTTTTTCTTGATTGAAACGTTTAATTAGGCAAAAATAACTATTGAAATAACATGAAAAGCTTGTCTAGAACCATATTAAAATAACACGAAAAGCTTGTCTAGAAGATGGAAAATTAAAGCAAGTTGTGAAATTGAAGCAAAATTATGATAGAAAATTGTATACTCAATAATAATTTAAAACATTTGAATGGAGTGTTTCTGTCTATATGATTTAGTTACTACTGAATATGCAGTTAAATTGGGGGTCTCATCCTCATAGAATTTGTCTTCGGAGTCATAGGATTTTTCCATAGATGCTTAAAATGTGATTGACTTTCAGTTTCTCGATCTGAATAATCAGTCTTTCCTTGTCATTGCATGTAGGGGATGAAATGACCCGAGTGATTTGGAAAATGATAAAAGATAAGGTAGTTTTATCTTGAGTTATCTCTGGGAATCAAGTAGATTTATGCTGTATTTTTTTTATTATATTTTTTCCTTATTTTTCTTTTTTCCTTTTTTTTGCAGCTTATTCTTCCTTATTTGGAGCTGAATATTAAGTATTTTGACCTTGGCCTTCCTCATCGGGATGCCACTGCTGATAGAGTTACCATTGAAAGTGCTGAAGCTACACTCAGGTGAGTGTTCAATCTTGATATTATGTATCATTTTAGAATTTGTTATCAGCCTCTTCTATTGTTTCTTCCATGATTATTATTAAGATAAAACTTGCAATACTGTTTGTTAGATATATTAGATTATTAGATATCTTATGTATTTTATCTTTATCGTTTATCTTTAGTTAATTTGTTATTATTCTTTATTTGTATTTTGAGCTTAATCCATATTTCTTCTATTAGTGTGTCCTATGTGTCTATTTAATACATGAGAGATTAATCTCATACATAGTTTTCACTATATTCAACACTATTAAAAGGAAATTACACTCGTATCATTTTTTCTTCTTGTGCCAAAAATATGATTCAATGCATAGTCATGCTGACTCTTCACTCATTTAGATTTGATGAAGCTATTCCATTAATCCAGAAATTTTAGATAGATCTTTCATAGCCAAAATTGTGATCAAATTCTGAATATTGTATATAAATGTTTTGCTCAAGTGGTTGAAATGTTGTTTTTCACTCTTTTATGCTTTTATTTAGCAGAGGATAACTGAACTTGGGTTTCAGTGCCACCAAGCTGGTGATTGGTTCAACATTGAATCATCTCACTATAAGCTTGAAATTGGTCTCACCTACCTTTAGCCCTTTGACTTGCTGATATAGTCATGTCCCATTGGTAAATCCACTGTAGAGGTTCCTAGTTATATAATTGTAGAAATTGGGGCTGTTTGGTTGGGATTTCTCCCTATACCTGTGATGGTATAAAAGGGTGCAATGCTCCATTCCATGGTTGTGGTGTAGCCTAAACTGCCTTTATACTTGATGAAAAAATATGATTTAAATGGGATAAGGACATGTTTTTTATATGCTCAATTCTGTAAATACGATACTTTAGAATAGTTTAGGTTAGAATGGAAAGACATAATTCTTGTAGTATAGCAAGAGGATATAGTTTTTAGGAGTATTTGGTTTAGATTGACATATAATCAACTCAAAAAAACATAATGTATGTTTTGATTTTATCATTTTTTGAATTCTGTGGATTAGAGTAGCTCTCCTTTTTGTTTTTAGTTAATTATTAGAGAAACTTGTCTTACACACTGAGGTCTCCTAACATGCCAGGGAAAAATTTTCATTGCAGGTATAATGTAGCAATCAAATGTGCTACTATAACTCCAGGTATTCACAGATGTTCTAAGCTGGACTGATGCATACTTTTTCTATGTCATGACTTACGGTTATGTAGTAACTTGATATGCATTATGAATGAAATTCACATGCAAAGTTTTTTTGTCATAGATGAAACTCGGGTCAAGGAGTTTAACTTAAAACAAATGTGGAGAAGTCCAAATGGGACAATCCGGAACATTTTAAATGGTAACTAAACTTTCTAATAGTTTTTATATCCTTGCTTTGTTTTCTGAATTTGATCTGACATCTCGGGGGAACATTCAATCTTTATGTTCTACAGGTACAGTTTTTAGAGAGCCAATTATATGTAAAAACATCCCTCGTCTTGTTTCAGGTTCATAAAATGCTAAAGATTATTTCATATTTGAAATTTTGAATTTTACTTTATGATTGCAACTTAGCAAGTGTTAATTACTATCTCTCTATTGTGTAGGCTGGACAAAGCCAATATGCATTGGAAGGCATGCTTTTGGAGACCAATATCGGGCAACAGATACAGTTATAAAAGGACCAGGAAAGCTAAAATTGGTGTTTGGTAAATTCACTCTCCAGTCAACTTTTTCTCATGGCTCAAGTAGTTTGAAGATTCAATCTTGATGGTCTTACAAAGTTTCCCAATGAAAACTGAGACTTTGATTGCTTTCAATTCCTAGTACAAAAGAGCTAGAGGCCTATAAAATCAAAGAAATCTTATGGTGTTCAGTTGTGTGCTTACAGCTCCGAGTGGAGGTGAAGGAATTAAAGAGCTAGAGGTCTACAACTTTACTGGTGCTGGAGGCATAGCTTTGTCCATGTATAATACTGATGAGGTTTGTATCTGGATGATGCTTTCTTCTTTTTTTATCATTCTTCTCAAATAATATCTTATTGCATGGATGATAATAATATTATATTGTATTTGATCTGGAAATAGTCCATTAGAGCTTTTGCTGAGGCTTCAATGAACTTTGCTTACCAGAAGAAATGGCCTCTCTATCTTAGCACTAAAAATACCATTTTAAAGAAATATGATGGAAGGTATGCTGTTTTATTTTTGGTTCATCTTTCTTTGTATTTAATTTCTCTTCTGTTCTAAGTGAGATGCTATTGTAGTTGCTGTTAATCAAACCCTCAAGCACCTTTTTAACTGTTTGCTTTTGAGGAAAGATTCAAGGACATTTTCCAGGAAGTCTTTGAGGCTCAATGGAGCCACAGGTTCAAAGCTGCAGGGATATGGTTAGTTGAATTGGCAATCTTGCTAATTGAAACCTTTATTACAAATAAATTGCTAACTCGTATTCTTGATTCTTAGGTATGAACACCGTCTTATAGATGATATGGTTGCTTATGCTCTTAAAAGTGATGGAGGTTATGTATGGGCCTGCAAGAATTATGATGGTGACGTGCAGAGTGATTTCTTAGCTCAAGGTGAGATATCCATATGCTAATGAATTTCACTTAGTTTTTAGTTATTCTTTGTTCTGCTGTTTCTGCTTATGGATGGGCCAAAGTTTCTTGAAATTCATTATAATAATTTCCATTGAACAGGATTTGGTTCTCTTGGCTTGATGACATCAGTGCTGGTATTGTTTTTCTAACCTTTTGTAGCATTTCTCTTTTCTCTTCATTCATAATGTATTTCCTTCCGCCCTTCTTTTTGCCATATTGCATCTCTAGTATGGATGTTCAAGAAGTTAAGTTTGGCGACAGGTTTGCCCGGATGGGAAAACCATTGAGGCAGAGGCAGCCCATGGCACGGTAACCCGTCATTATCGGGTTCATCAGAAAGGTGGTGAAACCAGCACAAACAGTATTGCTTCAATTTTTGCCTGGTCACGAGGTCTTGCACACAGGTAGGGATTGCAATGGAAACTAGTCTGCTTAGTTATTCTTTATGCTAGAATCAGTATAAGTTTATCCTTTTCCGTTCGATTTCATATTACTGAAGTAAGGCTGGGTGGTTTAAGAGGCCGTTGTTTGTGGTTTTTTAAGGAAAAATGTTTTAGTAAAGAAGTATGTTTAAAATTATTTACAATTAATAGATAAGGCTTTTGAAATGAACGCACAAGTTTGTAGTGCTTCTTTTTATAAGTTAAGGGTCTATTTGATTAAATTTCTATATAAACTAGGATAAGAAAATTAAGGAAAATTGAAACACATTCTCCATAATCTGAAGTAAATTTCTACAATGATGTTCTTAATTTCTTTTCTTACAAGTGTTTTGAAGAAGTTTATCTAAAAAGACTCTAAAAATTGACCTTGCGAAACAAAGCTCCAAAATAGGACCCAATGAGTTGGTGTAGTGGTTAGGCACCTTGTGTTCACACATTGTGCAAACAATTCATGTAGTGACCAATCCATATTCAATTCCTAACATGTGAAAAACTATCAAGTTAGGAACAACCATAGTATCACGACTGGGACCAGTCTCTAGTCAAATGAACTTGAAGAAACCCATGGTAGGACAGAAAAAAAGCTCCAAAATAGGATCCATTTTGTAACTTTATTTAAAAGCAGGTTTACATATCTTTTTATTTAATGATATCAACTTTTTGAAATTAAAAATGGTAAAATCCTAATGTTTTGCTCATTAGCTAAATTTATTTTTAGTAAGAGGTAACTTGTGAGGCATCCTATCTAGGTTGACACCAGTGTCTCTAACAATCACATGCAACACAAAATGACATTAATAATAAAAGATAAGTACAAAACTTGGGGTTAAAAACCAAACCCAAGGACAAAAGTCAAGAGAACTTATAGGATGGAAGACTCAACCTATTCCGAGAAAAGTCTTCCCGTATAAAAGTCGCATCAAATTAGTCCTTGAATCTTGGAACCATGAGGGGTTAGTCTATCTGCACAAATATTGTCTTGATGGTATATGTGAGAGTAGTGTATCTAAACTTAATTTTACTAGTGAGCATAAAGTAAAAGTTATATCTTCTTGAAAGGAAAAAACAGAGTACTAAATGAAGATAGCATGAGCACTTTCTATTAAAAGCTTATCCATATATATAGAAAAAATAGGAATTAAATATGTTTTTCCTAAGCTTATTCAAATGCATGATAACTTTTACAGGGCAAAGTTGGATGGAAATGCTAGACTGTTGGAGTTTACGGAGAAACTGGAAGCAGCTTGCATTGGAACCGTTGAATTGGGAAAGATGACAAAGGATCTTGCGCTTCTTGTTCATGGACCTAAGTAATTTCTGGCACTCGAATTGGTCTTTCTGATTTTTTCTTTTGATGCTTAACAGATTAAAACTTGGTCTTTTTTCTAATGTGTAGGGTTTCTAGATCCCAGTATTTGAATACTGAAGAGTTCATTGATGCTGTAGCTGAGGAGCTGCGAACAAGATTATCTTCACAATCGAAGATGTAAAGTTCAAGATGAATGTATCCATTATATGTTCTCCATTTCCTTAATTTTTCTTTTTCTTTCTTGAAGGAGGGAATTCCATTGCTTCTCAGTTACAACATTTTAGAGTATATAACATTCTGAAATCTGAATTTGTAAACAGTAGTGCTACTTTGGAATAACTTATGACAATATTGAAGACAATAAAAAAAACCAATAAAGGAAAAATAACTTTCTTGAACGAATTTAAATGCCTTGTGTTTTACAATGTATATTTCTCAGAAATGTCTTCAATTTTCTGTAGGGAAAGAAGGTGGAGGTGACAATTTGTAGAGTGTATTCCTGTCAAACTGTTTTTTTAACCAAATATATGACTTGTACTAAAAATACAAATCTGAGATCACCAAAATTACATTTTGCTTGAGCCAACAGAACTCTTCATTTGAAGAACTCATGTCGTGTACCATAAACATCTTGTCATTGTCAAAACATATTCTGAACACTGAATTTTGCAAGCAGTGCTACTCTGGAAGTCCTTACATCAATATTAAAGTCATTTTCAAAAAAGTGGGGGGAAAAGAATGTTTTTGAACAAATTTACATGTTTGTTTACATCGTATGTTTCTCATAGAAGTCTTCAATTTTCTTGGGGAAGAGAGGTGACACTTTGTACAGTATATTCTTGTCAAAGAAGTGTGTTATATCCATATAGAACTTTTACTGCTAAAAATACTCAAAATCTACGTAAGAATCACTAGCATTATGGCTGTGTTTATCATTAGCAATATCTGCCATCTTCTTGTCCACCGGGGGTGGTGTGTCTTTGCTGGCATACTTGGTGAAGTCTATAGTATCTGGTATGTGAGGAGGTGTGGCACTTCTGACTAGAGCCCAGTTCATTCCCTCAAAAAATGGGTGCTGTTTTATCTCCGTAGCTCCTCTTTTATATGCAATTCTCTTCTGAGGCTCTTTCACAAGCAATCCCCTAATAAGGTCACGAGCCACTGCACTGACCTGGGGAGTTTCTGGGAACCTAAGTGGTTGTCCAACAACATTAAAAAGTGTGGCTTTATACCCTGCACCCTTGAAAGGGGTTGATCCATGCAACAGCTCATACAAGAAGATTCCAAAAGTCCACCAATCTACTGCACTACCATGACCCTCTCCTTTGATAATCTCAGGAGCAAGATACTCATGTGTTCCGACAAATGACATTGATCTCACATTGGTAGGTTCTGCCATCAGTTCAGGAAGACGTGCTCCACCAACCAATAGGCCAAAATCTGACTTTGCCTTGCGGTTCTTCTTTGAAGGTAAAATGCGCGGAAAAAAACTAGATGCTTGAGTAGTGCTTGCTTGATCATCACTTAGTACGCCACTGGAGTCACTGTTGCCACCACTATTATTGGTTGCATGGGCAGATGAAGATTTGACTAGTGTAGGACTGACGGAGCAGCGAAGGGATAAGTCAAAATCTGAGAGCATGATGTGCCCCTCATCTCTCACTAGAAGATTTTCTGGTTTTAAGTCTCTGTATACAATGCCAAGCATGTGCAGGTACTCCAGAGCTAGCAAAACCTCTGAGGCATAAAACCTATCACAAGATTTTTAAGCATATAAGTACTTAAGTTGATCTACAAACTGAAATCAGATGGGTAACACAAGTCCCTGTTGATGACAAAATGATATAAACATAAAAACTAATGAGTGCCCAGCCTTGGATAAGGTAATGAAATAAAAAATAATCTTTTTATAAAATAAATTAATTTATGCTCAAGTTAAAAGTAAAAATTAAGAGTAATTACAAGAGTTTTTATTAATTAACTCATTAATGAGATACTTTAAAATTGATTTCCATTTCTTTTCTTCTAAAACTGTGAAGAAGAAACTTGTACAAGATATTGCAATATTGTTTATCAATTGCATACAAGGTTTTCAATATGAATTATGATCAGAAGATGGTGAGGTTTAACTAACCTGGCAGCTTCTTCAGAGAAGCACTTGTTAGGTTGCTTCTGTCGAAGAGTATGAAGATCACCTCCACTACAAAACTCCATAACCAGACAGTAAAACTTCTCAGTTTCAAAGTAAGAATACAAAGTTGGGAGAAAGGGGTGGTCCAGGAGTCCAAGAATCTCCCTTTCTGTCTGTGCCCTCAGAAGCTTATTTCTGCTTATGAGTGCTGCCTTGTCCATTACTTTCATGGCAAAGTAGGTCTTGGTCCCTTTGAGATCCACAAGGTACACACTCCCAATGTCTCCATAACCAATGCGCTTGAGAAGCCTGAAGTGGCTGAGATTGAGAGGGCCACACTTTGAAATCATGTTGATAGCTTCCCACCTCACATCACCCCCAGTATGTGGCCTAATGGGTGCACTTGTGCTCTCTAAGCTGTTACTGCGAGAACCAGTACTCCCATGATTCGAGGTCTTTCCATGTGGGGTTGACACAGACACTGTCTTTGAATGATGGTGATCAGGGTTTTGAACAGGCTTTTTTGTTGTTCTTGGACTTTGGTGTTGTTGAGGGTTGAAGTCAGAGATATTCCTGTTTGGTGGAATTAGCCTCTGGGGTCTTGATTTACCTTCCAACTTTGCATTATCAGATTTTGAAACATGGTCCAATTGTCCGGTTTCCCTTCCTGAAGTGTGGACATTTGCTGCTCTGAAGGTCTCTTTTTCTGCTTGGTTCACATTATTGGGATGAGTTGGTGAGTTCTTTCCTGACTTTGCACAACTGCTATGAACACTAGGGTGTGCCTCTTCTGACACATTGTGTCTCATCTGTGTTTATGGATGAACCAGAAGTTTTGGTTAATTTTCACTCAGTTTTGGAGAGAAAAATAGAAAAAAAACAAAACTGTTGGTTAAAATCAATTTGTGCATACATTGATTTATAGAAGTTATCGTGTCTTTAATTTTTTTTATTTTATTTTATGCTTAAGTTAATTTTGTTTTTAAAATTACTTTCTTTTTTCTTCTTACTTTTTACTCCCTTGAAGTTTTCACATATGTTAGTGCATACCCACTGCATAAATTTAAAAAAACTGTGATGACAATTGCCATAAAAGTACTCCAAAAAAGGACTTTTGTGAATATAAATGTTGTGGCCAATACCATTTTTTAAAACCTTGAGATGCATTTTGTGTTCAATTATGGGGATGCATACAGATGAAACTCTTACCTCAGGTGGTAAATCAGGCATCTTGACAGGATTTGATCTTATCAAAAGGCAACACAATAATACCCTTCAAGAGGAACTCCTGAAAAGAGAGAGAGAAATAAGAAAACTCATGCAAATCAGTTATACTGAGATGTAACATGCACTGTTGAAACAAATCTAAATGGTATAAAAATTCAAACAAAACTACACCTAATATAAGAAACTAGTTGTTGGTCTTTCCATAATTTAAGAAATTAAAAGTACTCAATTCCTGCCACTACCTTGATTCTGAAACTATGTAACCACTCAAATAATTGTGTTTGTGAGAGAATATACATATAAGTTAATAGGGAAGTTGTTGAACATGCACGATGCCATGATATAAACGTCAAAAGAATAAAGAACGAAAAACTAAATTCATGGCATCCACGTAATGAAATGTGATGCAGATCATAGGACACGATGACCATTCTCAAAGTCAGAAAGCAAGAATAATAATAATAATAACAACTATTGTATTTTTTAGTGATGAGAAACCAAATCATCATCATTATTAATACAAATCACAGAGGCACATGAACAACCAATTATGGCACATACATTGAAGATTGATTATCCATGAGAAAAGAGGTTTGGGGGAAATAAAACCTGAAAGTCAGAAATGGCATGAATGCTGATAACTCCCTCTGGTTATCTAAGAGATACAACATGAGCAACAAAGTTTCAGATGCATTGAAAAATGAATCTAACAGTTTTTATCCTTTGAAGAAGAAGAGAGAAAAATGATTGGGGGGAAAAGGTGAAGGTTGTTGGTTTAGACAGGAAATGACATGAGGGTGTTGAAAATGAGCTGGTTGTTGATTGGAACACCACCCATCATCAAAAACACTAGGGTATCTTGAGAGGAAATTGTGGAAGAAAAGGTAGAAGATAGCAATACAACCACAATTAGGAAAAAATCAACATTTATATATAGAAAATTGGCAAATCAAAACTATATGAAAATCAATATGATTTTGGAAAAGAATGGATAGGCGTCATATTCTCTGTGAAATGGAAATGGCGGTTTAACTGCCTACTCCTATAGTGTCCATAAATTCACATCAACATATAACATTTTGTTGTCACCACCATTGCATAGCTTCCACATAACAGTATTGTATTTTCATTTTCTTCTCCACATGGGAAAAGGAATAATTTTGTGTTGTTCAACATTATATATAGTTTCTATGGTGTACTAATATTTTTTTTCTACTAATCTTCCTATGTGTTTTGTATCATAAATTTAGTATATTCTTAAGATATGAAATGTATATCCCTTGATATATATAATCTTACTCCTATTATATTTCTTAGTGTATATGGAGGCTCCAAAACTTCAAGTTTATCTTTGTTAGTTAATGTGGTATTATATGTCAAGGAGTTAAGGTGGATTTGTATGTTATTCAATCTACTTGAGTGGTTTCTTTTATAATTAAGAGTTAAAGGGCTATGTTATAAGTTTAATTATATCAATTTATTGAAAGGCACATATTTTCTTTTATACATTCATTCATAGTTGTAGGAAAAATTTTAAGTTATTCATACATAAGAAACATTTTAGATGGTACACTATAAATTATGTACAATTCAAAATTAAAAAATATATTTCAGATTTTATGATTTGAAAATATTTTAAAATGTATTTGTAATATGTTTTAAGATTCGAAAATATATTTTGAATTATACAGTACATAAATATATTATGAAATAGTATCTATATAATTATGAATTGCATAATCTAAAATATATTTTTAGATTTTTTTAATTTAAAAACATTTTATATTGTAGTTAAGAAACTTTTGAATTGGAACATATTTTGAATCTGGAAATGTATTACAAATATGTAGTCCAATTTACTTTTAAATCTAGAACTATATTTTTAATTGTAGAATCTAAAACATTTTAACCCTATAAACTGGTAAAGGTACATGAAGAAGAAAAAATGGAAACGAGGAAGAAATAAGCCATACAATTACAAATTTTTTCTTTTGTTTCTTTTAGAATGGTCAAAGGGCAAAATGTATCCATGTTAGATTTTTTTTTAATTATTTATATGCTTCATAATTAACTATCACCCATACATTTCCAATCTTATTATTGGTTAAATGTCACCTGACATGTATGCATAGCTGCAGAGTTATATATATATATATACACTTCCAGAATTGACTAACTGTTTTTCTTTTTCAAGTTGAAAGCTATATAAGCGATGATAAGTGTTTTTAAATTTTGGAAAGTTTCATACAACTTTTCTTTAGATTATGGGTTTTTGAAAAGATATAAAGTATTATTTGTTTAACTAATTATTTTGAAATTATTAAAAATTAAAGTAATATATAATAATCTTTTAAGCATTACATTAAAAAACGTATTAAACCATTGAAGGTATTTGATATTTTGATGGATTTTTATATTTAAATAAAAAAATATGTAATTACGTTCTCAATTAGAATTATAAATACATTTTTATCTCATACTTATATTTATAAATTTCGAAATAAACTTATAATTAATATAAGTTTAATCATAATCTAATACTTACTAAACATGTTTTATTTATAAACTTGATTCCTAATACATTATTGTTGTAGGCCACTCAGTTAATAACTGATGAAAAAGTCATATAATACGTTATCATAATCATATTAGTTATAATTACGTTAATTAATATAATGTATGAATTAAATTTATAAAAGTCAATTGCATTTCTTTATTTCTTTTATATTGTACAAAAATTTAGTACATTTTTACAATTTTGTAAATTATTTACACTACAATGTATGTTTACTATTATAGATATGAAACTAATTTGGTCTTCGATATGACTTTCAAATAATTTAAGTAAAAAGTTATTAAAATAAATAAAATTATTAAACCATAAAAGGTTTTGGTTTCATATTTTGTATTTTTTTTTTTAATGAATGGTGTGGTTTCATATTTTGTATTTTAAATTTTGTATTTTTTATTTTAATAAATGTTTGTCATCGATAAAGTTTAGAATTGAATGTCAACATAACTTATTTACAAACTTATTACATCAACATGCAAAAGTTGTACATCAAATTTGTTTACAACCATATTGTGATACATCTTAATAATATAAAATACAACTAAAATTATAAAAGACAGAATACAACTTATCCGTTTTCCACATTTAAAAATTTAAAATTTTAATATTTTAAAATCCTAAGAGACAAAAACGTAACAAAAGATACCATTATATCCTCTATATAGGTATTCTTCCTCTATCTCTCTCACCCCATTTACTTGGCCTTTAAAATTTGATATGATAGAAAAAATGTATATTTATATCTATATATAGTTTTCTTATCATCATAGTCTTAACACATCGTTTCTTTAATTTCAAGAAAAAGTAATCATGTTCCCGTCCTAAAGAAACATGTTAAACAACCACATAATCTGAAATTCCTTGACTTTCAGTAATTGTAATCATATGAAGTGGAAATGATTTTGACCCTTTGCTAGTTAATTCCTCATCTAATATGCTAATTACATCCATAAACTGACTCAAAATGAGTGCTGCTATTTGTTTTCCATGTTCTCATTAAAGAAAGAACAGATTTCAAACCAAAATTAAAAACTACTATACTGAGTAAAGCATGATCAGCATACTGCATATAGAGATTCTTAACTATGGTTGGAGGTTTTGCATGGTCTTCTGTGCTGAAGAACTATAATGAGATTCAAGTTCTTTTAGGTTAGCAGCAGCTTCCTCCCCAACTTTGGATAAAGTATGATCTGTTTTTTCGGCCAGTTGATTAAATTCAATTCTTCTTTGTTCTACATGATCATTAAGAGAGGCAAATCCTGAAAATATTGCAGTCTGCTTCAGCTCTGAAACCAACTTCAACAGAGAATCAGCTGCCTGAACCTGTGTAATAAATAAATATAAAAAATACAGAAAAAGAAAAGAATTCAGCTACTCTTACTAAACCTTGTCAACTTAACCATACTTAACAAGTCTCACAAAACAGAACAATGGAGAGAATGACATTGTGACATTTGAAAGAAGTAATTTAATATGAATGAAAAAAAAATATAATTCAATTAACTCTGCATTATATACGAGGTAACTGCAAAGTGTAATATTTCCAGTGTTCCCAGACACAATCTATCACAAGCAAATTTCTCTCCAAAGTAATAAGACTTTGATGTATAAAATTCAAGTAAAACAATATATCTTCATAAGAATTCTTGCTTATAAGCACAAGAATGAACAGAAAAAGCAATCTCACCATCCTAGCAGAACGCATCTCCATCATAAAAGCTTCCTGTGAGTTTCTAACTGGTGGGTCATTTACCTGCAAGACTGCATTTGTTAAGTACAAATAACAAGATGCTCATAATTTAGTGTGTTAATATATTGAAGACATTCCCGATTGTTTAGCCTGGGATCAGAACAAGGCTTAGGACAGCTTAAAAACTAAATCATCCACAATCCAAGTAATCCCATGCATGCATAGTGGCTGTTGACACACACCAGTGCATTAATGAGAAGGAAAAAGTGGATAAATAGTGACTATCAATGAAGAGAAAGATAGTCTTTGCCGACATCTAAAAGAGAAAATGTGAACAAGAAACTAGTCGATTGGTAGAGACCAACTCACCATTTTCATGGAATCACAAAATTACAACTGGGTTATCTTTTTATTGAAAATTGTATCTGAACCATACACAATTTCCCATTTGGAAGGTTAACCAACTCCGAATAAATTAGTTACTGTCTGTCTAAATATATTATGTTTATCTTATAACTAAGCTCCATCCCAACCTACTAGTAGCCTCCTACTTGAGCTATGGTAGGCACCAAAAAAGAGTAAAACCATAATAGATCTTGGATGTAGTGGCATCATCCAAGTTATTTTAAGAGTTTTTTTCATAGGAGACTTTCCATAGTGAAGTTTTGGTCTCTTCTGTCATTCTTTAAAAGCAAATACTCATTATCTCAGCCTCTCAATGAATAAGAATATGTCAGGGTAGGCGGTTGGGACAGCCAAACTGACATTAGGGTACCAAATGCAATTTACCCTAAAAGAAAAACATTAATATTTTATCCTCTCAAACCAAACTTGTCTTGCTCGTAACAACACGCTAGAAGCAACACAATACATCTTCGAGCTGATAAAGTTGCAACAAAATCACTTCCAACATACAAGTCCTAAACATAAATCACTTCACTTTAAAATCATTTTCAACCAAAGTCGATTTTCTGATATTAAAATCATCAGAAAATGACTCCGTAAATGTTTACCCAAATTCACATTCACACGGAAGTGACCAAACCTATCAATCGATTTCTCAGCATAATTGGTGTCGAGACAAAAATTCAAAAGATTTCTCACCTTAAATTGCATTCTATCAGACAAACAATTTCACTCATCCTCAATGTCACCCCACTTTTCTTCACTTCTAACCAGGTTATTCAGTGTTTCTACTCTTTACAACAGTAAATTACTGCAGCTTTAATGACATTGCTCATGGGCACCCTCAATATCAAGTAACATAAGGAATTTACGAAATCAATTTAAAACCTTTCTTCTTATCATCCATGCTATTGCTCCAAATGCCAAGGTTTAACACACAATTAAAAGCTCAAACTTATCCTACACATAACTTCTTAAAAAGAAAAATTAAAAATTTATTTTTTTCATGGTTGACATGAATTAAATTGTTAGAACGAATTGAACATCTTGCTTGGGTGAATTGAACATCTTGCTTGGACAAACTTCTCTAGAAGAACTTTTAGATGGTAAAATAAAGTAGAAAGGAAACAAATACCCTTGCAACGTTGACGAGGTGGCTAAAGTTATCAACAATATTGGCAATATCACCTTCGACCTTTTGCAACAGCGTCTTCTGCTTCTGTGCTGCGGCTGAAGCTGCTGCCGCAGTGGGTCCGCTTCCGGCACCGGCGCCACCTCCTAACCCCGCCGCTCCACCTTTGTTCATTCTATTTCAATGGGTATTTACTTCTCAGTATAGAAAAAATGCCTGAGATTGGGAAGATGGAAAACCCTTCATCTGTGTCTGATGCCATGGGGTTAATAATTTTTAATTGCAATTTCTTTTAGTTTCTCTATTAATTGATTATTTTTAAATTTTAAATCTTTTAATGAGATTTTTTAAATAGATATCATAAGATTTAATAAATGTACAGTATCTAAAGAATTAAAAATAAAGTTGAGAGTGTATTAAGATAATGTGGCAAAATGTAAGATCTATACCATTTGATAAACATATCAATTATATAGTTCTATTCATGATTAAAAATTTATATAATTAAATAAATTATTTCAGTATTTTATAAATTTATCATAGTTTTAATTTATCGAGTAAATTAATTATTATTGGTTAAAGTTTTTTTTTTAAATTTATCATATAATTCTATAAATTTATAATCATATATGGTTTATTATGTTATAATTATTAATTTATATAAATTATAAACGTATATAATTATGTAGTTTATTTATGATTTATAATTTATAATTATACAGATTATATAATAAACTAAAATCAACATTTATTTGTAATTATAAAATATATTTTTCTCTAATAACTTTTATTTGTAATTTAAATATGTGAAATGTTCACACAACTGCATACTTTATATACTTTAATACAAATGTAAATGAAGATATGTACAGACCAATAATTTTTTAAAATACAATTTTATATAAATATATAAATACAAATTTTATATAAATAAATTTATAAATAAAATTATAATTTCTTTTAGATATTGTTTCTAAATCGAGTAATAGGTGGATATAGCGTTTTAAATAATGACTTTAAGTTAAAACTTTCAAAAGTATAAATAAAATTTTCTAAGAAATTTCATTATATAAAACATATTATTTTTTTTAAAATTCTTTTTTTTAAAAGTTTTTTTTTTCTTTTTTCTAAAATTTTAGAATCTCTACTCATTTGTTTCAAGATCAAAGATTGTCTAAAGGATCCTTGAAGCGAGATCTTTCTTTCTACTCGATCAACTTTTGTAAAAGAGAACAAATAAAGTTTTTGGAGTTGTGGGAGAAGTTCTAAAGCCTTTAGAATCATTTGATCGTCGAACAAGTAAGGAGAGCTAGTTTTATGGATTTAAACTAATAGAGAGGTCTGAATTGATGTTTGTATGATGATATGACAGTTAATTTGAGTAACAAAATTGTTTGATGAAATTTGGTCTATTGAGTTAAAATTGATGAATTCTTGTTTGCATATAATAATAGGTTAGTAGGGTAGTTGGTTTTGGTCTATAATTTAGGGTTTGATATGTGAAATGTTAGAGGAATGGTTATTGGGGTAAGTTTAATGTTTGGGGTTTGGTTTCATGTCATTTAGGACTCGGTAGGCCTTTTATTTTGCAAATATCTAGTTAGCATGGGGGAAATATGATGTTAGTGTTTTAGGTAGTTAGCTTGATTTGATGAATTGAATTCTTGTCCAAACGAGCAAGTTTGTATTCAATCTGAGGTACAAATATGTTTTCTAGTCAATTACAGTGTTAAGAATACCAATTTGGTCCTTTGGATAAGTCTTGAGTGCATTAAGATCAAAATTTAGAGTTATTGTCATCTGGTATAGAGTTGAGCGGCCTTATAGGATGCTGGGTCACAAAAAAAAAAGAGCACATGGGTTTTAGGGTGTTGAGCGCCACTTTCCACTACAAGTTTGGATTCTTTTTCTCCTGCAATTCGCTAGGTGAGAAATTTTCTTACTGAGCGAAGGGCATGGCTCGTTGGGCGTGAGACTTGGCACTATGCCTACAGTTTCAACTCTTTTTTCATACTTTTTATGTTTTTCCGAGTTATGTTTTGTTTGAATTGAATTACAACATACTTTAGTTAAATATTATTGATGCTATTGAATGATGTATGGTTGTGAGTATGCATGATATGAGAATGTGAGAAGAACCTCAAGGAGAAATTTTGCAATTAGAGAAAATGTTAGTGTATGCTTGATAGAAAAATTTCAGAAAGGAGGTATCTTGATATTCTACCAATCATTCAACTTATTTAGAGATGGATGGGGTGTGAGAGAGAATGGTATGAGGTCTTTCCCTAAGATTTTTGAGTCTTCGGAGTGAAAGATTAACCTTGTGAGTAATAGGTTGAAATACCCATGTTTATGTCTTTGCAGAGTATAAATGTTATTACGAGTGCACACCTTCAATAAAGTATATGTCAAAGCTTGTTTCCAGATAATTGAGTCTAGAGTTAATTGCTTATATGTTTATATGATTGGTATAATGTTATAAAGGTTGAACTAATATGTAATATGTTAAATTGTTTGTTATAATTCTTTTTGAATACTAGCTTACCTTGCCTTCTTTTCTATCTATGTTTGTTTTTTTCTTTTACAATGATCACTTATTAATGTGAGTAGAGGATGAGTAAAGTGTTAGCTTGCCGATGATAGAGATTGATGACGTCGTCGAGTGATGTTGATTGATTTTTACTTATATGTTTGTATGGTAACTTGATCGAGTCCGTATCCGAATCAAATTTAATGTTCAATAAAAGTGCAGTATAATACTAGTAAGTGACTCCTAGGTCGTCTCTCAAGGACCAACTGTGGTTCAGGAATTAGGTCGAACACTTGGTGATGGGGTTTTGTGGACAATTTTATGGTATGAAATGAACTAAATTAAAACTCGAATTCAACACAGATTCAAAACGATTGGTCACTAGCTCAATTACAATGCTTTCAATCATATATTAACAACAATTAAACACTACTCTAACCCCTAATCCAACATAAGCTAACCAACTAAGCGAAGATTAACCATGTTTTCAAAATTGCAAACTAAGCGAATGCAATGCACAAATTCAATCAATTCTGCACCATACAGTCCAATCAACTAAGCATATACCCAATCGCAAGTGCTAAAAAAGATTGAATATTGAGCCAAATCAGAGCAGCAAAAACACACTTCTAGCTTAGAAATCTCATGGAAACAGTGCAATTTCGCTAATGCCCAACCAAACACACTTAAGCTACCATTAAAGCGAGATTACAACCGCAAAAGCGAAAGTGAATTAATTCTGGAACGCAACAGCAATAAATAAAACACAAATCTAGAATCAAAGCACAAATAAGAACGCAATTCAATTCATGAAAACGAGATAGAAAACGGGAATGGAAATGCATGTGCAGAAACGAAAATGCAATTGGGGGAAACGAAATGACAAGATCAGAAAACGTAATTTCAAACTAAGAATAGGAAACGAAATTGAAATTGCAATTGAAAAACGGAATTGATTCAATACAAGAAAGGGAAAGAAAGAACCTAAACCCCTAAAAAGGGGAGAGGGGGTGAAAACGCACCAAAACCCTAAACTAAGAAGAGAGAACGTGAAAATGAGGGAGAGGGGGAGAAATTGAAATCTGATTTGGGATTTTAAAAGCCCTAAATTACAAAAATGCCCTTTCTATGGGCTTAACCTAAGTGTTGACCAAAAATGGGCCCAAAGTCATAAAGTTTGACCCAATTACATTATAAACGAATTTAAAATGAAATTAAACTATATTGGTGACGTTGTCACACTCTTTTTGTCCCAAAATATGATTTCACAATTGTCTTGCAAATAATAATTGGAATAATTATGCTCAAATAATTCAAATTAATTAAAATAAGAATTGTTAGTCAAATTAAACCCAAATAGTGAAAATGAGACAATAATGGAGAATTAAACACAATTCAGTGCGGAAAACTAAGTGAATAATATAAACTAGTGATTCATCATAACTTCTATCTTTAGATAGACTTGTTAGTTTCTTGAAGTCTTGTTACGTTGGTATATAGTAGTACATGGTAGTACATAGAAGAAAATTAGTTAATTAAATGACATGTAACTATTGATGTTGCCAAAATGGCCATCCAGCCTGGCCCACCACGGGTTGGTGGGTTAAATGAGTTAGCTCACTCGTTCACTTAATTACAAGTTCTTTTTCTTCAATCCAAAAAAAAAAAATTCTAATTGAAATCTAAATAAGTTTAATCCAAAATGATGTTAAACTCTAGAAGTAGTTACCCTAAGTCTCTTACTTTCTCTATCAAAATCCTTACCCTCATTCCCAATCTCTTTTATGGTTGGTGGTAAAGAATCATTCAAATTATCATGAACACATTGATCATCTATGGTTTCAGAAATCATTTTGTGTTGTAATAATTGTACAATGTTTTAGAACTCATTTGTTCAAGTCTAAAATAAAATAATGGACTAATGTGCACAAGCTGAACATGATAGGATGTGACAAATAACAAATCATCTTAGAAGCAACACGGTCTGTGAAGTGCGAGCAACTCATCCTAGAACAAGCATGGTCTACGAAGTGAGAGCAACTCATCCTAAAACAAGAACAATTTATGGTTTAAGTGCGAGTAACACGTTGTTCTGGAACAAGCATAGTCTATGAAAGGTGTAACTCCCTAATTTCCAGGGTGTCACATGTTATTCAAAAACTGTAAATTTCAACTTTATATCATAGTGTAGAAACATATTTTTAAAAACTATAATATTTAAACATGCATAATTTATTTGCAGTATATGAGTTCCAAAAGACTTGTTTAATTACATTATTCAAATAATGGAAATAACGAAAGAATTAAAATAACTCCAACTACACTATCTTAAATTTAACAAAATAACTTTTATTAAAAATTCCAAGTTTGTTCTCCGTCATCTCTCGAATCTATCATGCCTCAGCACCATCTGCAACATCATCTACTCATGTATAACACATTACACGATCATTGCTGATAATTCATTCGCAACACACAAACACAAACACGTATGGGGTAAACTATCGATAAAACAACCATAAAAATAATAAGATATAAACACATTGAACATATATCAACCATAAACCACCCCATACCCAATAGTAATAACAATAAGATTCTTAATCCTCTAGCATGACAACTCAATCACAATGAATCACTCAATTCTCGATCCCCGATCCTTGATTTTCGATTCCTTAATCCTTTATGTCATCATTAACATCTCACACATAGATCCTTGTCTATTTACTCATTAGCACTTATGCTAACTACTTATTATAACCATTATAGTAATAGCACTATCAACATAACATCACCTAGAGCATCTTCAATACCATGATCATCATCATAGATACAACATCATCATGACTATCCTAGTCATGAACAACATCATGAGCATCACCGTACCATGAACACCACAATGGAAATAGTTAGTCTCACTCTTGTACCCTACCTTACCCGCTTGTAGCGGCTTCTACAGACTAATCTGTAGCTTCATCTACTTTTCTTGCGGAGAGCACGATTTGTGTTGGTCTACACCGCTTCAAATTAACTCAGCAAAGTGAGAGCATTAGCTTTAGGGTTTTCATTTTTGTGATATAATTATATAACATACAAAATTAGGTGGGTTGGTGAGTCTTAACTCACCATGGGTTCAACTCGATGGCTAGATTCTTAGTGGACTGGGCTCAATTGGTTGGTGGCGAAATTTCATGTTTCTTTAAATCCAACCCGATCTAAATCTATGGTGGACCAGGTTGACTTGTGGGTTCAAATCTATTTTTACAGTAGTAGTAACCATTATGACTTTTGTTATTTATGTATATTTAATTATGAATAATTATGAATCAATTTTTTAATGCATAATATGATTGATGTAATTTTTAAATCACAAGAGTTATGACATCACATAAATGTGTGAAAATATTAGAATTAACTAATAAATTAATTTAATTATGTCACTCATGTGAAATATAATTATGGAATCTAAATGTCATTTAATAAAATAAAAGAATATATTAATTATTATGAGAAATTATAATAGAATAAAAAAAGTAACAATCACCATATGGAAGTTGGTTAATAAAGGGATTTAGGTTTTGTCTAGAATAAGAGTTTGTCACTTTTAACCATAAGAAGGCCTGAGAGGAAAAAGAAAGACAAAAATATATATTGAGAAAAAGAGATTGAAGATCACGGATATTAAATAGCGTATTATGAAATCTTTCATGGATTATAGTTACTATCTCCCTATTATAATTTATGTGTGAGAATAATAGATTTTTAGATAATGTATAGTATTTTTCTTGAATGAATTAAGAATATATGAAAACTACAAATTACAACGTGTCATAACCTTTAAAACAAAGTTAACGTCAATATAATGGAAATGACCATATTAATAAAAAATAAATATAAAACTCAAACGAATAAAAACCTAAATATAAATTCCGTATCATTAATTAACCCATTTTCCTATAAGAATTATTTTTCATTTAGATTTAAAATTTTTATTTTAGTTGGCTCAATTATCACATGTTTGAAAATAATTGTATGATAGAATATATTTTCTCAGAAAAATATATAGATAATTAGATAATTTTCATAATAAAAATAATAAAATATTACTATTATTCAAATGTACAAAATAAAATATTTATATTAAATTTTAATTATATTTTTATAAAATTAAATTTATATAGTAGATATATATTTTTTTAGAAAGTCACCAGATTTTGGACGTCTGCAACTATCATAGCTACCATCACCTTCGTAAACACAGAACAAAGTAACACACAAGTCAAGTGACAGCAATAAATCCAAATAGCCCATTTTGGATTCTACAATAATTGGGTTCACATACACATTTTCCAAAGAAAAACAGAGATGGATGCTGAAAAGGATTCTCCGACGCCGGCAACATCACCGCCCGTGATACACCCCGCGGTGGCACCGCTCTCCTTCCTTCTTGGCACTTGGAGGGGCCAAGGAGAAGGAGGCTTCCCCACTATACATTCCTTCTCCTATGGCGAAGAGCTTTTCTTCTCCCATTCCCCCAACAAGGTTTTCCTGTCTCTCTCTCCGTAAACACTATATGGGTCTCTTGAAGCTCTCTTTTTATTTACTGTGGTTGTTTTTGTTTTTTTAAGAATTTTATTTTAATACACCATCAGTTTACATGGTCAATCAATTCAAAATCGTTCCACTGTTCAAAGTAAATCAACTGGTACGATGTTGTTTCAGTTTATCCAGTAGTACTAGTTCAGATCCGGAATATGCTAAGGAACAATTTCGCCCTTTATTTGTGACTAGTAAGATTGCTTATGGTAAAATACAATTGTCACTCAGGCAAAGAAAATTTAAGGATTATCCGAAACATGATGTTTAAAGTACAGAAAAGTAATTGACTTCTAATTATATGACAATGAACTACTAAATTTACATTATTTGTGTTTTTCAATTACATTCTTCTTCTAACCATTTATGATGATATATGCTGAGGACTTCAGTTTAATTCATCTTGTTTCTCTTCTTTTGTGGGTGGTTGTGCACTGATTCTGTTTATTTGGTTTGGTTGTGTGTGAAATGGGTATAGCCTGTGATAGGGTACACTCAGAAGACATGGAAACTCAGCTCTGGAGAGCCTATGCACGGTGAGAGTGGATACTGGCGTCCTAAACCTGATGGCACCATTGAAGTTGTGATTGCTCAAAGCAATGGTCTTGTGGAAGTTCAGGTACTATTTTTCAATTTGATTTGGTTTTTGTTACGGATACACTGTTTGACCAACTGGCTTCATACTTTTGTCTGTATAATTTGTATGCTATAGGAATGGTGGGTTTAGAAGCTCCATGGACTCTTAATATGCATAACTCCTCAGTTTAAATTTTGAGGCAACTCTATTTGAATAAGAAAGTTAGGGAATTGATTTAATTTTGATGAGTAATATACCCTTTGGATCAACCTAAATCCTTGAACTTATTTGTTACTTGTCAAACTATAACAAGCACATGTTTATTATTTTGTATTTTGATCCAATTATTTTGTATTTTGCTCCAAATAAACTCTATGGCAAAACAGTCCACTTCTGCAACGTTTTGAGTCCCAATTTTCATAACATTGCATTCAATCCATTATACCCAGTTGCTTGCAAGAGTGATAATTCAATTGCATAAATTTCCTTCTATATGCATTGATGCATAAGTTATGCAATGCGTTATGTATATACTGTTTTTCTTGTCATGTTGATATATTCTTCCGAATATATGTTTGATCTATAGCTTTCTTCCTTTATTTAAATGTTTAAACATAAAGGTCTTTATCATTTCATTGCTTCTAGGTCCATGGGGTTAGTTGCTTTCTTGCCTTTCATTTTTTATTCCCTTTTAGTTCCCTTCTATGCTATTAAGGTGTCATTTGACATTGTGCTTCAGAAAGGGACATACAGCTTTGAAGAGAATGTGATACAACTTCAGAGTGAAATAGTGGGGAATGCTTCTAAGGTGATCAAAATTAGTATTTGCCAAATGCAATAATACTGATGTTGATGTCGCATGCTTATGTTTGCATTGTTCACATACATTACACTCTGACAATGATTGGATTGCTTCTTTTATGTTACATTTAAAAAACAACCTTCTTAATAAGGCGTCTTCTGATAATATGAATGTGCCAAAAAAGTTGTATTGTAAATGTTTCTTAAGAAATTCTTTTTTAACCATCTGTGAGGATTGTGGTTTTTATGTGATGAACAAGGATTGACTTATAATATGGAAGCATTAGAAGTTTATTAGGATAAATAAAGTTTAGATTCATGCTGTAGAATTCGTGTTGGAGATAAAAGAAATCTTTAAGAGGATGGATAATGGTGAAGAAAAATACCTATATATAGTTTTCATTGACGTGGAAAAAAATTGGGATCGAGTATCAAATGAAGCGTTGTGGAAGCCTTTGGGAAAGTAGTCCATGACTAAAACATGCGATTGGATAATTATTAGTGAGAACACTTGGTGGTGAGGCTAAAGTCTTTTCTATAAGAATAGGATTACGTTATGGTGCAATTTCAAGTCCTAACATGGTTAATCTAATCTTGGATGTGGTTAACAGGGTCAACATAAGACTATCCTTAATCACATGCTTTTTGTGGATGATATTGTGTGGATTGAGGAATCAAAGGAAGATGTTAGCTCTAAACTTAAGCTTTGGAGACAAACTTTGAAAGCAAAGGACTTTTATTTGTGTAGGAACAAGGCACAGTATATGCATTGCAATATTAGCTAGAAATAAGAGAAAACAATTATAAGTAAAAATGTTATGACAGGTTTCTAAGTTTAATACCCAGAATTAATTAATATTACAAAATAATGGAGGAGTTAATACAGATATATCACACAAAATATAAGCTAGATGGATAAAATTGAGAAAGGCAACAGGGATCTATTTCATATCTCAAGTATAACAAACTCATATGAAAGCTTTATTACATTGTTGTCTATACAACTTTACATTATGGTATTGAATATTAAGCTTCGAAAGGACTTCAAGAGAAAAAGACAGGAGTGTAAGAAGTTGGAATGTTAAGATGGATGTGTGGTCACAAAAAAATTGATAGGATACAAACTATTTGTGAACTAGAAGAAATTTGTGACATTTACTTAGGAAAAATAATAGAAAATTGATTATGTTGGTTTGAACACGTGAAAAGAAAGTCAATGGAAGCATTAATGATGAGAATAGATTACATTTTTTCAGCTTTGCAAACAGAGAGAAAGGGAGATCAAGGACATTGAAAATAACTGTTTAGACAGATTTTTATGGTTAATAATGTGCTTCAGAATTTAATCTAGTTGAGCCCAAAGGCGTTGTGCAGTCCATATAGTGAATCTCATCTAATGAGATAAAGACTTTTTGTTGTTGTGACAACAATGATTGGTAAACAGAAATCTACAGAAATAGAGGGAAGTCGGGTGAGGACTTCTGAACATTTGGTAGATGAAATCATTCAATGTGCTTTTCAGTTTATGTTAGAAGTTGGAGGGTTTATGTGAGAAGAAGTAAAAAGAGGGATGCTTAACTGTTTTAGACAGTTAAGAGGTGACGGGGTCTAACCTGTATAAATAGCTAACTGTTTGTTGTGCAGAGTTAGTTAGTTGTTTTGTATAGCATTGACAGGAATCCATTATTCCTGAGGGGGGAGGTTATGCTCTCATCGAAACATAGAGTGTATACTTTCATTCAATACGATAGTTGATCATTCTTTTCATCTGGTTTCGTGTGTTGTGTGCCTAATTGTTGTGCGTGAGTGGGTTCTTGAAAGAGGAACCTAACAGTTTACATGTATTTTAAATAAATTGATGAATCACTGACTAATAATAACCCCCATTGAAGTAATACCTCATTTTGGTTATTACCTTTTGGCAAAAGATTTTTATGTAATGTTATCATGCAGATTGTTATCATTGCTTCTTTATTCTCTCCTTCGATGGTATGTTATGTTTACTTAAGAAATACTTTGTCATACTTCACTCTATACCCCAATGGTAAAACAAATTAGATAACTGTGTTAGATTAAGGAAACACCTTGCTACGAACCTTACTACATTGATTGAAGAACAAAGTTGGAGTGTCTCACTTCTCACTCTTATGTGGTATTGCTACATGGTATGTGAAAGCTGAAAATGTAATGTTCTTCTAAGTAATGACATTGAATCTACAAGAACCACATGCTTGATTTTGTAGTCATCTCTAATTAATTTAATCTAAGGGATAAGTACTAAACTGAGTTTTCAGTTCAGAATAGAGAATTCAAGGAGGAAATTTAGAATCAAAGCAAGAATGCAATTTAATTTGGATTAATTTAATAGAAGAAAACCTCGAGGGTCAAGTTTTACACCAAGACTTTTTATTGACATACTTCTTTATCTTCATAATCTTTTTACTCTCTTTAAAGATGATTTAACCTAAGAATAACCCCAGTTCTCGTGAGTGTTTTTTTTTTTAATGGGTGCAATTTTGCACTATATAATTATATAAATGTTTAAAATTTACAAACATGGGTGCAAGCACAATTTTAAAATGTAATAGTTGTGCTTTCAAGCCCGAATTTTGGATCAATTTTTTTTATTGATGCTGTATTTCAAAACAAAACTTCTTTATTTTAAATTGTGTTTCATAGTAATAGTTTCTTCCTTTTTTTATGTGAAAATAATTTTTTAAGGCATGGTTTTTATTTGTTAAAATCGTGCTTTGTGGCATGATTTTGGTTTTATTATTATTTTAAAGAATGGTAATTGGAGGGCCCGAATAGGATTTGATTTTGAAAATAAACTATAAGAAAACAAAATTTTAGCTTATTACTTTGATATAATTGTTTGTAATTGTATTTTTTAATGTTGTTTTATTTTCTTTTACTTTTGTTAGGTTATGTACTTTTTATTTATTTGATAGGGACCTTTTTATATTTTTAGATAATTTGGTTAATCAATTAAATTTAATTATATTATTTATTATTTGAATGAAATTTGAGAAAATAAAAAAATAGCAGTAAATTAAACTCTTGATCAAGTAAACCAAATTCAAATGAAAATAAAATTTTAACAATAACATTGTTAAGGAAAAGGTAAACAAAAAATTGTAAGCTGGTGCTATAAGTTGGTCTTTTTATTTTTCTTCTAGGTCTTGGGGTTGACTTATATTCGATACATTTGTAAGACACAACTTCTACCCAAATTTGTGGTTTCTACATTACCATTGTCATAAAAAATAAAATAAAAAAAACCACTTATGCCATGTAGCACGATTTGAAAATGCTTTGAAACATGACTTCAATAGAAAACACTGAATTTTAAATTTAAAAGATTTACCCATTTACGTAGTTACATGAAGCATTTTATTAATCTATTGATTTCTCAAAGGATTTAAGTCTATTATGGTGATTGAAGTCCTATGATTAAGATCCCTTTTCAGTCATTCCTTTGCTGTTTATGGTTATGAAAAATGATTGTTTAAAGCTTCTCATAGATAAAATCAATGGAAGATACTTAAAGAGAAAATTAAAAAGAACAAAAGTTAAACAAATTAAAATCTAATAGCTGTTAAGGGCTTGGGCCCACTTTTAGAATTAGAGAAAGTTACTCTCTTAATTAAAGAAAAAATAAAAGAAAAGTAATAGTAAACAAAGATGTTAATTCTAACTAAAGAAATGAAAATATTCAAAATTCAAGCTCAAACAATGTATTATGCTATTAATTGTAACTAAAACAAGATTTTATTGACATGAGTGCCTAAAATACTTGATACCACTCTACCCAGGTTAAAGAGATACGAAGAAGTTTTAAGGTGGTTGATGGGGTTCTTTGTTATGAGGTTCAGATGGCTACCAACACAGTAACTCTTCAACCACACTTGAAAGCAACACTGAAGAAGCTCTGAAGCAGTCACCACCTCTTGAATAACCAACACTTGGCATTCTGAACTCACCAAATCTTTTTTTAACGACAATTTAGACTACCCTGCTAATTCTCTGTTAACTAGCAAAATCAGCTGTTCAAAACTCTTGTATACAATCGACTTTGAACAATCTGACATAACTTAATTTTATTGGAAGCAGCTAAGCAGGAAATATGAGTTTATCCTAATGTACATCATACTTTATGCTTGATTTTAATTTCTTTCTTTGAAGCTATTATGATGCTTGAAATAATAACTATATCTTATACTCAAACTTAAACTATATTTCTTCTTTACCTTCTGCTGATTTTGATGAACCAGGAGCAAAAGGTTGCTCATCCTAACCCCCCAAACTTCTGTTTTTCTAAAAATTTTAGTTTACTTCAAATGGTGTAATCATTACTGTCAAGGTTATTATTAGAAAGTAAATTTAAATCTAATTCATCTACACAAAATCAAACAATTTGTAAAATTGAGATTTATTTCATTTATATATTATAAATTGATTATATTTTTAGTCAATGTGCAGTCTTCTGCACCAATTATAAAGTTAATAGAAAAAACCTTATAATTCTGGTTTGAATACCACGTAATCAATATAACAGAATGGTAGCATAGCAGAGGAATCTTTTCTGTTTTAGTGGACATTCTAGAACAACAATGAGCTGTCAATAGGTAGTACAAAATATGCTTTTATTCTCTAAGGTTTTAGGTCATACCCATTCCTTTTGCACAATATATACATATATATATATATATATATATATATATATATATATATATGATGTAATCTTTTTGAGAATAGACAGACTGAATTTTATGCAGAGTACCTTTCTTTTATTTACTGTTATGGTTTCTGTTATGGTATCAAGAGCCTTCTAAAGGTTCAAGTTTTTTCTAGCTTACCTTTTTCATGGCCGATTCAGGCTCCTCTGGAAATGAGGACGAAAATATTCTACCTCCTCCTCTCTTTGTTGATCCTAACCAAAATCCTTCCAGCCCCTTCTACATACACCCAAGTGAGAGCCCTTCATCTGGTGTGGTTTCCCCACCTCTTTTGGCCAACAACTTCTGATCATGGTATCGTTCCTTCCGAATGGCCCTCATCTCTAAAAACAAGATGGGTTTCCTTAATGGCAACATCCCCATCTCAGCAACCACCGATCCCTTATACCCCTCTTGGGAAAGATGTAACACTCTGTTAATGTCATGGATTCTCAATTCACTTTCTCCTTCAATCGCTCAAAGTGTTGTGTTTTTCGAGCAACCTACTTATGTGACTGACCTTCGCGAGCGTTTTTCTTAAGGAGATTTGCTTCGAGTCGCTGAGTTACAGGAAGAAATCTTTTCTCTCAAACAAGGTGCGCTCTCCGTCACCGACTTCTACACCCATCTGAAATCACTCTGGGAAGAGTTGGACAACTACTGAACTCTGACCCCTTGTTCTTGCTCTGCTTGCACCTACCATTCACAGGACTTCATCATCCATTTTCTAAAAGGGCTCGACGATTGATATGACATGGTTCGCTCACAGATCTTATTACTTGACCCTCTTCCCTCTGCTTATCGTGTTTTCTCCATGATCATCCAACATGAGCGTCAACAACATCACCCATCTTCTTCCATGGAAACCAATCCCTTCATCAATGTCTTCTCTGGTAAAGGTCGCGGCCATCCACAGTAAGGGGGGACAAAACCAACTCGCAAATGTGAATTTTGTGGCCGCCTCGGACACACTATTGATTCGTGCTTCCTGAAAAACAACATCAACCCGTCAAAGTGCACCCATTGTGATCGTGTTGGACATAGCAGTGATGTATGTTATACCAAGTTTGGCTATCCTCCTGGACATCCCAAATGTCCAGGAAAACCACGCCCTTTCAACAACAGGAACACCTTTGGTAGCAGTGGCACAACCGTCGGAGGCAATGTGAATAATGTTACTGCATCTTCCTCTTCAGATGTTGCGCCGACCCTAATTCATGAAGGAGAAAGAAAAGATGTTTCAACTCTGGGCCAAGGTCTTCACATTACTACGGCCCAATTCCAACAACTAATGAGCCTTCTAAACAAAGCTTCTAGATCTGGTGGGGGAAACTCAGAAATCCCTTCAAGGGCTAATCTCTCTCACTCAAACCCAAACCAATCTCACAACTCTGGTCTTGGCAGTAGGTTTATTTCCATTAACACCGCACATACACTCAACAATTTTTCACACACCACACCATGGGTAATTGATTCCGGAGCCACCGATCACATTACAACTTCATTAGATCACTTTTTTGAATATTCTGAAATCCAACCATTAAATATCAATCTACCAAATGGGTCTACTGTTCAGGCCCATATATCTGGAAGCATACAATTCTCTCCGGATTTCATTATTCATGATGTTCTTCTTGTTCCAAATTTTATTTTTAATTTATTATCTCTTCCTAAATTATTAACTACTGCTCCTTGTCGTATAATTTTTTCAAATGAGTTCTCTAATATTCTTTGTCAAATACAGGACATGAACACATTGAGGATGATTGGTTCAGCTAACTTAAAGGAAGAACTTTTTCATTTGACAATCGAAAAGGAAAGGAGCCCATCTACCAATAATACTACCACCACCATCAATAACTCCAACCTTTGGCATTTTAAATTAGGACACTTATCTAGTAGCCGTCTTAATGTCTTAAATCAACAATTTCCTTTTATTTCAAAGGATTCTCATGAAATTTGTGACATTTGTCATTTAGCTAAACAAAAGAAATTGCCTTATTCTCCTAGTTCTAGTAGAGGTTCTAAAATTTTTTAATTGATTCATATGGATATTTGGGGGCCCTTTTCCAAAACATCTATTCATGGGCACAAGTATTTTCTCACTATACTTGATGATTTTAGTAGAAACACGTGGGTTGTTCTCTTAAAATCAAAAAGTGAAGTGAGAACGCATATACAAAATTTTATTAACCTAGTTGAAAATCAATTTGAAACCACAATTAAATGTATCCGATCCGACAATGGACCAGAATTTTTTCTAAAAGACCTTTTCAATTCTAAAGGAATTATACATCAAACTAGTTGTGTTTACACACCTCAACAAAATGGGAGAATGGAACGCAAACATAAGCATATTCTCAATGTTGCTAGGGCACTCATGTTTCAATCCAAAATCCCATCAAATTTTTGGTCCTATGCTATCAAACATGTTGTTTTTATCATTAACCGTGTTCCCTCACCCATCATTTCATATAAAACACCTTTTGAACTTCTAAATAAAGTTCCGCCCAATTTTTCCATGATCAAAATCTTTGGTTGTTTATGTTATGCATCCACTCACAATCAAATTCATAAATTTGAACCTCGATCTAGAAAAGGTGTTTTTTTGGGTTTACAAAATGGCACAAAAGGATATGTTATTCTAGACATTAATACAAGAGAAATCTTCATTTCTAGAAATCTTGTTTTCCATGAAACAGTTTTTCCTTTCCACACTTCTCCCTCACTCTCTACACCTATAACCCAACATACCTTAACCATAGAACCAAACCCAGATTCTCAATCCACACCACCTAGAAAACCCCCAGAAACTCAACACCTCAATCAACGCCCCAACCCAAACACGCCTTCATCTTCACCAGAACGAAGTTTCTCCCTTTTCCCTGAAACCACAACCTCCAACCCTAATTCCATTTCACCAGAAATTCAAACCCGCCACACACCAACCCCAATTGTTGTGCCACCATCGCGCCGTTCAGAACGCGACACCCATCCTCCTCCATACCTTTTCGAATATCAATACAAGCTTCCTTCCCTTAAGTCTGCACAATCATCCACAAGATGTTCACATCCGATTCAAAGTTTTTCTCATACACCAATATCTCCCCTTCACATCATCGTTTTCTCCTGGCCATATCTTCTGAGCGTGAACCCACAAGTTTCTATGAAGCAATGAAGCTACAGTGTTGGCGTGACGCCATGCAATGTGAGATCAAAGCCCTCGAGTTGAATCATACATTGGATGTGGTTGAGACTCCTCCCTATGTTGCAAGTGGGTATACAAAATCAAGAGGTTGCCCGATGGAAGCATAGAGCGCTACAAAGCGCCATTGGTAGCAAAGGGGTATTCACAAATTGAAGGCATCGATTATTTCGAAACATTCTCCCCAGTCGTCAAAATGACCACTGTTCGTATAATCCTTGCCTTAGCTTCTATCCACCACTGCACATCCAACAATTAGATGTCAGTAATGCTTTCCTCCATGGAGACCTTGTGGAGGATGTCTACATGGAGATGCCACCGGGATTATCAGGATACCATTCTGGTCAAAGCTGCAAATTGCGAAATCCCTCTACGGGCTAAAGCAATCAAGCAGGAAATGGTATGAAAAGTTATCTAATTTGTTGTTAACTTGTGGTTATAAACAAGCTCATGCTGACCATAGTCTCTTCACCAAAAAGCATGGTTCAGATTTTACTGCCTTGATAATATATGTGGATGATATTGTGCTAACTGGTAACTCTATTCAAGAAATCAACCACATTAAACATATTCTTCACAACAATTTTCATATCAAGGATTTAGGAAAGCTCAAGTACTTCCTAGGAATTGAAGTGGCTCACTCTTCAAAGGGGATTTCACTTTGTCAATGCAAGTACTGCTTAGACTTGCTTATGGATTCAGGAATGCTTGGCTGCAAACCCTCCTCCACTCCAATGGACAGTACTCTTAGGCTTCACAATGATGCTTCTGGCTATCTTGATGATCCCTTGCCATATAGGTGCCTTGTCGGCAGATTGGTTTATTTGACGAATACTCGCCCTGATATTGTTTTTGCAACACAACAACTGAGTCAATTCATGTCCAAGCCCACCAAAGCTCAACATGCTGCAGCCATGCATGTTCTTCATTACCTTAAAGGTTGCCCGGGCACAAGTCTATTCTTCCCTAGAATCTGTCCTACTCATGTCTCTGGTTTTAGTGACGCTGATTGGGCCACATGTGTGGATTCAAGACGTTCCATCACGGGTTATTGTTTTTTTATTGGAAGCTCTCTTGTCTCATGGAAAACCAAGAAACAAACCACTGTGTCGCGATCATCCTCCGAGGCTGAATATAGAGCCCTCGCTTCCGCTACTTGCGAGTTACAATGGATCATTTATTTGCTTAGAGATCTACATATTTCCCCCTCTCAAATTTCTCTACTTTACTGTGACAATAACAGTGCCCTTCACATTGCTGCCAATCCTGTATTCCATGAAAGAATGAAACATTTTTTAAGTTAAACTTATCCAAGCTGCAGTTACAAAACATTTTTGCACCTCCAGCTTGTGGGGGGCTAATAGAAAAAACCTTATAATTCTGGTTTGAATACCACGTAATCAATATAACAGAATGGTAGCATAGCAGAAGAATCTTTTCTGTTTTAGTAGACATTCTATAACAACAATGAGCTGTTAATAGATAGTACAAAATATGCTTTTATCCTCTAAGGTTTTAGGTCATATCCATTCCTTTTGCACAATATATATATATATATATATATATATATATATGATGTAATCTTTTTTAGAATAGATTTTATGCAGAGTATCTTTCTTCTATTTACTGTTATGGTTTCTGTTAAAAGTCATAAATTTTCAGTTTACTGAAAATAGCAGCTTTCACCCAAGAGTAAAAATCTAACACTTGTGGATGCTGAAATGTACTGTTGGGTTCATTGTTACACACGCGCGCGCGCACACATATATATATATATATATATATATGTGTGTGTGTGGTCAACTAATTATTTCACAAAAATGGAGCTATGTAATTCTAATTCTCTGTATCAGTGGGGAACCTACATGCATGATAATAGGTACTGGTCATATTTGGACAATTTATTTACTTGATAGAAAAATAAATAAATAACTTATTTCATAAGTTAAAATTAGTTTTACATAAGCTAAGAATAACAATCTATCGGTTTAGTGGGTACTTTGGACAGTGATTGGTGAGCAAATGTGGATGATCAGATGACTGATTATTATGTTTTCTTGAGAAGTACAACATTTACTTGGCTTTAAAAGTAATAATTCATTGTAACACTATCAACGTGTAAAGCTGAATATGTGGCAGTATCCTGAAGTATCTCGCATGCAATCTAGCTTAGAAATCTGCTATAGAATTTAGAAATAATGCAAAAAGAGAAGGTGTAAATCCGAGTAGATAATAGACTCAAGCTGGCAAGGAACCTAGTAAATCACCCAGGATCCTAGTAAATCACGAGAGAAGTCCGTATATTGACGTTCATTTTCATTTTATCCGAGAAAAAATTAAAGAAAAAAGCATGGAGCTGAAACACTTAAAAAGCAAGGAAGAAATAAATGATATATTCACAAATTCACTACGTACAACATCATTTCAGGAGTACAGGAGGCTGATCGATGAAGGGAAGAAGAATTTAAGTTAATGGAAGAGTTTTATTAGATTATTTTTTACAATCGTGTTTTCTTTTTTCTTTTTATTCAATTTACTGTAGCAGCTTAGCAGCTCAGTTAGTGGTAAGTGGTTAATGGTTTTTATTTTGTTTATTGTAACAATCCAGTAGTTAATGGCTGGTTTTATTCTGTGTTCGGTTGCACTGTAGCAGCTCGACCAGATATTTGGCTATTGTTATTTTTCGTTCCTGTTTCTGGACACGGTATTATTGCTTCTGTACACGGCTATTTAATAGCCTTCGCATTCAATGAATATACAGTGAGTTTTACAGCAGATTAAGTTTTCTCTTTTGTGCGTTGCATTGCATAAACTAATTTTATTAGTGTTAGAATTTTGGAGAAACTTTTCCAAAAAGAATTTTATAAGAGTAAAATATAAAATAATGGAATTTACTTTTAACAAGCTATTATGTTATATGATTTGAATCTCAGCATTTCCTTGTGGCAAGGAATCTTTATGTCATAAGATACCCCAGCTGGAGAATTAGTACCATCCACTGAGTGTGGGGACACATCCTGGTAGACTAAAAAACCCTATTCCAAATTTATGTTTGTCATGTTTGAAATTTCTTTTACACTTTTTTAGTTTTGATTTTTCTAAAGCTTTGTCATAAGGGTTTGGTGGGTATATTATCAATCAAAATAACTCTAGCATGCCCTATTGTTTTCTTCAGAGAATTTGTAAAAGTTTCTATTACAGACTGTAGAAAAGAAAAAGTAGAATGACAAATTTCAACATCATCCACAATGGGAACTGTTTAGCTACATTTCATGAGTTTCTTTATTAATAAAATATAATTTTAATATGTTATATATGAGTTTGAGTTACTTATAATTGAAGAGGGACTTATATTTTACTCATAATTGCATATATCTAAACAAGCTTGCTGAGATACCCTTTCAAGCAGAATTTAAGTTCTCACAAATGGAAAGAAAAACAATTTAGTTAATGAAAGTAAATCAGTGAACCATGAAATTGTAGTTTGACTTAACATAAAACAATTACACTTGTAACATTTTATGGTGTCACTAATGTACTATCAGAATTCTGGAAGATACAAAACGTTCTTGACCACTTTATTGGATGACTAATTTATAACAGCCTGCACACTAACTCACCAAAGCAATAATTTCTGAGAGTTGGACAGAGAACCAAGAATTAACAATCTCTTCAAATCAGCCATGACAATACTTGTAAAAGAAGTTCACACTGGCCTAAGAATGGATAATTAAGCAGCAGCAGTGATGTACTGGATTGCCTGTTTGCATATACCAGTCATTGTTGCTTCAGGTCCATAAACCTGCAAAGATACCAAAATATAGATAAGAAAATTAAGTTCAGATAGTTTCTCAATGCAATCAATAAAGGCATCATTTTGTTATATAACCTCAATGGGAATGCCAATCTCCTCTCCAAGGGCCCTCATTTTTGCCAAACCACTCTGGTAGTTGGGACCACCCCTCCTCACATAGATGTGCATCTTTGCTTCTTTTAGCTTTTGCTCCTGGTTTGTAATAGGTCAGCAATCAATTAACTCTACCATGAGCAACTTAATATGGCATGAGAAAAGCTTCATGATGATATATGTTCTCACCTTCTCCTTCAGAGCACGGATTATGCCGCTGAATGTAGCAGCAACATCAGTAAAGTTAGCTATTCCTCCACCTATCACAAGGGCTCGCTTTTGGTCATCAGGATTTGAAGTTGCACACTGCAAAGAGATTTCCATAGAGAGAAACAATCACTATATTATGTTACAAAGTAGCATCCATTTGATAAGCCGTTTTCACACACTCCAAACAAGGAATGTATGATCATTTATTGTATCCATAAGTTGATGATAAATATACATCAATAATGTTTGAGATAATTACATCAATCACAACCCTGGCATACTGCAGGACCTCATCTTCCTTTGGCGCACCACTATATTCTGCATAGTTTCCTAGCTCAGGAGCATAACCAAGATCACCTACCTGTTTTAATAAATTAGTATGTAAGAAAGAGTCTTTTGCTTAATGTTACAATATAACATAATTAGCTCTGAATTTAACTTCTAAAGTAATATAAACACACCGTATCAGCATAGATGACACTAGCACCTCCCCCAGCTACCATTGTCCAAATTCGCCCCTTCGGGTTTAATACTGTGAATTTTAAAGATGCACTTGTCTGGGAGCAGAAAATAAACAAACAACATAACATTGTTAAGAAACATAATTTGTAGTTCCATGAATTCATGATTACTAAAAGTAATAATTTTGTTCACCTTTTCATCTAATCCATGAATGAAAGCCTCTGTACTGCTCATTACCCTTCCAAATGGCAATGGAAATTCGATGTTTCCCCATCTGTAAATAAGAATAACTTGCATGATTCATTTTTTCTTTCTTACTATTAAACATTATTTAATTATACACGATGAATTAGAGTCAAGGGACACGATATTCATCCTATAAATAACAGTTGATATTCTTTAGAGGAAAGAAACTCACTTCTTGAAGTTCTTGAAAGCAGCAGTGTCATCAAGTTCGCCTCTCATGTCCAGAGGATAAGGCTTTCCATTGACCAAAGTGAAAGGATTCATCTCCAAGAAAGTGAAATCCAGGTCTAACAGAAGACAAATAAAACAGGAAAAGAAAATGTTTAAAACTGTAACTTAAATACAACCATCAATGAACTTTTCTTCATAAGCACATCTAATGTTAGTAAAAGTATATTCTGTAATATACCTTGGAATAGAGTGTAAATCACCTTGAGGAATTCCTCAACTTCTCCCCTGATCTGTAAGCATGAATGAAGTGCTTATAAGTAATTGAAACAAAGCGTCTGGCAACAAAATGTGATATTCAATCCCATAGTCCTACTGAATAACCAAAAAAGTAAGTTATCTTATTAAAAAACTAAAAAATTACTAAGATTAACATACCTCTAAAGGAAGGGTTGCAACAAGTGGAGCAATACTCTCAGATGTAAGAGACAGTCCTGTTGGCATAAATACAGTCTTGACCTGAAATACGAACAAACCACTTTGTAGCTTATGGGAATTACAAGGAACATGTGAGAAGAATTTACTTCAAATAATTTATATGCAAGGTAAAAGTAAATTTTGGTACCTTATCCCAGTTCTCCTCAATTTCAATTCCTCCACATTCAGAAAAGCTTATACTGTTCCCCAGTCTCTCTGAGACAATGTTAAGGTAAAACTCCTCATTGTGAGGGATAAAAGGTTCAACAATGAAAGTTGTTATGGGCCCTTTGCATCCACTCATCTCAACCTACATGATCACCAAATATATAAATAAACACTTAAAGGAAAAATAAGCAATGGTGATTGGTGATTAAGAGTAGACAGAAAGTAAAAAGAAATGGTGATTGGTGATTAAGAGAAAGGAAAAATAAGTTAAGGTTTGGAACGACAAAGGGGGAAAAAACACCTCTTTGCCAAGACGCTCTTTCATAAAAGAAGCAACTTCTGCCAAATCCAAATTCAAGGCAACCAAACCACTTTTGCCACGCTTTCCGAATAGCATGTCGGGTTTCACAACCAATTTTGAAGATAAAAGCCATGGTTCTTTCTCAGGTAGTTCATTGAAATCAGTGGATTCTGTAACCTGAAAAATACAACACAACAAATTTATTATTCATGTTTGATATGCACACTGCACTGGTTGACTAGTAAGACACAAATTTATTTTCCACAAATCAGCTACACATCATATAGTCTTACTCAGCTTTAAAACAGTGATTAAATTGTCATATGAAGACACACCATATTAACAATAAGCTGTAAGATTTGAAGATCATTATCAGATTAATGCAGTGCAATGATGTGACCATAGGCAAAGTAACACTAGTTGGAAGTTCAATCACCAGATTTACTAGCTATCACTATCTAGGACAGAATTCAGAAGGTGTTTGAGATATTACATTGGCTTCAGATAAACAGAATCCTATCATCAAGCAAAGGATTTCAAAACCATCATAATTTTTAAGGTATAAGATTCACAGCCAAGCCAACATAAAATTTACTTCCTTATTATAAATCATAAAACAAATGGAGAATGAAGTTTTCACTCCCTCTACTTCTGTATCTCAATAACATTTCCACATTTTTCTAGATAAATTATCAATAATAAAAAAATAATCCCACATCACAGTTTAAATTATACATTTATATATTCAACAGTGTTCATTCATTACTAATTTTAATATTACAAAAAAAACTAAGATAATGCTTACTTGTGCAGACTTGATGGGCAAGTCCTGGCCAGAGAGTCTTTTAAAGTGCTCCTTCAACAACCTCTTGGAGTCATACTCTCTTATCTTCTTGCGGGCCATTGCTTAACAAACTCACCACCAAAAACAAAAGTCTCCCCTTCAACATAAAACAAGAAAAACCCAGATCAAATCAGCTTAAGGGCCCTCAGAATTCCAATCAAAATAAAATTTTTAGTGCAAAAGAATGACAAAGAAAAAAATAAAAAACAGAGAGAACCTGAACAGCACACTGAAATGAGTGCAGAAAGAAAGGAGAAATGCAGGTACCTTTAGAGAGAGAAACAGATCAGTGGAGAAGAAGGTTGAAGAATGGTAGATCCAATGAAGAGTGGGAAGTTTTGTGTTAGTGTGATGTTGGTGGCTTCATAGCATATATATGAGATAAGCTCTTAAAGAAAGAACAGAGGAATCATGAAAAAATATGTACCAAGAATATTCAATGTAACATTTTATAACTTATTTACTATTATAATAAGGACTCGTGAATCTCACGGTATGAATGAAGGCATGTATGAAATTAAAATAACACTTGGAGTTTCTTAAATTTACTTGAAAAAAAAAATTATTTGTTTTATTATTCTCAAATTATTTGTTTTGAACACTGTTAATTAGACTTTTACATTAAAAAAGTTGTCATTAAGCAATTGATCTTGTACATTTTACATTTTTTTTTTAAATTTTCAAAAATTAAAAATTAGATTTTACAACAGTTAACGATCTCGCGCATTTTTTTAAATTTAGTATTAAAGTTAATGAAATCACAAAGAGAATGTGATTTTTTTTAGTGATTTTAAACTTTAGTAAACTACTAAAAATGGTACAGAATTAGGTTTCGATGAGGTGGAAAATGTGCACCTCTCATTTTAAATGTTGAAGAAATATCAAAGGTAGGTTTTATTTCGCAAATAATTGGTCACGTGTATTAACTCGTGGATCGCATGGGCCGAATGTAGAGAAAAATCTATATATATTAAAGTTTTATATATGTAGAGAAAACCAGCTTTGTGAATCAAGACAAAATAATAAATTAGGATCTACACGTGTTCAAATGTTTATTGCAATATACAAATATGTAATGTTTAAAAAATATTAAAGTTAACATATTTTTTTTAATTATATATAAGAATATCTTATGTATACAAATTTTAATTTTAGCATAATAAAAGTAATTACTTTTATGAGAAAAAAAGTGACATTTGTTTAATGTAAAAATTAACGTTTTGTTCTTTAATTAGTAATTACAACTAGAACACTTTCTAAACCATTCTCAAAACCGATTCTTAGATTTATTGATATTCTTAGATTTATATAATTACAATTTAATGAATGCATTCTCTTTTATGAATTCAAATGAGTGAAGACACTGAATTCTTAGAAAAATGGTTGATTGAAAAAAAAATTATGTTTTACTGAGAGGCATTTAAATAATAAATTATTCATATAAGAAATTCGATCAAATAATGCAATAAAACAAGTTAAATTAACTATTTATGAAATTGCACGCAATAATATATGTAATAAAACAAGTTAAATCAACTCTAAATATTGAAATATAGTGTACTATTGAAATATCTAAACTACCCATATTTATATTCTTGATACATGTCCAAATTATACTCGTGTCAAACAAATATGTTTTTTTTTCCTTTATGGGTAATAAAATTTCATTTTACTTTTCAACATTTGACATCTGTTAATTTTATAGATTGTTTTGAGATGTAGGATTGAAGGCAGTTGAATGTTTAAATTTTTCTTTTAAGAATCCAAAATTATTTTTTATTCTATGTTTTTACGTAACAGTTTATTTAAAATTGTTCAGAAGATGATAAATCAATTTAAAGTTTAGTAATTCAAATATTAATAATGTAATAACTACCTTTTTATTTTAAATTAATATTTTTAAATTTTGGAATCAATTTTTATTAACAACAATTTTATTATGGTTCAATGGTCAGTAATAATACTTTATTTTAAATTTATTCAACATTAATTATTTTGACAATTTATGATTAATTAAACTTCACAACCATCCAGCTGTTATGGTGGTTGGAGCCTTTGCGTTTTAATTTTCTTCTTGTTTCTCTCTCTCTTGGTTTAAATGGTGTGGTATATGTTTTGTTTTTCATTTGAATGGTATTAGTATTTTTGGTTTGGATCATAATATTTTAATAATTTTTTGACAATAGATTATGTGTTATTATTTTATTAGTTTATATATTTGAAATGAATCACATAAATAATTATAAAAAGTTGTCAGAAAAAATTGTTAAAAATACATTTTTCTTTTCTTTTGATTTCTTTTAAGAGTTGTGTTTAGTTGATATATGTTGTGTATTTCTACCCGTGTTAAGTTGATTTTGGGGGTTAAAGGTTTTGTTACAAATGCGGCAGATCAATTTTGAATCTACAAGCAAATAATTGGCATCATTTATTTTTGTTCTGTTTCACTTTCACATAAAAGAAGTATTGACTATCCCTTTGATTCATTAATACTTATTTCTTATTGAAGATTAATTTTGCAGTACTGTTTCAATAACGAAAAATTGTTGAACCCGCATCCCAAATACATGTATAAAAAAACTTTAATTAATACCAAAATATCAACTTTAACACGGGTGACTAAGTGTGTGTTACGGTTAATGTAACAATGTAACAATTCATTTAAAATAAAATACCTTATTATATTATAATTCAGAAAAAAAAATGTATATTATACATCCGTATAGTCTTACAAAATAAAACTATAATAATATTATCCACATATATTATGACTACTTTATTATGATTCAATTATAAGATTATACTTAGCATGATTTAATATAAATCATGACTCATACAGGTAGTTTTTCATTCACGAGAGATGTTTTATACCTACATCCATCTGTTTATACCAATAAAATAATTAATGTAAAGAGAAAATAACACAACAATCACAAAACACACAACAAAGTAAGTTAGTTGAAAAAAAGATAGTGTAAGTCTAAAATACAATGGATCATTAAATTTTCATATAAAAACATACATGCAACTAAATTCTTCTAAAATCAATCATCCGGATATAAATATTGATATTGAATCTTAAGAAATTTTACCCTTATAATAACCACTACTACACTACAAAGAATAGACTTTATTCTACCATTCACAATATTAATAATTTACTGTCATAAAAACTACACTATTATTTAAATTAGAAGTTCTTACAACTCTTAGTACATACCATATTTTACTCTATTTAAATATTAAATATGAATAGTTATTAGAGTCTTAGATAACCTCTAGGCTTAAACTCCTCCATGTGGATGTGTAGACTGAGAAAACATCTTCAATGGAATTTCCTATGTAGAAATACCCTATAAACCAATCATTCATACCTTTATTTTACTTTACAAACCAAATACGCTTTTAATATCACAATAGTTATCATAAACATCATATAACACAATCCCTCAATGATGTAGAATACAAGAAATGACGCCCCAACGATATCAAAGGCGTGCCCAGCAGTGGCACAAAGTGTTCAATGTTCTATGTTTTTTCCATCTCATTAAATTTTTGGGTTCTACAAGCACCTCAGAATGTGTTGCACTTTACAAAGCTGGAAAGACAAGCTCATACCTGCTGTGTATTTACTTTATTTTTTTACTTTCTGACATGCTCACGTTGACATTTCTTTGGTTTCAGATTTTGTAGGGGCTGTGATTATTGTGAAAGCATTTGAGGTATATTTCAACCCAATTTTATTTGTATGATGGCTGGTCTAAGCTTGGTTTTATGATGTCTGAATCAACTCTACATGCAATGTATATGGTGTAATTGATAAATGATGTGTGCCACAGGAATTGAGGGACAGAAAGCTTTGAAAATAGCGAACCTGCCATTCAATTCTTCTTTGTGGAGCCAAGATTTAGACCAAAAATGGATGAAATGGTGAGAGCATTGGAGGAACTTGTAGATTCTGTTGAGAAAGCAGTTGCAGGGGTGGGAAGCCATCATCACCAAACTGGGAGAAGGACTGACCATAGCTCAAGCAGCAGTGGCTACAGACAACACAGAGGTAAACAACATGAAACTACAAAAAAAGTGAAAGTGAATGTTGGTTTCATGTTATCTGATTTTGCTCGAGTTCGTAATTGTATGTATATGTTTATCATGATGAACTTGAACTTAAACTAGTTGTTGATTCAGTAATAATATTAAAATTTTCATATTAGTGTTTTTTTTAAGCATGGTATTGGTATGGATTATTCATTGCTGCAATGCACTTTCAACGAATATGAAAGAACATAATATCTCCTCTCAAAATGGTTTATTCCATTTCCAGAGTTATAAGGATGTATTATATAATTATAATTAGCTTTAATATCTATTTTAGTTCTTCGGTTTGTTAAGTTTGTTAGGTGTGTTTAAAGTTGTCTTATTTTTTTTCAAAAGTTCAAACACGTCCCATATTTTATAAAAACAGTTCATGTTAGTCTTTTTTGCTTAAGGCGTTAAAACCACTAACAACAGCATTGCACCTCTGGTCAAAACTGAATGAATTGTACACTTATTCATTACGTGACATTTGTGACCCAATTGATGTAGTAATGTTAACGCCAACACCAGCCAATTGACTCAATTTCAAAATAACTAGAGGTTGTTTCTTCATCCAGGAACTAAGGAGCAACGCCAACACCAACCATCACGCTGCTGCAGTGAAACCGAAGACATCGCCATCACCGTGTTTGGTATCGTCGTCAATGACGTTCCCATCTCGTTCTTCTTCTTTGAGCGGGATTTTCTCCAAATCCCCAAGCTTTTTTTTCATAGTTTTCTCCACATTCTCTGATGGAAAACTTGTTATGGAAGCTGGAAAAATATAAGTGATTATTTTCTAAGATGCCAAACTTGATTGATTACATTGTTAATCTTGAACCTGTTTGTTAGAAGGGTTGAAATTTGTAATAGTTGGTTATGTGCTCTGTTAATATGTTCCTTAATGTGATTAAATTTTAATTTACAAATTTTCAAATTGGTATTACACTCTGATTAAACATTAAACATTAGGAGAATAGTTGTGAAATGAAAATAAGAATAGTTGGTGTCTGGTCAAAGGCTAACAAGTTACTAAATTTACATTTGCATCAGTAGTATTGTTGCAATTCAAAACTCAGTTGTAATCTCCCTCTTCTCTCTTTATCAATTGTAGTGTCAAATTTTTTGCCTCAATTTACATTCATTCAACCTCAATTTCTTCTTTCTTACCCTTCAATCACGCAACCTGCATAGAAAATCCTAAAATCCTAAAATCCCAAAACCCCTAATCTGCAAAAACCAAAATCGTAGCATCACTCCACCATATTCATTTTCTACACCTCGAGACAGTCGCATCCTTCATCATGAGAAGCACCTAAAAATAGGGGTTATCCCACCTCCCCTCGAACCACCACCATGTGAGGAATGTGAAAATCCTTTACCCCATGTCTTCGAACAAGAAGAACAACTTTGTGAAGAAGTCATTCTTAACCTTAACCCTTTGCTTTTAAATTTGGGAAGAACAAATTTGCTCACTTTAGGGGTGAACTTGCACGAGCCCCAACCCTTTGCTTTTAACCAATTATTTCAATTTTAACATTTCCACACACGTTGCCAAGTCATTTCAACTCAGCATGCCATGTAATGAAAAAGTGTACAATTCATTTAGTTTTGACCACGGAGGCAATACTGTGTGAGTTCTTACAAAATATGACAAGTGTGTGAACTTTTGAAAAAAGATGGAACAACTTTGAACATACCTAACAAATGGAGTGATCAAAATAAGTATTAAACCTTATAACTATTATTCTTTATGATTAAAATTTGGAGGGTATTATGATAATGAACAACTTACTTTTATGTTCATTTGATAAATAGTATAAAGTTAAAATATTATAAAAAAAATTACACTTTTTAAAAAAAAAAATAAAAAAGTAATATCAAATTAATGTAAAAATTTTATGTGAATCAAAATATTATTTTTCTATTATGACACACCACCAAACAGTTTTTTACATGTAAACACAATTATCTAACTAAATCTTTTTTTTTTCTTTCTGTAATGTTTATTTGTCTTAGAATATTATCTTTCTTTTTCATATTTTTCTGATAACGTGGTTGTGGGGGGAGAAAAGATTGAGGAAGTAGTGAATTGAGAGAATCAAAAGAAATAATGAGGAAGACATGTATGTTTTGCAAAATTATTATTATATTTTATTTATAACTATATTTATTTAACTACTTGAATATATGAAATCTATGTTTTATATAAATCATATTATAAAATAAATTATACTTGTAAGAACCTAGAAAACAGAGTATTAGAATTGGTAGATGTTTTAAAATAATGAGATAAAGTATTTTATTTTATTTTAAAATAATTGAATATTATAAATAAAATTTTTTAAACTCATCTCCTTACTTAAAACATCATCTATCTCTCAAACTATTTCTCTTTGTTTCCTCTCACATCTCTCTAAGGATTCTAACTCTTGAGTCATCTATTTGACGATCAATAGGTGTCTAGGGTATCACGGCGATGAGTTCTACAATTTTAGCCGATCAATTTCTGTCATAGAGCATGTAAGTTTTTACTTCTTTTTCTTTTCTCAATCCTAATATCTTTTTAAAAGAGTTAAGGATTGTTTCATGTGTGATCATGCTTCTCCTACTCATTCTTGGTTCATCTAAAGTTCTAAGGACTCTGTCCGTTTTTAATTTGGTGTTTCGTAGGTTCGTCTAGAGTTTCCTTGCGTTTCAAACAATTGGCGTGACATTTTGAGAGTTGAGATAGTTTATTGTAAGGTAAGGGAAGTTAGGATTTTTGCTTTACTTGTGGTTATATTAAACTTTGGTATCTCTATGAACTTTTGATGACTTTTAGAAGGTACTATGATTGGGTGTATTATAGGTGTGTTTAATTATTAATTTGTATAGTATGATGTTGAGTGTAATTTTAATTGTGTGATATTGATGTGTTATATTGTCATGAATGTGTTTGATGAAGTTGTGTTGTTATTAGAAACTGGATTCAAAGTGGTTGTGATGATAAATGGTTAAATCTTTAAGTTTTAAGTCTAAAAACGGGAGGTTTGTAAGAGTGAGTTTGAGAAATAGGGGCTAATAAGAGTGAACTATTGTCTTGGTACTGTCATTTGGTAGATTGAGATTTGTTTGATGAATATTGAGGGTTGAAATCTGATCTGTAATGAAAGTGTAGTTTATAGTTGAAATTTTTGTAGTGTTTTGAAGGAAAAGTAAGATTTTAGGTAGTGAAATTGTAAGGTAAGGATTTTAAACTGGTTTGAGACATTGGGGGTCTGTTATTAGTTGTATTGTAACTTGTTTAAGCTTTGGAAATGAGTGAAATCTAATGTAAAAGTGTTTGGTGGTTGAGGTGTAGAGTTTAGCTTGGTTTGAAACTAGTTTTAGGGAGTTTGAACTAGTGAGAATTTGAATTCTAGGTTCTATGTCTAAATGGTCATTTTGGAGGGTGTTAGTAAGTAATTTGGGACTTTTTGAAGTCTCTAAGTTGTTTAAAAATATGCTATAACTGGTGGAATTCAATTTGGGTCTCTAAAGTGAGGTTTCGGTTAATTTTGGATTGAAATCTTGTGGTCAATTAGTTTAAAACGAGTTTAGGTTACTTTAGATATGTTTGGTTATGTCAATTTTAGTTTAGAATACAATTTAGGAGTGTTAGAAGTTGGGAAAGATGCATAGAATAGGTCATGGGTAGTTGAGAGGTGCAAATTCTACAGTTTCGGTGCTGCAAAATTATGCAGTCTCGCTGAGCGAGTGTATTATAGTTGAGCGAGTAGAACACTTCTCGTTGAGCGAGTGTACTCGCTGAGTGAGCAGAACCAATTGTTTTTGTTTTCACACAACGAGTTATAGTGGCTGAGCGAGTGGGCTGGCAGACACTTTTAGTTAAGCGAGCTGACTTGGCGACTGAGCGAAAATATCAGATTTTTCAACTAAGTTTTTATATACTTCTTAGGGTGTGTTCAATGTATGTGATTGTTTGAATGAATTGATTTATAATATGAATTTGAAACAAGACTTTGTATATGATTATGTATGATATATGATGATGATGAGTTTTGTATTCTTTTATCTTATTTTCTTATGAAGGATAATTACATTGATAATTTAAGGTGTGCTTGTTATATTGTATGGAATGTGTGGTATGCTTTGGAACATTTGGTTAAATGGATGAAAGGTTGTGGAAAAGAGTTCCAAGGAGAAACTTCTTATTGGTAGTTTCAAGTATTCTAAGTATGAATATAGGAAGTTCAGTCTTGGAGTTTATCTTGACATTCTAATGGTCATCCATTCTAAAGTAGAGAGGGATGAGGTATGTGGTGAGAATAGCAAGAGGTCCTAGTTTAGGGGCTTTACCTTGGCCTAAGACGAGTGATAACGGACTAACCTTGTGTGTGGTAGCTTGGGGTAGGCCAGCTGTTTCACCACAACAAGTGCATGAACTGTCATAGCTCGATATTCATACTAATATGGATAGTCAGTCAAAAGGGATTGTCATATGCATAAAGTGTTTATTTGGTTTGTGTGATATATAAATCTTGTGTAAAATGCTTAACATGTTTATGATATATTATGAATTGTTTTAATTCTAGCTTACCCTTTTGCTTTTGTTTGTGTTTGTATGTTTTGTGTTCTCTTTTTTGCTATGATCATCCTGAGCAGGGGGAGATAAGGTTTCTCTGGAACAGGTACTAGATGAAGAAGCAACTGATGTGTACTGGTTTTAGTTAACTGTCTTGTAAATAGTTTTGTTTAGTTACCTTGTATATAAAATTTACTTTATAGATATTTTGAGATGACGATAAATAACTTTATTTTTTTTTACTTTTCTTGTTAATATTTGAATTGTAATAAATTTTTTATATAGTTTAATATTATATTTTAGAATATTACAATACTCACAAGTTATTTATGTACGTTTATTAATTAATGTAAAATATTTTGTAAAATCTAAATAAAGAAATGTAATTTTATTATTTAGTGATATACTTTTATTTGTCTATTGACATGTAAAATATCTGTTTCACCTTAATTAAAAATTTATAACACTGTTAAAATAAATTTTAACATGAATTTTGCTCCTAAAAGTATTGTTTTTCAAAACGTTTGACAATATCTTACTTTTACTAAAAAAATATATTTTATCTTTACAAAAATTAAAATTTCATCCTTATATTACCAAAGTTTAAAATTAAAATAAAATAAAAATTAAGTATAACATAAAAACATCTAAACATAGCTTAAAATAATTAAACATAATATGTTAAGTCATAATTCAATAAAAATAACATGTTTTTAAAAATTGTATAATTGAAAATTTACAAAAAAAAATGAGATGAAATTAACTTAAATCCAATATAATAATAATAAAATTTTAAATTTTTTTATTGTTTAATTTTTGTATTTTTATAACTTGTGTATTTTTAAAGAGACTATTATTTACATTTTTTGTCACATAGTCTATTCTTATATAATTTATTCTTTACATCCTTAATTTTTTTAAGAGTTTTACATGATTTATCAATTTATACTTTTAGATAATTTACTATTTATATTTTAAAAATACATATTAGATTTTTAAACTTATCATGTTAATTCTATTTAAAACTTAATTATAATTTTAAAAATATTTATTTATGTATTTAAGCTCTAAAGCTCTTTTAATAAAATATCCATTTACTAATTAAAAAACATACAAACCAAGATGTAAAATTTGACAATTGTAACTTAATTTTTTTCTTGGAATAACTATATTGATCCGTTTACATATTCTGACTAAAATTAAATTTATAAACTAAAATAAACATTTTAGAACATTAGTTTGTTATTATAAAATTTGACATAAAAAGTAAATAAGAAATATACTATAAAAATATACTGTAATTAATAATCATAGCCCACCATATTAAAATTTTCATGCAAATTTAACTAAAATATGAATTCAAAACAATAAAAATTAGAATAAAAAAATACAACATAATCATGATCTTAAAACGATAATACATTTCTAAAACATATAACATAACCATTTCAAGATAGTAACATAAAAGTAAGCATAATAATTTATTAAAAAAATATTAAAATATAAAATCTAATTAAAAATTTATAAAAAAGCCTATAATATAAGTATCTCTTTAAATACTTTAAAAATAGTATACAAAATTTTTAATCAATATTTTAAATATTTTTTTACCCTTAATTATTTAATATTATATATCACTAATTAAACTATATTATTAATAAAATTAAAATAATGATAATATATAAAATAAATTATAAAAAAATTCATAAATGTCATAATAAATATAACTCAACTTTTTTTTTTAATTTAATAAACTAATATGAAAAGAAAAACGACCCGTGCGGATGCACGGGTCTCAAACTCGTTCCATTATGAAATAAAAAATTATTGAATTTAAATGATAAAATTTCCTACAATATGTCAACAAACAAAATTTTACTGAGAAGCAAATTGTGTTTCTTTTTTAAGATAATCTCGGAGGGGAAAATTCTGAGCCGAGGGGAAGAAAAACTATGGTTTTAACACCATGGAATCAAAATATCTTGTCCTAGTCCCAGCCAGTAGCAGGAAAAGTTTGGGCTGGAGGCACACCAACTTGTGGAGCCGGTACGGCGGCGGGAACCGGTGCAGGAACAGCCTCACCCCAATCTCCTGCAGCTGTAAAAGGAACATTAGTCAAACAAATTGTGATTACATAAATTTCAAAACAATTATAAGAAAATGGTAACAGAAAAGACATGTGTGCGTATCATCATATCACTGCAGAATAAAAAATTCTCCTGTCTTTGTGCAACAGGGGAAGAGGAAATGTTGAATCATAGCAAAGTCACAGAGTAGTACCATTTTTGCATACAATTTATAAAATAAAGGTAGACGCAGATTGCATTATCTCAAATTCAAATCCAGACATAGATTTCAGGATAATAAACAAGCTATAAGACGAAGCTGAACTTATTCATCCTCAATCACCGCAGTTAAAATTTAGTACAACAACATCATAAAGCAAGGATCCAAAGTAAATTCAATCATTCATAGTCGTACCAGCTGTTTCTGGGGTCCAGTTAGTAGGAGCTGCCGGAATTGGTTGTGGAGCGGCATCTGTCCAGGGTTGATCGAGTGCAGTAGGCCATTGTCTGTCGGCAGGGAAGCTGCTAATGCCAGTATCATTGAAATCAATGGCAAAATCTTGGGCAGGTGGTGCTTCATCTTCCTCTTGTTGCTTAGCTTCTTCAGGTTCTCTATAGAAGAATAAATCCACCTGCATAAGAAAAATTGAGATAATTGGTTACTAATCCAAAAACGTTAAGGAAAGCTCCCAAATTATTTCTTACAAGAATACACACATACGCCAACAGACTAAGACTTCTCTAGAGATATGGAACAGCCACCATTTAATTCATAAAAGCAACAGGTGTTTTACCATTACATCCCACTTGTGACCCGGACGAATAGTACCCCGCATCTGAAGCACCATACGAGCTAAAAGCCAAAACAGACAACCAATGCTATGCTTCCCCTTATTATTGGCCGGAATCCCAACGTCAACATACCGCATTGGAGAATCAGTGTCACAAAAGGCAATAGTGGGAATGTTGCCAAGAGCACCTTCCTTAATAGGCTGCACAGAGATCAATAACATAAGGCAACGTGTGGCAGATCATGCACAGTATAACAATATCAACATCAATTACTATCAGAAATTCAAAACATCCTCAATATGCCTGCAGTACTCTGGTTCTAACTTCTACAAGAGATAAATAACCTGATGATCTGTTCTTGGATCAGTGAGAATTAGAAGACGAGGCTCATTGTAGGATGTCTGCATCTGATTGGTGAATGTTCCAGGAGTGTGCCTTCCTGCAATTGCATGAGCCCCAGTGTACTGGGCAAACTTAAGCACTGCCCTCTGACCATAAGGCCTGGCGGACTGAACAATGATATCTTGTGGGTTCTCAATGGCAACAATTATCCTAGCAGCAAGAAGGAGCTTCTCCCATGTTTTTCCAAGGTTAATTATGTATATACCTGAACAACCATAACCCCAAAAATCAACAAAAACTCCAAAACTTTTTATTTTAGTAGCAAGAGCAAAACTCTATAACAGTGCTAGAAAAAGAAAGCACCAGAAAGACCACTTTTATAAAATTCAAATCAGTAAGAGTCCAACTAAAACCTTGCTTGGATAAACCAGTTTGTAAACACATAATGGAGAAAAAAACTAAGAAGTCAAAATGAATTAAGTATCTCCATAATATAAAATCAAATTATGCACGTCAATCATTAGAGAAGTTAACATTAGTTGATTTTAACATTTGGAGAAACTCAATTCTAAAATTCTTAATTTCTTCCTCCGTACATATTTACGGAGAAATTTATCCAATGGCGTAAATCATACACACAACAGAAAACGTATTTCAGGATTGAATATTAAAAGATCATACAATTATCAAAAGGCATGGATCACTGACCTTTCAAAAAGTCCTCAAAATTTAGACCACTCATAAAACTATAGCTATTACTACAAGATCATGGCTACTATGAAGGAGATTGGAATTCTACAATTTGGTGACTATGTATAACTACATGAAGTTAACTGAAACACAATGGTGATGTATCAAAATGAAACCTAGTTATATTACACAGACATATTCCGTTATACAACAACACAGAAAATCTAAGAACACGTAAATGGCCAGTGTTCGAGAAAATGGATAAATAAATGAAAGAATAAAAGTAAAAAGGAGAATTTGAGAATGGAGGACTTACCGTCAGTGCGGCGCTTGAAGACGTAGCGTTCCATTTGGAAGTCGCAGTTTTTCGTGCCGAGATGCACATCGGCGGCGAGCATCATCTGGATGTCCGTCTCCTTCTGCGAGAGCTGGCGTAAAGGAGCGGCGGTGGAGGAATCGGCAGCGGCCATGGCTGCGGGAGTCGAAGAGGCGCAGTTGGAGGTGTTGGATTTGAGTAATTAGGGTTTCCGAATATTCTCCTCTATAAACACAAAAACCCTAATAATTTCAAATGACGCTAATACCCTCTCTTCATCGAAACGGATGAGGGAAATACAACAAAGACAAAAACCCTAATGAAACCCCTGGTGTTTTTTTTTTTCTCTTAATAATAGTAGAATATTCCTTATTTGCTATTTGTATTTATTTACTTTATTGATAAAAGAAGTCTCACAAACATTATTAAATTTCTTTGTTTTAGTAGAAAGGTATGCAATAAACAGATAAAGATAAATTTGTTTTTGTAGGTACTCACACAGTAAAAAAGGTTGGAACATTATTATTTTCATTGTCTGATTTGTCTAATTAATTAGTCTTACTTTTTCCTTTTTATCTTTTTTAAAGCAAGGATAGTAGAAGCTCCTCGCGACAATCTTCTAAAGTTGGATGCTTTTTATCAAATATGACACCAATCAGATCATTTGGAGATATATTTGACGTAGTTTATGAGTTTTTCAAGCTCATTAATTGTTTCCTGCATAAAATTGGTATAATAGTTTGGCACTTAAACTTTTGTAATCTTATTTATTTATTTTTCATTCTTGTGAAAGTACTGACTCATTGTTCAACACATATTAAGTAATTAGAACATACCAAAGGAAACATGGGAATTGAAAAACAAAGATCTATTTATTTATAAAACAAATATCTATTTATTTATAGTATACCTTGTGAGAAGCTCATATCCAACCCATCCAGATTTGAACCGTAAGTAACCTCCAACAACTAAGTAATTTGAGATTTTTGAAATGATACTATTAACTTTAATCATTACATATCAACTATTAAGTTTACTAGTAAAAAATTGACTTTTTATAGTGTATATTATGTCACGGTTTGCCAAAAATCGCAGCATAATACTGTGTAGTGGTATTTTTGAAAATAAATCGAACATATAAGTTGCGGTTGCTTTGAGAATCGTGGCCTATTCCCTAGTCAAACTTATGCCTTTGACGCCATGTTAGAAAAACAATAAATTGCACGGAGAATAGGCCGCGGTTGCTCTGAGTATAAAAAAAAAGGTCAGTTGTAACAATAAAAACTTTTTATTTTATTTTATTTTTAAAAAAAAGACTTTTGGCTGCGGTTGTAACACGAACCGCGATCTATTCCTAGCTTTTTACCTGTCGTTCGAACCGTGGCCTATAGTTGAACAATTTTTTTTTTTAAAAAAAAAGGGTTTTTACCGCGGTTGTAGTAGGAACAACGGTCTATTCCCCAGCTTTTTACCGCGGTTAGAACCGCAGCCTAAAGTCCGAGACTTTCTACCGCGCCTGGATATGCCGCAGTTCATAAACCGCGACGTATAATGAAAAACAACCGCGGTCGTTTCTCTTCGTTGCACTAGTGGTTTAATCATTACCTCTTTTTGTATAACTCTTTATTCTCTCCCTAAGTTTTCTAATCACATGTTCATCTGTCTGAAGATCGAAAACTACTGGAGTAATCCTTGAAGCAAGATCATCAACTCTGTCTAATTGGTTTCTAGAATAGAATAAGTTAGTTTCTGCCATTTTTCCTTAGTTTGCGTGTTTTTTGTATATGTAGAAGGTTCTAGTTTGTATATGGGGTCTAAGTCATCTTTAAGAGTCTTTTTTATCAATGGTCCTAATGGTGTGTCCTTATCATATTTCTATTGTTCATAGGGACATATAAGACTTCTTTTTGTCTAAAGGTGTTTTAAGGATTCTAGAACTGTTTGATCATTTGTTAGATAAGAAAAACTAAGTACATTGATTTTAATTGATAGAAAACTTATAATTACTGATTATATGATAGTTGATTTATGTAATTGAGTTGTTTGATAAAATATGACCTATTGAGTTGAGTTAGGGGTTTTAAATCATCTTTAGTGATCATATGTTGATATGTTGTATGGTTGAGATTGAAATTGAGTCATTGAATTGTGTATAATTTAATGGTTGGTTGTTTTGACATTTGTGATTGGTGTTAGACTGATTTTTACTAATTGTTTTGCTCATACTTTTCAGTATAAGTGTTGAAGGGATTTAGTTCATTTTATTGTTTTGCCTTAGCTTTTAATGTCTCTTTAGCTTTTAGTCAATAAGTTCTAGCTGTTGCTAATTTTCAAGTTTTCAGATTCAAAAGTTTTATTTTTCACTTGTTATACACAATTCCATTATGTTAAACACTATTACATTGTTGTCCAAGCATCAACTAGAATCGTCTAGTCCTTTATATTCCTCAATTGTCTTATGTTTTGTTTGTATAGTCTGAAGTAATAATTTTACAACTTCCTTTTGCAATTCTCCTTTATTTGCTTCTTCACTCTAAATTTAGTCTTTGCTGCATTTTTATGTTATTCAAATCCCCAATCTTTAAGTACAAAAATAAATTTTAATCAATAAACTCATTAGAACTGTGTTTCTTGGATTGATGTAAGAAGACCTCTATGCTACAATAGTTTATATTTATTTTACATAGGCAATTTATATATATATATATATATATATATATATATATATATAAAAGTTGTTTTGGTGCATACATTTTATATATCTTATTTTACTCAATGTAATTACCAGTATTTTCTATATGGTTTGATCCTAATAATATGGTTTTTTGAGATGTTAGAATAATTTAGATATTAAAAATCATAGTAATGCCTAACATAAACTTTTTGATAAGAAAAAAATTGTAATTATCAGTATTATTTCTCTCTTATAATCTTAATAATTTCATTATTGAAATCATTTATCATATTTTAACCTTTAACTACCACTTTTAATTATTTGTTACAACTTTATTTACACTCTGCAAATCATTTAGATTCTCCAAGAGCAATTTATCTTTTCAGTTTATTTACAACTTTATATATATATATATATATATATATATATATATATATATAACTCACAATTTATCCTTTCATTTTATTTAATTTTTGACTTAAATGCTTACTTGGTTCCTATGTTCAGTGATAATTTACAGTTTAGTATCCGATTTTAAAAATGTAAACATTGAATCTCAAAATTATCAAAATTGTATGAATTGAGTATCTTTCGTTAAATAGACAGAAACGGAATTAACTCTGAAGAAAGAAATTTTCATTTTTTCTTCTCTTTCCTCTGATTTTTCTGTTGTGTCGCAACTTTTGCTTAGTAAATATTTTTAAGAATTTTTTTTTTCTCTCTCTCCTTTTTTTCATAAGGCAGGGGTAGTTGAATTTTGTGAAGTTTGTCTTGTATTTATGCAGGCTTTAATCTAAAAGCGTGAGAAAAGATGGCAGGATCTCATGAGCTTCGTAGCCATGATTGTTTGGAGTGAAAGTGAAATCTTATAATCTTCCAATTTGAAAAGCATCGAATACATTGAGCTCCGATCTTTAGTTACTTTTCAAACAAAAATCATCAATTAACAGGATTTAGTTTCATCTTTGTAAAATGCTAGAGAGATGTAGTTTCAACTGCAAAAATTATACTTCTACCAGAAAAACTGTAGAAGATACACAAAAGCTGTAATACATTGTTTTATGATCATACCTGCAATTTGATGAATAATAGAAAACCCCCCGCTAATTTCCTCCATACTTCCATAGTATAAAGTGAATTCACACTAGGGCAAAATAAACGAATCGACATTGGAAGAGGCAAGGAAACAAATATTAAGTGGAATTAACATCAATTTTGGAAGAACTCAGATTTTACAATATTTTTGTAGAAATTGGGAATAAAGTAGGATACTTTTTACTCTGTTATAAGCCACCCAAAATAAGAAAAGACCTTGTTGATTGACTTGTGAAAGCGAGAAATAAAATTTTCCAGAGTCATATTCTACTAGCGTTTGAAGGTGAGTTTCCACAGATGTTTAAATTCCACCACTACCACCCACCAGATTCCCCTCAAACCAAACACTTCATTAAATTACATCACAACTTAACTGTCATTTTTCATCATTCACTCATCTCTTTCTCTCTCTCTCTCTCTCTTTCTCTCTATTTGTAACCATGACAACGTTGGAGATCACTATTGTGTCCTCTGAAGGTCTCAACCAACACCCATCTTACTTCAACCGCATAAGACCCTTCTTCACTCTCACCAAGCTCCCCGTACACCTCATCCTCAACCTTTCCCTCCGCTTCCAAGGCTTCCTCTACCAATCCCATTCCGCCACCTGTCAGTTTGTCATTGGAATTCCCGTCACAGCGCATCACAAAATTGGCAGCACCACCGCAACCGCAAGTGGACATTCCAGTATGGAAACGGACTTTTAAGTTTCTTTTTAGTTTTAATTTTCCTTCTAAACAATAAAAATAATGAAAATTGTTGAACACACTTCATTTTGTAATTCAGTTTTGGAGGTCAATGTCAATGTCAATGTACCGTATATGCCATCTCGTGACGTGCATAGGTGTCCTGATATCTATCTCTTTATTTCTAGGCTTAAAGGAAAGAGAAAAAAAGTCAGATGAGAGTTAACTCCGTTTCTATCCATTTAATGGAAGGGCTCAATTCATACCATTTTGATAATTTTGGGACTCTATGTCTACATTTTTAAAATCGGATACTAAATCAAATATTATCGCTGAACATAGGAACTAAATAAGCATTTAAGCCTTAATTTTTTTATACAATAATTTCTGCACCAATAAAGATATAAGGATTAATTATTCATAGAACTTGTATTTTATTTTACTACTTTAAAAACAAAGGATATTATCATGTCAGCAGTATAAACATTTCAGTTTATTTAATTCTTTTACACCATAACTTTTGTGTAAGTGAATATGTTAAGATTAGTTATTCAGAAGTTTGTGTTTTATTTTACGTAATATAAAAGAAAAGGTTATTATGTTAAAATATAATTAAAAGTGTACCGTATGACTTTCTGCACACAACCAGGCCGACCATCCAAAATGACTATCTAGGCCAACCATCCAGGCCGGCCAACCACCCTGGCCGACCATTCAGGCCGACCAACCACCCTGGCCCATCACATGGTTAGATTATAAGCGGTGATAGTTGATTAAAGCCCCTAATGGAGGTTAAGGCGTTATTGGACCGTCATTAGGCCCACGAAAGGTAAAAGCCCATTACACCCATTATAAATAAGAGTCTCAGGTATGATTTCTAAACAGATTGCTCACGCTGCATATTATGCATTACCTGCATCCCTTTATATAACCGTTTGGTCACTTAACTAACTTGAGCGTCGGAGTGCCTTTGACAGGTACCCGCCCACCCGGCTTGGAGAATGAGGAGGAAGAACGGACACTACAATTGGAACACGAAGAGGAGAGAGCCCGTTCGGTCTTCGCCAACACGTTCAGTCCTCAACAAACAGGTAACTGTCTGGTCTTTCGCACCACCTAGATTACTTGAAGCAACGCCCGTCCGGTGTTCAACCTGGTGCGCTTCGGAATACGTCCGTCCAATCTCTGGTTTAACTCGGAATGTTTTAAGGGACCCCCAAACCACCTCAAAACATTATGGCGCCCACAGTGGGACCAAGTGTGCATCCCCATTTGTAACCACAAGGGACCAGTGAGTAGTGTCTCAAAAGAACGTTAACTCAAGGTTTTGTACTCAACCGCTCGACCTCGCTTACCTGCCACTCGGTCTCGTCTATTCGGCCTTATCAACCACTCGCCCATCCAACCTCAACATTCAATCGTTCGGTCATAGCGATAACCTTTAAGTATGAGGAATCCTGGCCGGAGCGCAACAAAACCCGAGTTGGTGAACAGAGTTTCACTCTTGTCAACTTGGTCGGGCGGTGAACGGCTATGCCCTGCTGCCTCTAACACGTTGAAGATAGCCAAGTTGATGAATGAAAAATGTGTTGTCAACTTGGTTGGGCGGTGAACGACTATGCTCTGCCGCCCCCAACACGTTGAAGATCGCCAAGTTGATGAATGGAAAAATGTCCTATCAATTTGGTCGGGCGGTGAACGACAATGCCATGTCACCCCCAACATGTTGAAGATAGTCAAGTTGATGAATGGAAAAATGTCCTGTTAACTGAGTCGGGCGATGAACGACTATGTCCTGCCGTCCCCAACACGTTGAAGATAGCCAAGTTGATGAATGGAAAAATGTTTTGTCAACTCGGTCGGGCGGTGAACGGCTATGCCCTGTCGTCCCCAACACGTTGAAGATCGCCAAGTTGATGAATGGAAAATGTCCTCTCAACTTGGTCGGGCGGTGAACGGCTATGCCCTGCCACCCCCAACACATTGAAGATAGCCAAGTTGATGAATGAAGTTTTAGTCCTATCAGCTTGGCCGGGCGGTGAACGGCTATGCCCTACCACCCCCAACAAGCTAAAGATCGCCGAGTTGATGAACAGAGTTTCACACCTGTCAGCTTGGCCAGGCGGTGAACGGTTATGCCCTGCCGCCCCAAGCACGCTAAAGAAACCCAAGTTGATGAACGAAGTTTCACTCCTGTCAGCTTGGCCGGATGGTGAACGACTATGTCCTGCTACCCTCAACTCTCAGCCTCCATGGCCTCAAGACTTCTCGGCCTCTAAAGGCCTCAGCTTCTCGGCCTCCAAAGGCCTCAACTTCTTGGCCTCCTCAGCCTCAACATCTTGGCCTCATCGGTCTCAACTTCTCGGCCTCCAAAGGCCTCAGCTTCTTGGCCTCCTCGGCCTCATCTTGGCCTCCTCGGCCTCAACATCCTGGCCTCCTCAGCCTCACCTTCTCGACCTCGTCTTGGCCTCCTCGGCCTCAACATCTTGACCTCCTCGACTTCAACATCTTGGCCTCCTCGGCCTCAACTTCTCGGCCTCCAAAGGCCTCAGCTTCTTGGCCTCCTCGGCCTCTTCGACCTCAACTTCTTGGCCTCCTCGACCTCAACATCTTGGCCTCCTCGGCCTCCTCGACCTCAACTTCTTGGCCTCCTCGACCTCAACATCTTGGCCTCCTCGGCCTCAATTTCTCGGCCTCCTCGGCCTTATCTTGTCCTCCTCGGCTAGAACATATTGGTCTCCTCGGCCTCCAAAGGCCTCAACATCTTGGCCTAAACTTCTCGGCCTCTAAAGGCCTCAGCTTCTTGGCCTCCTCGACCTCATCTTGGCCTCCTCAGCCTCAACATCTTGGCCTCCTCAGCCTCAACATTTTGGCCTTCTCGGCCTCCTCGGCCTCAACATCTTGGCCTCCTCGGCCTCAACTTCTCGGTCTCCAAAGGCCTCAGCTTCTCGGCCTCCTCGGCCTTATCTTGGACTCCTCGGCCTCATTTGGGCCTCCTCGGCCTCAACTTCTCAGCCTCCTCGGCCTCAACATCTTGGCCTCCTCGGCCTTAACTTCTCAGCCTCCAAACGGCCTCTATCGTTCGGCCATAGCTCGGCCTTGACTTGTTACTTAAAGGATCAACAGTTTATCCAGCACGGCAGGCGAAGGAACGACTCTTTTTGTCTTTCATCCACTCGCTAACAAGCAGATACGACAGAGAGACAAAAGCAAGCCAGAGAATCCATCCTTTTTAGGAAGGTCATCTTAAAAAACCCTTCGCATCATTAACATCATGCTCGGGCTTGGGGAGCTGGTGTACCGTACGGTACACAGTGTACCATACGGTTTCCTGCACACAACCAGGCCGACTGTCCAAAATGACTACCTAGGCCAACCATCCAGGCTGCCAAACCATCCAGGCCGGCCAACCACCCTAGCTGACCACATGATTAGATTATAAGCGGTGATAGCTGATTAAAGCCCCCCAATGGAGGTTAAGGCGTTATTGGGCCATCATCAGGCCCACGTAAGGTAAAAGTCCATTACACCCAGTATAAATAAGAGTCTCAGGTATGATTTCTGGACAGATTGCTCACACTGCATATTATGCATTATTTGCATCCCTTTATATAACCGTTCGGTCACTTAACTGACTTGAGCGTCAGAGTTCCTTTGACAGGTACCCGCCCACTCGGCTTAGAGAACGAGGAGGTAGAACGAAAACTACAATTGGGACACGAAGAGGAGAAAGCCCGTTCGGTCTTCGCCAACACGTTCAGTCCTCAACAAACAGGTAACCATTCGGTCTTTCGCACCACCTGAATTACTTGAAGCAACACCCGTCCGGTTTTCAACCTGAGACGCTTCGAAATATGTCCGTCCAATCTCTAGTTTAACTCAGAATGTTTTAAGGAACTCCCAAATTACCCCGAAACAAAAAGTAAAATGGAAAGATAATTTGTATACGTTACAAAATAATTCTTTATTATATATGCTTATAAATTTTAAATATATAATATCATAAATACTTACCTATTTGTTTATTAATTTAAACATTTGTATGAAATTATTTATTAATGTTTTTAAAATAAAAAATATAAAAAAAGTTATTCTTTAGCATATGGAGTGAGTTAAAAAGTTATTTATGAAAATATTAGTTTTTCTTCTTTTAATGTTTTTTCTTAAAAACCTTTGAGAAAAACTCGTAAAACACACTTAAATTCGCTTATCATTAAATTAATTATAATTCATGGAAACGTTTATTTATTTTAAAAGTTCTTTGTAAAGTCTTGTCCAATGATAATTTAACTTAATAATTTTTAATTATCTCTGTTGGCTCGTAACTTTTCCATTACTCGCTAGAGTTGTTCCCACTGGTTGAGATTTTCGGTTTAGTCCTGTTAAGCGTTGTTCAATTGGTTTTCGGGTCAAGCTATCTGTTGAACCGAACCGAACCGACCCGATCTGCAGTGTGCTTCTTCGTCATCTCAGGTTTTGATTCATTTTCTCGCTGAAGCTATCGGCTCTGTTTTCAAAGACCATTTGTGAGTAATTTTGTGTTTTCTCGTTTGAAGTTTTATGGCTTCAGATCTTAGATTTTATCAGTGACGAACCATAAGATGGTTTTGGTCTTTTTCATATATGAGTAGCAACTTAAAGTGTTTCCGCTTTCAGTTTTATTCAATTCTTAGTATATTTAGTATGTGAAGCCTTTTCATTGGGGTGCTCCTGAGATGGTAATGTAAGCTTTTATTTCATGTTCTGATATTTTTGCAGTATTGTGAATAGTTTACTCTGACCATTGCAATGCTATTTATATTTATTGACATTTTCTTTGGAAAAACTAATGAGGTTTAATTTATAGATAATATCGAAAATGTCTTATTCAGAGATTGGTGAGAATGAGAGAGACTTGTTATCTAAGTAGTGTATCCTTATTTATAATTTATAATACAAGACTAGATTACGGAAACCATTTAATTTTTGTAGGAAAGAGGAAATTTAATTTTTAATAGGAAACAGGAAATTTATTTCAGAGTTAAATAGCATATTTAAGTAATATTGAGGTAATTGTGATTCTGAAGCCGACCAGTTCTTTTTCTGATGTACGTTTTGTTGTTAACTTTCAGCAATGACATCCTTAGATATTCGTTCACTGCTTGTATTCTCTGCCATTTTTCGAGTTATTTTGATTGTGTATGGAGAGTGGCAAGATACTCATATGGAGGTTAGATACACTGATGTTGACTACCTTGTCTTTTCTGATGCTGCTGCTTTAATGGCTGTGGGTGATTCCCCCTATAAGAGAACCACTTATCGCTATTCCCCTTTGCTTGCCTTTCTTCTCATTCCAAATTCATTTATCCATCGCTCCTGGGGAAAGTTCCTTTTCTCTGCTTCAGGTATGGTCAAGCTTTTGAATGCAATCTCTGCTAACATTCTTTTTCAGTCACCAAGTTAAAGTAAGATTGATGAACTATGTGTGGCATTAATTTTTAAAACTTAAGATATAAAAATTCGGCTCCTTAAGAATGAGGGTTACACTTTAGGGACAAAAGTGCTACTAGACTGGTAAACTGTTAATTGAAAAATCAACCAAGCGAATTTCAACAACTTTATGTTTTGTTATATTATGTCTTTGAATGTTATCACAGTGTCAGTCATTGGTTTTCCAATCAACAGTCACAATTTTGCACTTTTGTCTAGCCTATTGACAGGGCAGCAAATTGTCTTCCTTCCCTGACCCAAGGAGTATGCTTCAATATGAAACCAAATCGGTCATGACGGTCAAGTGAGTTGGATGGATAGCACATACAATAAAGGGTTTAAAGAATTGAATGTAATGGCTTACTATTAGTCAACATTAAGCCTAGTGACTGACCCATGGTTGGAGGGTAGGAATGATAAGACAAGTTGTGTTAGTAGATAGAGTATGATCAATTGAGTGAGGGCTTCAAAGTCACTCCCAATATTGGAGATAACGTGCCTACAGGCATTGGTTTGGGTCGCAACCAATGTAGCCTTGTGTAGTCAAAGAGAAAAAGGTTATTTCCAACAAAACCAAAATAAGGGAAAGTATAAAAGAAATTGTGTTTGACTTGGGATTTGAAAATTTTTCATTATTTGTGAAAAACTGACCATTTTTCCCCTTACATTATTTCAAATCAATATGCTGTTACCTAATGAATATGGTAATTATTTTTCCAGTCATTACACCTAAGCAAATGCCATCTTATAAAATGCAGATATACTTGTAGGATATTTCATATATTATATTCTAAAGCTACGGAAGGCTCCAGAAAATATGTGCAACATTTCTGTCATGGCATGGCTCTTTAATCCATTTACCTTCACCATTGGGACACGTGGAAACTGTGAGCCTATTGTTTGTGCGGTGATATTGTGGATCATGATCTGTCTTTTGAAAGGTGTGGTTCTGTATCTGTATTAGCTTAAATTGATATAGTTGGATTTTTGGTTTGTCATTTTTTAATATGAACACTCCGCATGTTCTAACAACTGGAATAGTTTTTAGATGATTAACTGGTGGCCTTCTCTGCAACATAAAGAAGAAAGCACTTTTGATAATAAATTTTATAATCAGTGTACTATTGAGAATCTTTCCAAAATAATTTTCGATCTTCCCGTTTTTCCAAACACTGTCCACTAAAAAGCGAAATCTTTTCATTTCATTCTTTGCTCATTAATTTCATCACCTATCAAACATTCTAAGAGCTAAAAACTAGAGATTTGGTACTTATACCAACTAGTAGCTAACTTTTAGCTGTGTAATTACATAAAAAAATACCTTTTTAATCTTTTGTGTGAGTAGGACACATAATGACGAGTCTTACATTTGATTTTGCTTGCTAATTGGTTGATAAGGCAGACTGAGGTTGGTCATTATGGGATAAACTATCCAAAATACACACACAGACACATACTTATACACTTGATTTGTGTAAGGAAATAACTAGTTATTTTATTGATAACAATTATACCAATAACATTCTCATCATCTATATTTGTAATGATCAAACTGTTTAAAATAAGGAGACGCAAATATGCTGAAATGAATAGGAAAATTCTAAAGATATTTTCTCCTAATTACTATGGAGATATTTTGGATATTTTTATCCTAATAATTGTTAAAACCCTTCTCCTTACTAAATGAATATCTAGTATTCCAACTTGTTTATAAGTTCCTGAAATCTGTTGTGAGGAAGTATAATATTTGAAATTTTGTAAGGAAATGAGTTGTAATCACAAGATGTTGTCAAGATTACATTTGCTGAAGTGTGAGGCAATTCAATATGTTTAGTCTTATCATATTTATATTGGACTATGGACAATGATCATGTCTTACTTGTTATCATAGTACAATTGCATAAGGATGTCAACCGTTATTTTAAGGTCATCTAATATGATTTTCATGAGGAGTCTCCTACGTAAACCTTGAGTAATGACTTAAAATTCAACTTCTGCACTAGAACGATATATTCTATCTTGTTTTTTGCTTCTCCTAATTACCAAATTTTCTCTTAGAAACATACAATACCTAACATTAATTTTCTGTCAGTAACAAAAATTGCGTAGTCTTAATCGATACATGTCTTTTGGGTCAAAGTGTTTTTTTTCCTTGATAGTGATGGGTTGGGTCAAGACAAGTTTGGGATTGTGTATAAGAGGAGGGACAAAAATAATAACGTGAAATGACAGTTATAAACCTCCTGTAGATGTTTTTTTTTTCTTTTCTTGTGACTGACTATTATAAATAGTCAGGGGGTTGGGAGGAAAGGGGGTTGTAGGGTATTCTAAGTAAAGTAGGAGATTGGTGGAGAGTGAGGACCTCTCAAAAGTCCCTTAAGAGGGTGTTCTTCTTGTTTCTACCACATTGGCAGAAACATTGCTGTTCCTAATAAAGTTTACCAAGAAGTTGTCTTGGTGGTTTCCTGTAATACTAATTGTGTCTATCAATTGGTATTTAGAGCCTAATCTTGGTTCTGTGGTTTCACTATAATGCATATTTACATCTACTATGTTAAATTTTGTAGCTGCATAGCTTAAAATCTCTGGCTCTATCATTGCTGGTTGATACACAATGAAAACGTTTTTTTTCGTAAAAGGTAGAAGCATTAGATATTTGCCTATCTCTTGATGCCTTAATGGTATGCATTTTTTCACTTTTTTTCTCTGGTTTGCAGGTAATGTGTTACAGTCAGCATTTTGGTATGGACTTGTTGTCCATTTCAGGATTTATCCTATAATTTACTCTATTCCTATAATCCTGGTTCTTGATCCGAACTTCTTCCCATCTAATCAGAAACCTGTCCTAAGGAACTGGAGTGCTGTTCAAGGAGAGAGACCCAAAGATGGAAGTGGCTTGCATACTTTACACAATCTATTTAAAAGCATATTCACGTGGAACAGGGTGATATTTGGACTGGTCTCAGGATTGGTTTTCCTCTTTTGTACTGGTCTTTTCTACTGTTTATATGAGTGGGAATTCCTACACGAGGCTCTGTTGTACCATCTTACTAGAACTGATCCAAGGCATAATTTCTCCATCTATTTCTATCACATATATCTTCATTATGGGTATGATACTTCAGTGGTGGAAAAGCTTATCTCCTTTTTGCCCCAATTTTTGGTTCAGCTGGTTCTTATCTTCTGCTTTGCACAAGATTTGCCATTTTGCATTTTTGTGCAGACCGTGGCCTTTGTGGCATTCAATAAGGTTTGTCAAGTTACATTGAATTAAAGTCCGCTTGTGGACTTCAGAGAATCAGATTGTTTATTTCAAGCAGAGTCATATCTGTAGTGGAGGCTTGGAGGCCTTTCGGTTATGGCCCCTTTTGCATGTTTCCTTATATTATAACACATCTGATTTCTGTATATTTTGCAGGTGATTACAGCCCAGTATTTTGTTTGGTTCTTTTGCTTGTTGCCCCTAATACTTCCTTGGAGTAAAATGAAACTTAGATGGGATGGGTTATCTTGCATTCTTTTGTGGATCGGGGCTCAGACTCATTGGTTGATGTGGGGCTACCTGCTTGAGTTCAAGGGTAAAAATGTCTTCTTGCAGCTTTGGGCAGCAAGCTTACTGTTTCTAGCAGCCAACATATACATCCTTGTCATGATTATTCGTAACCATAGATATGCTTCAGTTTTCAAAGCTTTAGAGTATGCTAACTCCAAGAATGCAGCTAAGCTTGAGTGAGTGACCTTGACGCTAAATGATTTCAGTTCAATTTTTATTCTTGTGCTTATTACATGTTGCCCTCTTCTGTTTTTGGAAGTTAACAATGCAAATTCAGGACTGCAGTTGAAGTTGAGAACCAACAATCATGTCAAAATTCGTGGACTATTATATTTTAAACGTGAAAACAAATTGGTGAAATCGATGTATTCTTGTTATGTTAATCCTGTATTTTTTTTTTCAATGCATTATCTTAATCAATGAATATGTTTTTATCGCTGTCAGCCTTTTGTTATTGATCTGAACTTGTAGAATTGATCTTAGGATCTTTCGAGAAACTCTCCTTTTTCTCCTTTGCTGTATTTGAAAACATGTCAGTTACAAATTGATGTTTAATCAAGGGTCAAAATTCCTGTCAAGTAACCCCTGAATCTGAACTAGTTTTAGGGACCAAACTTGTCCACTGATTTTATCCCTAAATCTAGATGGTAGGGCTAGTTCGTCTGATTGTAAGGAGTCAAGGAGAAAGAGTAATTTACATAAAGCATCAGAACGTCCTAATGGTTAAATTGACATGATTGTTGGAGATAGAGCAGTTGTTGAATATATTATTAGGTCTAGCATAACAGAGATATAGATTTCTAAGAGTAAAGAAGTCAATAGGAAGCATGACAAAAACTTGCATATCAAACCAACAGCTAATGTTCTTCAGGCGTCAATTGCATACTCCGACATTTTCTTGATTACTGGACAATGTAATACATTGCCAAACTTTACCCAAACAAACATGCTAGACGAGAATTGTCATGAAATGAAGATAAAAGGATGTTGGTATCAGAGGTGTACCATGTGAGATGTGGTGTACCTAAACAACATCAAGTCATTGCTCTTTGAATTTATTACTGCTTTAAAGGGCATCTGAGAGTCGTCAACTACAACCTGTAACAAAGGCGAGGAATGTTCTCATTTGGGAATTTGCGTGCTGGTCCTTAGTGTTGTCAGGCTTAGGCAAAGCTTAGTTGAAATGAGACCACACATTGAGATGAAGCCACACAGAAAACCTTAGTGGCCAAACTTCATGGCTCATTCTGCAAACATTCTGCCAGCCTTCTGATGCTGAAGAAGATTGTATCTGGCAAAGTGTGGTGAGGTTAGAAACATGGGACTCGTCGGGGTCCTGTTTCTGTGAGCTTGAGGTTTTCTAATGTTGAAACCCTAGAGGCTTAAGGCATGGTAAGACTAAGGTTGTCCATTGGCCATTGGAGCGAAGTCAGATTAGACAAATGGCAACCACCTCCAATGCCAAAAAGGTACCATGACTCCTGCAGTTTCACATTTTTGGACCAACTGGTTGGTATCAATATGTTTCTTTGTATGTTTTAGCAAATTGGTGTATATGACCATAATAGTCCCTAATTTATGTGGTGAGTTAACTATATATTACTAAACTAATGAGTGATGAAATTGATATTATTGAATATATTGAAAAACTATGTATGAGATTAATCTTTCTTGTGGAGAAAATACACATAAGATACTTTGTATATAATGAAGGAAATATGGGCTAAGCCCATTATACAAACTAAAGAATAATAACAAAGTAACAAAAACTAAGAAACTGAAGATAAAAAATAAATATAAAATATCTAATAATCTAAGATATTTAACATATACGAATTCTTGTCATGAAATTTAGACAAATGTGCTGATGGATCACTTGTACTGTCTAAGTTTTTACATTGTTGTTTTTGTTGATGCATAATCTTGTAGCTTGAAAGAGGGCTACATAGAAGTTCTTAAATAAATTAGCAGGCCTTAAAACTCGAACAACCTAATGACAATAGAATTTCAGGCAATATGTAATCCATATTGAGAATGAAATGTATCCCAAGTGTCTATTGGATTGCTTGTTTATTATCACAATGACTAATTTAAATAGCATATTCAATTAAATTATTACATTTATCCTAGCTAGATAGAAGAGGTTCAGGACTGTATTGTAATCAATTTTTGTTATAGAATCATTCACATCGTACTAGATTTCTGTACTGATCATACTGACAAGTTAGTACATATTGACTAATGTTTCTGGTTCCTTTTTTTTTTTTCTAGATGATGATGGGGGACATAGAAGAGGAGGATACCACACGTAGCGGTCAACCTCGCTATAGCGGGATAAATTATAGAGGGGTAGTCACTATTTTGAATTTTTTATGTAGTTTTTATCATGTATACTAAACACATTTATATTAACAATGATCTTTTAACAAAAAATACAAAAATATACTAACGAATCAAATTCAAGTTTCCTATATAGGAATAACTAATCATCACTCTTTTTAAATCTACTAGAAGTTGTTAAGAGTTTGAGATTTAGAATATAATGTCTTTGTTTAGATTTTTTTTTTCTCTTTGAAATTAACATGCTGCCGTCAAAACTGTTTTAGCTCACTATTTGGTCAACTATGACTGTTGCACTAAATTGCTGCACTAGCTTCACTATGAACTCCTATAGTTGACAAGGGCCACTCTCCCACTATAGTGACACTAGCATGCTAAAACTTTGATCCTTTCTTTCATTATTATGTATGGAAAGACATTCTGAAAGCTTACTTTGCCTGACAATGTTGTCTTTGTTTCAGTTAGAACGCAGAGTGAATTGTAAGACCTTTCTGCCATGGTCATGCATACATTATTGAGCTCTATAATTTTCAAAGAAATACACACCTTTTATGTTTGTATGTCCAGTTTACAAAATGATAAAATCTTGGGTTCTTCTCGCCAATACGTTGCACTTGGTTTTTGGCTGGTGCAATTTTTCTATCGTTTTAGTCTAATGGTAGCTGTATAGCTGTTTCTTTTGGAAGGAATACAATATTTTTTTTATAATGCATCTAAAAAGTAAGGCTACGTTTATTCATGGCATATACGCTCTCTTATGTGTTGATGTACTTGAAGTTTCTTTCGAGAATGAAAGTGGAAAGCATAAAAATACATATACATGATGAGCAAGAGGATATTTTCGCCCAATGAATAGGATGAAGTGTCATTCCTGTCTAATATTTATATTGAACGAAATTTTAGTAATGAGTTTCTAAAAGATAAATTAGTGATTCCCATTAATAAGATAACAAATTCCATATATATTAAAAGAAAATAGATTTATACTTCACATTTAATTTAGTTATTGAGTTAGAGCTGGCATGAACTATATTGGAGACAGTAGATTCTAGGTCTTGTATCACTGCAAATTTGGTAATTTAAATCTCAATTTGTTATTCCAAAACTTTTCTAGGTGGTTGAAGATTTACAACAACTTAAAGCATATTCTGTACAATTCTCTCCCTAGCTTCTTCTTTTATCTTTCTTGGAAACTGGATTTAGTATGTATTCATCATAGATACATGTCCTCTCCACAACTGTAACATTAAAAACAGATGGATCTTACTTATCTCTAGCTTGTTGTTTACAGCATTACTTTAGTTTACATATTTTAATATTGAATAACATTTGACATGTCATTGTTCATCCGTTAATGAAATTACTAATGAAGAAAAAAAGGACAAACATGTTATCGACAACTAACTAAAGGAATTCACCTGTCTGGAAATTTCTGATGTTTTAAACTTGGATGACAAGACATGCCAATAAAAAATGAAAATGAAAATTTTAGCATACTACTTAAGCAGAAGGTGAACATTACTTAAAAGAATTACTAACGGAAGAACTGACTGATCAATTTTTAAGGACTTAAGTGCCATTAAAATAATTTCAAAGACCAAGTAGACAATGATTATATATTTCAGGAACATAAATACTTCACTCCTTTATTCTCATTCAAATTATGGATTTTTTGACTTTATCACATCATAATCACAACACATGCACAAATCTGGATTCAAATTTCCATAGTCATTGAAAATTTTAGAATTTAAGTTTAGACATAATTTAATTTTACAAATTAATTCAATAAGGTTTTATTTCATTTAAATATTCTATTTTAATCTATTAAATGGGTGGACAATGTGGTTAGATAATTTATACTAATCTTAATAATAAAATTCTTACCTTCAATAGTTAAAATAGTCTCAAAAGAGATTTGTAAACTTTTATGATTGACCTTATAACTATTAATATAAAATTTGATATTTGAATTTAAATTAGCTTAGCTTAGTTTTACAAATTTAATTAATAAAAAAGTTGATATCTTTCAAAATGTCTGCATTTCTTTTAATATTTTAAAAAAAGTTGAATTGAAGCATATGCACTGGTCAATTGATTTTAGTGATAAAACAAACAAGCAATTATTCTTTCAGGAGAACCACACAGCAGTGGGCAAATTAAATTCAAGTTTAGGAGATGGTTAGCCATAATAGTCCCTATTATTTTTAGGTTAAATTTAAAATTTGATTTGAACATATAATATTACATGTTTTTATAGGAACATTTTCTGCTGAATACTCACCATTGTCTACATCAGAACAACGTTAAAATAGTTTACCTATAAAAAAAAATGTTAATAAAAGGATCAAACTGAAGTGTAAATTTGTATCACAGGAGAACTTCAACAAAAGAAAATATTGTTAACTACAAGGAGTATTTCATGTAAGAAACAAAGTTTGGACATTTTTTCATACAATAAAGATATCATGTGTAATCACTATTTAGTTTCCATTGAGCCTTATTTTCATTACTAAATTTTCAATTCTTTCTTTCATTTGTGACAAAGGAAGAATGGAACTAAACTGAATGCTGTGTGTTACACATGCCAGGGTTCTTAACACACCAAAGTGGCTGAATTGGCTCAGCCCCTATTCCTCTGCTTACCATTCTGCTTCTCCATTCATTCAGTCTATCTGTGGCCTCTGCATATCTCTTCACACCCTTTTCATCCCTATTTCCTGACCACAGTGACTCAGCCATTGCAGAAGCTCTTGGCCAAACTCTTCCATCCAAAACAATTGCATCAGCTTGTTCAGACCACAGTGCCACTTCTCCACCCAAAACCAACTTTGCTTCTTCCTCACTCAGCCCATATGTTATGTCATAGTTGTAAATGGTTTGCCATGTCTTAAAGGGTGCACACCAAGACCCACCATTGCCTGTGTTTCCATCTTCTTGCTTGTCATAAGCACTGTTGTTTCCAACATAGGTGCCATGTCCACAATCCAGATAATAGAATTCTGCAGATGACACAATGGTTCTGTATCCTGCAGAAACTATCTTCTTAGTGTGATCATGTCCATTGAGCCATGTCTGCAAAATCACATGCTCCTTTGGAAGGATTGTGGATGCCACGTGCACTGTGTCATCTAGTAAAACATCTTCCCAATAGATAACAGTGCGGTTGAGGGAAACAATGTAAGGGAGGGTGTTGTTGATATACTTCTCAAGAACTTGGTTGAGGGTTCCACCATTTGATAGATGTTTCTGAATTGTGGAGTCAGTTTTCCAGCAACCTGGTACTATCTCATCAGCACCTGAGTGGAAAAATGGTTCTGGGAACAATGTGGTTATGTCATGTATGACATTCTTTAGGACTTGGTAAGTCTTGGGGTTTAAGGGGTTCAAGTGTCCTGTTCCTGGTTGTGAAGCTAGCCTTTCAGACCAATCACTTCCAGCTGGCCACCAGAACATGTTGGCACAAGTTACAATCTCAGGGTGGCCTAATGCCCATGATGCTGTGTGTCCTGCAGATATCAGTGATTAGCATAGTTCTCAGAATTTCTATCTTGTGAAGTTAAATTATGTGTAAAAGAAAAGAAAAAGTTAAAAAGTGAACTTTAAGTTTAATTCAATCCTACAAAACTGACTTCTAGGTTATTTATATATTATAAACTCATTTTATCTTTAGTCCACGTAGGATCTTCAACAGAAAAAGGTATGATTTTCAATCAAACATAGTATCACTGCTAAAACATTGTTTTAAACTTTGTAGTCATACAAAAAAGCCTAGTTTATTGGCCTTATGGGTACACTACTTTTAAGCGAGGTTGTAAGTGCAAAGAATTTGACATTCTAATGATAACTTGCAGTTCACTTTTCATTCTTATTTTCCTTCTCTAACAGTGTTCAAGGAGAAATTCTCCGAACATTATGAAATAAGAAAAAGAAAATACTAACACCTAAAATAAAGTTCCTGCCTTATCAGCAATGAAGATAAGGATCATAGAAAAAGGAATCTTTGAAGTAACCCAATAGTCATTATAGTGGGATCCCCATTCAGACAAACTCTGCAACCTGGTTCACTTCATTCAACACAATGGTAGGATCCAATTCATCATTTTATATAAGATATCTAGCTACTATTCAGGGTAATAGTTCAAACATATTAGTAATGAAAGTTGCTCTATTGTGCAGAATGAAGAGAATGATCTTCCTAAACTTGTAACATTTTTTTTTGTTACAAAGAAAGTGTCTTCCTAACCTGGAATGAGATGCACAAATATTTGGTATCATCAGTATAAGGCCATGTCTCTCAACTGCTATTTGTTTCAAACTCTGACAGGGTAAAATATACACTTAAACAACGTTATCACTTTGCCAGTTGTTTTGACAAACACAGAAGCACCACAAAGAGTCAGCATGAACTTGATGGAAAAATGCTTTTCATGAAAAGAGTCAGTCAATGAATTAATGAAAATGAAAAAGCAGAATGAATCCTCTCGTGCTCACACCTTGTGTTTATCTCTCCGCTTCTGCATACATGATTAGACATTAAAATGGTGCAGATATATGTAGACACATCATTTGAACATAACCTTTCAGATACTAAAATGTGACGCGCCAAGAAAATGGTGCTGCAAGAGATTACAATTGGTTAATTACTCAACCGATTACTGCTATTCTTTTTTGTGTATCCACTATATCACGAAGGACAAAGGTTCATTTAAAAAAGCAACACCATCTAACCATACTCTTCTATTTACACAGACAACAACTGTATGAACAAGGAATTCGATCATATGAATAAGGAATTTGACCATGTAGCAACCATAACGTACCATGTTAGTCTAATTACTGTAATTTACAAACATAAGTAATCAGCCAATTAATCAATTCAGCACCGTTTTTCAAGTTAGGAAATTTTCTAGAAACCAAGAAAAAGCTTCCAGAGTAAAAGAAATTGTTTCTAACCAGGTGTGTCAATCTCAGGAATGACACGAACCCCGTGATCAAGGCCAAATTCTACGAGTGTTTTCACATCCTGGGGTGTGTACACCATGTGAGGTGCATAAGCTCCCTTTTCAGCCAACGCAGGTTCGGAAGGCAGCACCAAAGGGAAAGATTCTGCGTCCGTGAGATGCAAATGGAGCACGTTGAGCTTGTTCATGCTCATGGCTTCCACTGTCCTCAACAAGTCCTTCACGGGGTAGAAGTTCCTTGCAGTGTCCACCAGCAGTCCACGGTGAACAAACAGTGGAAAATCCCACACTTCCACTCCCACTGCGATCTTCCTGGGACAATCCCATACGAGTTGGGAGAAAGTCTCCAAACCTCGCATGGCACCCCACACAGTCTGAGCAGTGAGAGTGGCATGAGAAGGAAAGATGGAGAGAGTGTAGGACTCGTTTACTCCGTGAACAAGTCCTGCATGAGGGTCAACCACTTCAATACTCAAATTTTGCAGTGGTGGAAGGTCCTTGGAGATGTTGACTCGAAGAGGGACAAGAGGGTGGTGGTGCTCTGATTTGATGAGGGAGTGGTAGTGAGAGATGGCCGCAGAGAGGTGTTTGTTGCGGTGGATGGTGGTGGTGATAATGGTGAAGGAAGAAGAGAGGAGGGTGGTTTGGTAGGGTGGGGACCATGTGAGGTTCCTTGGTTTGGGCCACACATTGATGATGGTGGTGGTTGATGCTTCTGCATAATCGTTGAACCTTATGCATGAAAAAAGTAAAAGTAGTTGAAACAATCTTAGAAACATGGTTGATTCTCCTTACATCATCATCGTCATCATGTTCATGTTCCTGTGATGTTGGTTATGTTTTGCCCTCTGGGTTTCAGGGAGCAGAATTTTTTATCTAATAAAGATTTTATTTTTCTTTTTGTATAAAATATTTATCAAAATTTGTGCAAACCTATCTATGTTGAAGGAGAAAGGATAAATTTATAAGGTATAAAATTAAAAATAATAAAGATAAAGAGAAGAAAAAGAAGATTATGTGTGTATATTTTTACCTTTTTCTAAAGATGTTTTCAACTTAATGTATAAGTAACTTACCTATCTATGGCTGTGTTTTAAAAGTAAGTGGGACTAAAGAGTGTCCATTGGAGTGTGGAAAAATTGCCATTCTTTTAGGAGAACAGTTTGAACAGATATGAATGTACAGAACCAATAATAATAATGATAATTGCTACTATAATAATAATAAAAAGTTTATTTTTAACATTGAGATATATCTAAAAAGAAAAAAAATTATAAATTTATAAGAAATATAATGTAACAAAAAGAGAAATATGAAAAAGATACTAAATTTTTAACAAATATATATAAAATAAAGTTATATCAGTGTTATTGTCCTTATAATAATTATAATAATAATAATAATAATAATAATAAGCAGTAAAAGAAGAGCAATTGATTGGGGGAGGAAGTTGCCAAGAAACAAAGAAATTTCATTGGAAAAAATAACTAATTTCGTAAGAATGAAGGTACAGCATACTGATAATTTATATTTTTTGAACAAAAAAAGCTGATTGTTTTTTTCTGAAAATATTAAACGTCTCGTGATTATGTTCTATTCTTATTATTTATTAGATTATTTTATAGCTAAGATATGATTTTATGAATTAGTTCACATTAATTTATTATTATTTATTAGATTAATTTTTTTTATCATTAAACTATAATGTTCAAGAATTAATTTATATATTTTTTATATTGAGAAGTTAAATTTCGTTTTTTGTCCTTTTAGTAAATTAGATTAGTAGCGTTTTACATATTTAAGAATTAAATCTTTTTCAATCTTTTTTTTTTAATTTCATTAAAAAGGCTCCAGCAGTTTTATTTTGGATACTATGATTATTCATTATGGAGTTTAATAATTAAATTGAACACACTATCTTAATCAAAGCATGCAAAATTAATATATTTTCCTTAAGAGTTGAGGATATGGGTATCACGAATTCATTGAAGATAGAAATTATATTGAGATTTTCCAATATATATCTATGAGATTTACAATCCACATGTAAAAATTTGAAAATGCATTTTTTGTTTTGTGTGTTAGTGTACTATGTAAATATATTGTTCCTTTTGAGAGAAATTTTGAGACATATTTTAGTATAACCTTTCAAACTCATGTTGAGACTCTTATTATTCCTCAAATTATACCAAAACAAATTATTTGTCAATTCATTTTTTAAGGCTGTGATGAGATGAAAGATTTTAAAATTGTAGAGAATTTGGAATTGTAACATCCTATTTTAATAGTATAAAATTATCAAAATGAAACTTTACATAGATGCTAAAAGAACAATTAGATAAAACAAACCTCCTTCAAAACTGAGATTTACTTTTGTAAATTTATCTAACAACTCATCTGCTCCTCTCTCACCTCTTGCTAGAACAATTGAAAGGAACATCTCCCTAAGCTCACACCAATTAGGTGATCATTGCAAAAGAGAAGAATAATACGAAGACAAACAACACAAAAACAATAGTAAGCTAGATACCAAAGAAATCATATCACATTTAGAAGATAACATACATAAATCATTGACCATCCGAATATTGTATGGAATGTTGAGTTACAGAAGTTTTTGCACCAGTGTAGTGGAACAGTTGGACCACCCCAAGCTACCACACCGGGTTAGTCTATTATCACTCTCCTTAAGCCAAGGTAAAGCCCCTAGACTAGGACCTCCTGCTATTCTCACCACAGGACTAACCACTCTCTACTTGAGTATGGATGATCATTAAAATGTCAGGATAAACCCCCCATTAACTCTGACCATTCATACTAACAATACTTGAAACCATACCGAAGGAGTTCCTCTGTGGAACCCATGTTCAAAACTTTGAAACCCTTGATATCAATTCACCTTTACATAGTACACCAATACATGAGACTACTGATCATACATTAAAGAAATAGAAACAATCATACAAGTCATCAGAAATCACCCAATAACAATTTATTCATGGCATCTTGATACTCATATTTAGGTAAGAAAAACAACTTTGAAACCCTCACCAGTAGCTTTGGAAGGGTCCAAAACCCCCAAAACGACCTAAAGAACGTCCAAAATGGATATCTAGAACCTCAAAAACTCCTAAGAAATGTTGCAGTACAGCCAAGTGGCACCCAAAGCCCCCTATAGGAGCGCCCAACGCCATGACAGTAGCAAAACCACTTTGAATTAGGCCTTGGAGACCTTTCCCTCAACTTCTAAAGACCTCTAGGTCCCTCCATAACTTGAGAAAACTTAGAAAACCCTGTCACTCAATTTGACACTTAAAAACTCACTTTTCACTCCTACAAGCTACCCAATTTCAATTTTACACCTTAAAACTTTCAAATCAATTTATAACCTGCATAAACCAGTCCAAATGTACTTGTTAGCACTCTCTAAAATCTCATATTTGTCCCAGTTACATTACTTCTCATTTTCATCCCTGAAAGCCTCTAAAATTGACTAAAATCTCAACCTATGAAGTCATTTATCATTTCCTAACAGATTTTACTAGTTTAAGCACTTAGACAAGTCCTAATAGGTGTGATAACATACCTCTAATCTTTCAAACCAGCGCAACACACTTACCTTAACATTTCACTACTCAACACCCTCTTTTTACACCAAAAGCACTTGAAAACAGCCCCTCTATACCACCCTTTTTAATTGACACATTTTTTAACCATCTAATCCTCCTAACAAGTTTCAAATTACCTCGTGATAGTACCACAACAGTTCTCATAACATTCCCATACCTATTTCTAAATTTCACTACCCAAAACCCCTATTTTAAGCTAAAAATCTAAGTAACTTGATTAATACTCTCACAACCACTTGAATTCTGTTTCAAACGATAAAATATCTTATCACACACATTTAAAAAAGTATACAACATCAATCATATCATCATACCAACTACAATAACACCATATCATCAAAACACCAATTTAAATTCGTCAAATTTACCTAAACACACAATTTTTACTAAAATGTCTAAAATTTATAGAATTAATAAATTTACTCTACAAACACAATTAAGACAAGGTCTAGCTTCTCTTACCTTACAAGAAACAATCTCAACCCACAGAAACGTCTCGCCAGTCGCTTGAAACACAAGAGATTCCTAAACGGACCTATGAGGCACCAAAATTGAAACGGACAGAGTTCTTAGAACTCTAACTTCACCAAGAGCAAGAAAGGAGAACTAAATGATACATGCATCACAATTATGTGTATGATTATTGACCGATGCAAAGAGGACAAAAAACGAGTAGAAACTTATTTGCTCTAAAACAGAAATTGATTGGTTGGATTTGTAGACCTTGACGTTGTGATCGTCTAGACACCTCCTGATCGTCAAAGAGACGAATCGAAAGTTAGAACTCTTAGAGAGAAGGTAAAAAACTCTAAAAAAGTGGTTTCTAGAAAGATAGTATGTTTTAAAATAATGAAACTCGTTTATAACTAGTTTTATAATAAAATCGTTTTATATTAAAATAATCAAGTCTCACTATTTTTAGACTACCACCACTTCTAAAAATACCATGGGTTTTACAAAAATATTGAAAATTTGAATTGTTTTAATTTTAATTATTTTGTTTAAATAAATAAATTAAATTTCTTAAAGGTATAAGTTTGGATACAGTGATCTGATTCTTATACGAAAAAAACTAAATCTATTTTAAAATTTAATAACTCAAATAGTTATATAAAATAATATTTAATCATTAAACAAATAAATATTAACATTCTTATATTATCTATACTGATAAGGAACTCTCCTTTTTAGTGTTTATGTTTGTTTTACAATTTTATCTTTTGTATAAAAGTTTTTTAAATTTAAATAATTATTTTATCAAATTTACTTTTTAAATAACTGGTTCTTTAAACTTCACCATAATTTTTTTCAATTTAATAGTTTGGTTAATCTTAACTATTATATTAATTTTTTTATCATAAAAAAGATTAAGACATTACTATTATTAGAAAAGAGGACAGATGAATGAGTGTTGAGAGAAACAAGAGAAAGAATAAAAAGAAGTGTGAGGGAGAAAAAAATAAGTGAGAATTTAAAAAGAGAAAAGCAGAAAAAAAAAATAGAATAAAAGGAGAAACAATGCGAACATAAAGAGAATAAGAATATTGAGAATCAAGAACAGAATAAACAAGAAAAAGTTAAACATAAAGATGAAAGATAAGGAGAGGCTTAGTTGAACCTTCAACAAAATTCAAGTAGCGAGCAATGTTTATTGGAGCAAGAAGAAAATTTTAAATCCATTTTTATTTTGTTACTACATTCATCATCTTCCTTCATCTTCTTTATCTTAAAAACCTTTTATACAAACTATATTCTTCATCTTTTTTTATTTTAAAAACCTTGTATACAAACATGATACGATGAAAATGTGTTTTGAGAAATATATAGTTTTATACTAAAAAATAGTTAGGTTCTTATAAAAAATTTAGAGTCTTAAAACTTGTATATACTTTATATAAGTAAAAGTAATTTTATTTAATTAATTCATTTAATAAGTATTGATTGAATTAGTTTGATTTATTTTCATAAATTTATTTTTTATTTTCAATTTAAATTACCACAAAAATAATTGAAATTATTTACAGAATTCTATTGACGGAAATAAATCCGTCAGTAAATTTGACTAATTTTATCGACAAATTTTTAGAATTTGAATTACTGACAAATTTTTTCGTCAGTAATACATACTAGATTTATTATGAAATTTTTTCGTAAGTAAATTCATCAATAATACATACTGGATTTATCGGCGAATTTACTGACAGATAAATTCGTCAGTAAATTCGTCGGTAATACCTATTTTATTTATCGATGAAAAAATCTGTCGATAAAAAAGCGACAAATTTCCCGTCCAGTCGTTCTCTCTCACTGCGAACCACACATTATTAATTTTTTTTACCTCTCTCTTTCATTTCAAACTCTTTTTTCTTCTCCTTCCCTAACTTCAAATCCTACTTCTCCATCAAAGTTCTCTCGTATTCTCCATTTCTCCTATTTCAACTCAGACCACTAAATCTACAAGATCTCATTTGATGCGCCTCCATCTTTGTTGATGTTGTCGTTGCCGTCGTCTTCGTTGAGTTTCACCGCTGTCGTCATCTCACTATTGAGCCACACCGCTGCTATCGTCTCCGTTGAGCCATGTCACCACCGTCGTCTCCGTTGAGCCATATTGTCGTCGGGGTCCCCTTTTTCACTCAATCTTCTTCTTATCTAACACGTGCAAGGGGGTGGTGATGCTTCTATTCTTCCATTGTCGTTATGCCACACATTATGCCGTCGTGCTACACACCACCACCGTCGTGCATCATCGTTGGACCATGCATCCAAACCTCACTTCTCGTTTCCTTTTTTTTTGTTTATGGTCAAGTAATTTACTAAGTTGGCTTTCTACAAAATTGTATGAAATTGTTGTAATGGTAATAGTAATTAGGCAATAATAAAATTGTAAAACAAAGCAGAGTGGAATAATGAATAAAAACGGGACGATAAATTTTTGTGCAGGTTATAAAATTGTTAGAATCTGTATGACATTTGGTTATAATGTCTTTATTTTTTTCTAGACTGAAAAAAATGAAGAAAAGAAAAAGTAGGGAGAGGAAGATGATTAACCTGATCGCAGTATTTATCGATGAATTTTTCGATAGATTTCTTATTCAGTCGGTAATTATCGACGAATTTTTTTCTTCGGTTATTATCGACAGATTTGTTCCTTCGACAATTACCAACGGATTTATCGACAAAAAAATTTGTCGATATTACCAACAAAATAAAAAATCTGTCAGTAAAATTTACTGGCAACACTTTTACCGAAAATGTTTGGTCATCAGTAATCTATCGATAATTTTAATTTACCAATGAATTTTACATATTATCGATAAATTTTGACTGTCGATAATATTAATTTTTATTATATTTTATTTTAAAATTTTCATTATATGTAATTATAAGTAATAATATATAAAAAGGTCAAAATAATAAAGAAATAGACTAAAATATATAATAATAATAATAAAATTAAATTAAATAAATTATGAGTACTTTTACGTTACTTTTAAAATAAGATAATTTTAGTCCGTGATTGGTTCCAATTATTTACATAGCAGAGGATGGAAATATGTGAGTGTTGTAATTGTATAACCATTGATTTAGGAGGATTTGGAAGAATGGATTTGAATGTGTGAGAGTAATATTATCTTAAAGTCAGCTTACTTCATTTTTTCACTTTTACACTTTTGCACTGTCGGTGTCTGTATTTTTTTTTTTTTTTTTCACTTTTTCATTGTGCATGTCATACATATGAATTTAAAATAATATTATCCTTTTATTAATTAAATTATTATTTTTAATCTATCACATCCATCCAATTATTTACAAATTAAAAAAAAAAGATCTCATTTTTCAAATATAAATATTTTTCTCTTAATCCAAACAATTAAATTTTCTCTCTCGTTTCCTTCAAATCTACTCTTCCGAAAACAAATATAACATTAAGGATTTATCCTTTTAATTACGACTCATAAATTAATAAATAAATGGTTTGCTATCTTGTTAAATCCGGCAAACACAGAGACAAGTAGCAATAAAGACTAATAAATATTTCTTTAAAAGTGGTTTATGACATTAATATTGGACACAAATTTTGATAAAATATCAACAATATTCTGACATTTTGACAAATTATAATTAAGAGTGTTAAACATAACATGTAATTGAGTGGTTATAAAATAAATTCAAGAATTCTGACAAAGCAAGTATACATCAAAAGAAGCAACCTTATTTTGTGTTCCGTTTTGGTGGATTTCTGGTTGGTTAGGTTAATTACGCAGTTTTCGACGAATACACGTTCATCAGCTTCCGCAACAAAACTGTGAGTAATTGGACGATTGTGCTGCGAAATTTCGCATAGCCTTGAAATAACCAAATTTACGTTACCTCTCAACCTCACATGTAACGTTCATTATGTCATGTCATTTTACGTGAGAACTTGAAATAAAATACTACATTATTTTAATTTTAAAAAGTAACAGTAGAACAGAGAAAAAAAAACATTTTATAATGTCTATGCACATTCTATATTAATTTATACTTTTTAAATAGAAAACTTTTTAAAAAATTAAGTTATTTAATACCGAGCTCGGTTTGTCATCAGTCCACCGTTTGATTTTGGATTAAAAATCTTTATTTGTCTTACAATTTTTTTTAAATATATATATATATATATATATATATATATTAAAAGTTATACTTAATTACATAAATAATTTTTAATTAATTAATTAATATCTCTAATTAGATGAACTAAAATAATTATTAGTGTTATATATGTTAAATTGGTTATTATAAGTAATAATTGAAATTTAAGTAATAAGTGTGTTAATGATTTAAGTGAAATATATTATATATATAATTTTTAAGTAATAGAATATATAAATATTAATCTTTTAAATTAATTTTAATTTTTAATTTAAAAATTATCTATTCGTTTCATCTTGTCCTTAATCGAGCATTTTGAGAAATTAGGATTGATGGATAAAAATAAACTGACATGTCGAAAAATTAAATTGGTGCGTCAAATTTTGATGAGTTAACTGGTATGTGAACCAAAACTCATTCTGTGATATTTAATATTTAATTCCTTCAAAATTCCAAAAGTAATTACTGATTTGTATTTACAAAAAATATATCTTATGGATTTTACTGTATTATGTTATTTTTAAGATTTTTTTAATTTTTATCCTAATACAAAAATTTATAGTTAACAATCTCGATAAAAAATTATTAAAATATTTATATGTTTAAAGTATGTTTTTTTTTATAAATATGATATTTTTATCAACTAAAATAAATATATTGATATATATGTGTGTGGAAGATAACAAATAATAATTTTTTTAATTTTTATTATCATATCTTGTTTATTTCCAATACTTTTATAGATATTGTCTTATTATTTATAATTTAAAATTTATAATTTATAATTTAATATCATCCTATATAACGGAGATGTGACATGAGTTAATTTTTCTCTTTTATTAGCGATGACTTCATCACAATTGTGGTGACATCATTTTCTAACTTCATTTAAAGCTTTGGTTGAATTTTGGTTTCAATACATTGCACTTTGTTTTTTGATTGATTATTAGATGTGATTTTGGTATTTCTCATGTACTTATCCAAATTTAAAGATATAATGTTTTTCATATATTTAGTCTATTTGTTTTAGGAATTTGATTAAACTGTATTTTTAGTTTTTATTATGATATTTTGTCTCTTGTTTCTTGTACGTGGCATTGGTTATTTCGTCCTTCATATGTAGTGGTTTTAAGATGACAATTTGAAGTAGGACACACTATTCATGATACTCCTCTAGTGTCTTACTAAACACGTGTGATAATTGATGAAATTCAAGATTCTCATATGCTAACTTCATAAATCCAATTTGTGGGAAAGACCTTAAACACATTAATAGCTTGGTCTAAAACATTTATTAGGCCATACTTTGACCCACCACATGTATTATATTGTTATTCTTAGTATTTTTATGCAAAATTTTATAAATAGATGAACCATACCTTTGAAAATCTTTATTTCAGTTCTCTCGTCTTAAGAAGTGGGTAATGCATCAACCTATTATCCATGAAGATGATGACATGACAAAAGCAAAGGATGATCCTCTAGGAAAGTTCATGACAAAATTAAACAAATTGAATAAAAGACAAGTAGAGCTAGAGTGAGAGTTAAAAGTATTTGACCTCTAGTGTCATATGCCATTGTACATTAATCTAAATGATGTACTAGAGGTCATTGAAGGAGACAAGATGTTGAATATTTCAATCATACAATTATGATGCACGTAATATTTTTCATTGTCATCCATATTTAAATCTTGGAAATGCTACTTTTTAATATATACTTAACTTTCTTGTTATAGGTACATGGACACAGTTATTGTGGATCAAGGTCAGGCTTTCATGTATGGATTTATTGAACTTCATACCATTCAATCTTCTGGAAACACACTTGAGCACAAGCAAACTTATTTGCAAATATAAATGTCTGAGTCAAAAAAGAGATGTACCTTGCACCATACATTGATGTGTATGTGTTATTGAATGTAATATTTTATAAAGGTTTACTTAATTAACCGATTAACTATTTGTGATTCATGGTAAGACTCGTTGATAACTAATGGTTATCAAACCAAGACAATGCACAATTGTATAGTTTTGTTCTCTTAGAAAGATGAAACTTGAGTTGAAATCCATATTACAAATATAAGTGTTACCTTTTTCCCAAACCACCTACTTAGTTATATTAATACTAACATATGTTTCAAATGTTTCTAACTTAATTAAAGTAATGAGTAAGCCTAGAGCACATCAAATTCAATTATTGTATTCAAAGGTTGAAACTCATTCTTTTTAAAGTTATTAATTTTTGTATGTCAATTTATGACATTCATATGTGATTATTTTCTTTGTCATGTTTAATATAACAAACAGTCAGATTCATGGACATGTGGCTATTATGTCATGTCTTGGATAAAAAACATCATTCGAGCAAGAATTATAGATGATTGGACTGAGGTAATAATATATATATATATATATATATATATATATATTACTAGAGCTGTCAAAACGGGTAACCCGGCTCGACCCGGCCCGATCCATCACGGGTTGGTCACTTAGTGAGCCAATCCAACCCAGCTCATTTATTAGCGAGCCAGAAAAATCTGAACCCGGCTCGACCCACCACAGGTTGGTGGGTAAACGGATTGACTCACTAGTCCATTTAATTACAATTTTTTTAAATAAAAAATTACAAACTTTCTATATTCAAATTTAAATAAATTTGACTTCCAAAAAATGATGTTAAACTGAAGACAATTCAAAATAATAATAAAAAATACAATTTAGTATACATGGTGAGTGAGTGAAGAAAGTATTTTATTTTTTAGGGTTTCATAAATAAAATAATAAATTAAAAAAAAATTAGGTAGGTGGGTTGGCGGGCCAACCTGGTCCACCACGGGTTCAACCCGCATGAGCCGGGTTGAAATCTGACCCGCATAAAAAAAAATTCAATTTTTTCAAACCCAATCCGGCCCGAACTCGTAGTGGGCCGGGTTGGCTCGCGGGTTGTGACCTATTTTGACGGCTCTATATTTTACATATTATAAGTCACATCAAAGTATGCATATATAATGAAATTGTTTTATTTTTATAGCACTTCAAGAATTCATCTCCTATAATAAATGACACAATGAAGAAGATAAGATAAAAGTGAACAACATATATTAAAATGATTAAATTAGGATCCACAATAAAAATTATATTATGCTTGAAAATTTTCTAGGACTAGTTTTTGAGCATTTTAGTTTTAGTTTTGTTATAATAATTTTAGTTTTGATAGTTTTAGTGTTACTAGTTACATTTTATATTTTAATAGTTTTAGTTTTGAAATATAATCTGGTTTGATGTCTTTGAATATCAATATCAATATCAATATCAGTTTGTTGTCTTTGACTAAAACATAAAAAAATCTATTTAGTAATTAAATATTTAAAAAATAGCATACATCATGATAGTGAATTGTTTCCTTTTTAGTAATTAAATATTTGAAAAATAAAATCTATTTATTTGTTATTTGAACTTTTAAGATCTCATTGATTAACTTTAATTAATTCAGAGATGCGTCTATTATTTTGAGATGAAAAGAAATAAAAAATATAAATTTCTACTACCATTTTAATGTAACTATGAAAATTTATTGTATTTTTATTCTACGTATAAAAGAAAGTTCCAAATGGCTTTTTGGCTAAAAGGTAATATCATTATCCTTTTCATTCGCATTCTTACTATGTAGAATATTAATTCTTATTTATTATAGTTCCTGGTATATCCGCTTATATACTTTTTTTCACCCTTCTGTTTTTATGCGGCCTTTAATTATTTTTAAGAATATTAAATATATTTAATGACTAGAAAACTCCAAAAGCATTCAACATATTTTATTTAATAACTAAGATAATTCAGTAAAATATATTTTTCTTTAATATTGTACTTCCTCAAGGAATATTCATTTCTTTTATACAGAATATTTATTAATTTCTCAGTATCATTTATTGATTATCACATGAGGAATGATGAGAACAAAAAGTGGGAAAAAACTGAATGCTAAACTTTTTGCAAATACTTTATTTTAAGAGGAAGAGACATAGCCACAAGAGTTTCAATCAACCAAAAGACAAAACCCATAGTGAATCCAACCCATACCCAACAAAACCCCCATTATATATATATCTTTAGAGCATATATTAATTTGATTATTGCCAAACACCAACCACAACAAAAAATACTGTGCTTTTTTTGCTGCAGTTGGGGTGAGTTTTTTTTCACTATTTGGCTTTGACAAAGAGTCTCAGAGATCTGAGATTAACAACAGTTGAAAAGTGTCACAAATGGTTGGCAATGTGAGGATTCTTTTTTCTGTGTTTCTGCTGGCAACGCAGACAATAGGGTTGTCTGCAATTCCACCATGGAAGAAGCTGCATCTGCCATGGAAGAACCATCATTCTAAAGGTATACTTTCTTCTCTTTCTCTGCCATTCTTGCTTTATCTTCTTTTCTTGTTTTACTTCCTCATTTCGATTTGCTTTTCTTCTTTTCTCTCTTCTTTAATTCAGATCTTTCTCTACATAAGAAAGAGGACAGAGAAAAACAGTATATATAACACTCACAAATTAAAACTATGTTTTAAAACTCATCTATTTCAGTAAACATTACATTTTCTTTATATTTTTATGGTTCCAATTCACACTAACATTGTTAAAACAAACAAATATATATGTGTTAAAACAAATTCATTTGCGTTTACTCTATTTTCTCTATTATTGATATGCATAATGTATTAAATATATTAATTTTACTGAAATAATCTCATTTTTAATAAATATTATTTTTATTTGATTAGAGATTAATTAAATTGGTGTTAGTTAGGTGTGGATGGCCAAACCTTTTTTTTAAAGCCTTTCTTTGTCCTTTCGTCTTTCACATATTCTTCCATTAACATTCTTTTTAGTTTATGAAGAATTCCACCAAAAAGGAATAAATTGGGGACTGTGAATTGTGTCATGGAACATATATATATATATATTTCACTTATTTAATCTTTATAAAAACAATAATATTTTTGTTTTTAATGTTAAATAAAACTATTTCAAGTCACACCATTTTGCTAAAAATAAGTTGTGCAAAAAGATGGTTATTGATTAAGAAAAATATAAGAAAGCGTGTGAGAAAAAAATAAAAAATAAAATATATTTATTTATTTGAGAAAAAAATAATAATTTAATTTATATATCAATCTCTTCTCATGATATTTTCTCTACAATCTAGCGGAGCCTCGTTATAGAGTATTGAGAATAAAACTTTGAGGAATCAAGCTTCTATGAAAAAGGAAGTTCTAATTATGGTATAATAAACAAAAAGAGAGAGTATTTTAGTTGTTTTTCTAAAACAATAAATTAGGAAAATTTATAAAATTATATTTTATATTTGGCAAACAATATTCATTTTGATACAATGCTACTTTTGTTTTTTGAAAAATTTTATTTTAATACAAAAACAGTGAAGTATTATTTAAAACTAAAAGAGTAAATTGATTAGATAGACAGTTAAGAAGAAAAGCAGGTATGAAAATGTTTTATAATATAAATTGAAAAAGTTGGAGCACTTTTTTGGCAAAAAAATAAAGTAATTTTTGTATAACTTCTTTATTTATACAATAAATCACACTTCTTTTATTTCCAATTATAAGATGTTGTTTTGATATTTTATTTTCTAAATTTAATTTGCATTAGTTATTGTTTTATGAAAATATCTTTAATTATTTTATTTCATTATTAATAAATGGTACGAAGTATCTTTTCTGTATTGAAGAACTGAAGAATTTTATTTATTTATTTTTCTTAAGTTATTGTTTCTTCACATGATAAATATATAAGAGGAATTTAAAAAAAAAAAAAAATACAATTCCTGGCAAATTTAATTTTACTATCTAAATTAGTTAAATTTTCTTATTTAGTGTAAGTTAACTATGAATGTCTTATATTTAGAGACCCAACGGGTATTAATTAGTATGACATTTAATCGAAAATAGATTTTAAATGCACGCGTTTTACTCTATTTGTCCCTAAATACAAGACACTTATAACTGATTTATACTAATTACAAATGTTGATTAATTTCGTTAGTGGTAGTATTTACTTTGTAATACATTTTTTAAAATCATTCTTAAATAATTAATGAACAAGAGATAATAATGAAAAAAATTAATATTTAAGAATGTGATTAAGATGACACGTGTTTTCAAATATCATTATCTTTTATTTAAATACAAATTTTCAAATTGTAACAAATTAGTGTCACAAAAGCTAAACGAAGAACATGAAAAGTTTAAATTAAAATAAAATATTTTTATTTTATTATTTGGTTGTTGATATAAGGAACATAATTAAGCAGTCAAAAATACATAACAGAGTACTCTGTTTTTCACCAGTTCCTCCCCTCTGTCCATAATAAGTGAAGCTGATATAATAATAATAATAATTCTACTAACATCACATTCCCAACAGAAATGCTAAAGTAAATAGTTTAGTACGTTTTATGAGGTGGAAGATCTCGTATAAATACAAATAAATATAAATGTATACGCTCATCAACTATAAATAATATAAAAATAAATAAAACGAATTTATAATATAAATATAAATTTTATTTTACAAATTAGTGATGAAAAATTAAATTAAACTTAATTTTTTTTATTCACTGTATATCACAGTGAGTTATAACCCTACCTTTAAAAGTTCATTTCCTAATAATACTTTAAAATTTCAAAATTATCCCAAAAGGAATAAACTATAGCTCTTGCAAAATCCTCTATTATTGTATAGGAATCATGTTTTTGCATATATTAGCACTCTTTGCAAACTCAACAATGGGTGATTGTCTTACTTCATGTTACTGTGCAGAGAAATCCATTAACAAAAGGCAAGCTCTTGCCATTGATACCACATTCAATCTTCCTGTTCCTGTTAAAAATGCTTGGCCTCCAGGTAAACATAATCAGAATGCTCAAATTCTCTTATTATTATGATAAAGGGTGAGTTTGCATGTCTTGTCTTTTAAATTTTGTTTCACTAAAATAAGCAGATTTCAACTATTCTTGTGTGTTTTTTGGATTTGCTTATTTTTAAAATGACCAGCTCTCTAACTTTCTTTTAAAGAAATTTATCTACTTCTTAAGCAAGTGATTATATCAAGAATGGTTTATGCAGAAACACTTGTTTCAAGTTTATCACACAGAATAATCTAGTTAAACGCATGCTAATTATTTGCTGGTGAATTGCTACATTCAGGTGGTAATTTTGCTAGTGGAATAATTGATCTGGGTGGGTTGCAAGTGCATGAAACATCGACCTCAGCATCAACGTTAACCAAAGTTTGGGGGGTCTATGTCGGTGGAGCTGATGGTAAAGGGTTTTCAGTGTATGAACCAACAGGAATACCTCAAGGTTTCCACATGTTGGGAAGCTACTCCCAACCCAACAACAAGCCTCTCTTTGGATGGAATCTTGTGGCAAAAGATGTGTCTGCAAACACCAACAACCCCACCTTAAAGAAACCAGTTAATTATAAACTTGTGTGGAACAGTGGATCTCTGAAAATTGACCAAGATGGTCCCATTTATGTTTGGCTTCCAATTGCACCTGATGGCTATAAAGCTGTAGGCCATGTTGTCACCAACACAACAGATCAGCCTTCCCTTGACAGAGTCATGTGTGTCAGGTCAGACTTCACAGATCAATGTGAGACAAATAATTTGATTTGGGGATTGGACACCTTCAATGTGTTTGATGTTAGGCCAAGCAATAGGGGAATTCAAGCTCCTGGTGTTAGAGTAGGCACATTTGCAGCCCAAACTGGGACTCCTAACCCTCCATCTATTGCTTGTTTGAAAAACATCAATCCAATCCCAAAATACATGCCTAACTTGGAACAAATCAAGGCAATACTCCAAGTTTACTCTCCAGTCATGTACTTGCATCCTGATGAAGACTACTTTCCATCTTCTGTGGAATGGTTTTTCACCAATGGGGCAGTGTTGTATAAGAAAGGGCAAGAGAATCCTGAAATGATAACACCAAATGGGTCTAACCTACCTCAGGATCCTCACAATGATGGTGCCTATTATATAGGCCTGCCCTCTGCTGCAGCAGCACAAGAGAAGGTGAAAAGAGGGGATTTGAAAAGTGCAATAAGTTATGTGCATGTGAAACCAATGTTTGGAGGAACCTTCACTGATGTTGCAATATGGACATTCTATCCATTCAATGGACCTGCAAGAGCCAAAGTTGAGTTCCTTACCCTTAATCTGGGGAAGATAGGTGAACATGTTGGTGATTGGGAGCATGTGACACTGAGGCTAAGCAACTTCAATGGTGAACTAAAGCAGGTCTATTTCTCCCAACACAGTAAGGGTATGTGGCTTGATTCCTCCGAGATTGAGTACCAAAGTGGGAACAAACCAATGTATTATTCTTCCCTGCATGGCCATGCATCATACCCTCATGCTGGCCTTCACCTGCTAGGGCAAAATAACGTAGGCATAAGGAATGATACGGCTAAAGGTGATAGTGTTTTGGACTTGGGGGCATTTCAGTTGGTTTCTGCAGAGTATTTGGGTTCTGAAGTTGTGGAGCCTCCATGGCTGAACTATTACAGAGAATGGGGTCCTAAAATTGATTATAACATAGATGAAGAGGTGAAGAAGCTTGAGAAGATGTTACCTGGAAGGCTAAAATCTACTTTGGAAAATATTGTGAAGAAGTTGCCTAGTGAAGTGCTGGGAGAGGAAGGACCAACAGGGCCAAAGGTGAAGGATAATTGGAATGGAGATGAAAGGTGAAGATTGTAGAATTTGGAGACATTGGTTGTTGTAAACTTCAAATTGGTTACAGGAATGATAATTATTGTGTGCACAATGGAATTGAATAGTACCAACTGTTTACTGAAAAAATATATTAAGAAAATGAATAGCTAACATCAACCAATTGCTTCAAACCAGTTCAAAGTTTCTGATGACTTTTTACAAAGTACATTGATATTTGTATGCTAAAACGATTTTAATATATTTTAAAATATCATAGTGCAGATCAATGTATTTTAACGACACATATAGGACCAAAAATCTAACATAAAATCCAAATTCTTGATAGAACCTTGTCAATTCTTGGTTTTCCTAAACAAATTCTGGTATGAGTTCTTCAATATCAGTACCTGTACATACAAAAACACAATGTTAAAGCAAAGAAAGAACACAACAAAATAAAACTAAAAATAAAGATAAACAATCCACAAAATGTTTACTTTAGAAGTTTGAACAAATTTGACCTTAAGGTATAAAATGAAGGAACATATTTAAATAAGCTGGGAGAACTTTGCTGTATAACACTTATTCGGTATGTATTGTCTAACAAAGATTAAACAAGAGATATCATTACCATCCCTAACAAAATAAAGGAACAATTTACTCTAATAAAATATAATATTTTTTAAAGTATGTGCGTTTAAGTAAATTATATATTTTTTTTAAAAAAGTAAAATGTTGAAAGTAAATTAATAAATAGAACAGGTAATAATAATATTAGGAGAATTGTTCATAATGTTATAATTAAAAATAAGTTACAAAATTAACTAGTATACATATGCAATTATTGTTTTATATAATATATAAATATATCATATAATAGAATTACACACTTAAAAGTTAATTTAGTTAGTTTAATTTAAAATTTTGTTTTAATTTAATTATTGTTATTTATTTTATTGGACATGTCACTACTAAATTTATAATAAAAAGACTTAAATGAGTATTTTTCAACTAAAACTGTTCTATTTTTACACATTTTATCTTACACATTCAATTTTGTAAATTTTCTCATGTGAATTGAAAATCATATATAACATTGTAAAGAACCAATTTAAGGAGAATCACTGCAAGAGAAAATACTAGATCAAGAGCAGAAAGAAAGAGTCCAAGCTTTGAGAGAGACTTCAATAGACCATAAACAAGAGAAAACAACTCGCAAAGTTAGCAAAATGATTAGAAGACAATTACAGATTAATTAAGTTTGAATGATTATGATTGATCGAATTGAAATAAGTATATGTTGGGAATGCAAATTAGAGTTTAAGTCAAACATTCGGTAAAAATGAGAAAATAGTCCAATTAACTAATACCTTAACGTTTTGGATAAAGAATAATATCATTTTCTTGTATGGTTTGACTCAGTTGTATCTCTATAATAAACTCCTTTTAAAAAAATATCTCTTTAATGAATTGTATTAGAATTATTATTAAGGAATATTAGTTTTATATATAATTAATTTGTGTTTTGTTTTATTGAATTATGTTATATGTTGTAATATTAGTATGTAACCAAGAGAATTCATCGAAATAAAGATAAAATGTTTTATATAAACATAATATTGGTCATTGTTTTGTTAAATTAGAAGTAACATCCTAGTAAAAACTAACTAACATAAAAGGAAAATTACACATTTTTAATTAAATAATATAAAAAAGGCGATAAATATTAATCACATAGAAAATAAAAGGACGACACAATGTTTGATTAGCATAAGAAACTAAAATATTTCAAAAGGGCAATGAATCGTTGAGATAGAGAAACCCTACCTTTTGATTTTATATAGTTTATTTTTTCTGGCTGTTTCTCATAAAAACTCCATCTAGAATCTTGGTTGGTGATGACATATACTTTTTCCAAAAGAAAAGAAGATTCTCTCATTCTTCATGAAAATAAAGTATCTCTTCAAGAAAAAGCAAAGGTGCTGGATAACCTATACACAAAAGTATAACCTCTAATTTGCATGAATCACAATATCTTGGTTAGTTTGTTCACGCCAAGAGGAATATTTGAAGGATATTTTCATTACATTAAGTGCTACTAAAACCCATTTTACAATTATATTTTTGTTGCTATATGTTTCACGTTCTTCATGCAAAATGCTCATCTTGTGTTAATGTTCAATGAATAACCTCATTCGACAACAAAAATGACATCATAACATTCAACCTTCTGAAAACACAGCAATGGTAGGTTCTCACAAGAAAAAGAAAAATTTGCCTATTGGAAGCACATTTAAACTTCCTGCTGAAATACCAGTTTGGCCACCAGGTAGCAGCGTTATTCAATATGCATATCTTCATTTCTGTTCTGCATAATAAGATAAGAAAGAAGGTGGCCAAAATTTCTGATTCATTTGGTTATGGTAATTTTCTGTGATGTTTTTTTTCTGGCTTGTCATGGATTTTGTAGGTGGTGGATTTGCAACAGGCATCATTGACCTTGGTGGTGGGTTGCTAGTGTCACAAATCACAACATTCAACAAAGTTTGGAGTACCTTTGAAGGTGGAGCAAACAATCTTGGGGTAACTTTTTTTGAACCAACAGGTTTATCTGAAGGATTCTTCATGCTAGGATGTTACTGCCAGCCAAACAACATGCCTCTTCATGGTTGGGTTCTTGTGGGCAAAGATAACTCTTCACTCTCTAATGGAGCTTTAGCCAAACCGGTTGATTACAACCTGGTGTGGACCACTAGGTCCTTGAAAACAAAGCAAGATGAAGAAGGCTACATTTGGCTACCGATAGCCCCAGATGAGTACAAACCTGTAGGCTATGTTGTCACCACCTCACCAGAAAAGCCTTCTCTTGACAGAATCAGGTGTGTCAGATCAGACCTCACCGATGAATGCACAATATACCATTCAATGAAGCTTTGGAGAACAGAAAGCAAGAGGTTTGGTGTGTTTGATGTTAGACCAATGAAGAGAGGCATTGGAGCTCAAGGTGTAAGTGTAGGAACCTTCCTAGCTCAAAGTGGAGGAGGGACAAACCCTAAACCTTTACCTATAGTTTGTTTGAAAAACACAAAGGCCAGTTTTTCCTACATCCCAATTTATCTCAAGTTGAGGCAATGATCAAGGCCTATTCTCCATACATGTACTTGCACCCTATGGAAGAGTACCTCCCTTCTTCTGTGGACTGGTTTTTCAGAAATGGGGCAGTGCTGATGGAGAAAAGAAAGGGTGTGTTAAGGGAGAATATTAATGCAATAAGAGAAAATGGCTCAAACCTTCCCCAAGGTGGTTCTTTTGATGATGAAGTTACATATTGGTTGGACCTTCCATTTGATGAAGCCAAGAGAGTTAAGGTAAAGAAAGGAGATTTGGCAAGTGCAGAAGCTTATGTTCATGTGAAAGCAATGCTGGGTGGGAGTTTCAGTGACATTGTGATGTGGGTTTTCTACCCATTTAATGGAGGTGCAAGGGCAAAGGTGGCATGCACCAACATTCCTCTAAGGGGAAAAGGGGAACATGTTGGGGATTGGGAGCATGTGACATTAAGGGTAAGCAACTTCAATGGAGAACTGTGGAAGGTATATTTGTCACAGCATAGTAGGGGTGAATGGGTGGATGCATGTGAGTTGGAGTTCCAAAATGGGAATAGGGTTGTGGCTTATTCTTCTTTGCATGGTCATGCATTGTTCCCAAAAGCTGGGCTTGTTATGCAAGGGATGAGAGGGTTTGGGGTGAGGAATGATGCTGCTAAAAGTGATGCAGTGATGGATATGGCAAATGGGTTTCAAATAGTTGGTGCTGAATATTTGGGGTCTGAAATTAGAGAGCCACCATGGTTAAATTATTGCATGAACTGGGGTCCAAAGAATGGGCCAAAGGGTCCTAAACAGAAGGATAGCTGGGAAGGAGATGAAAGGTGTGAATAGTACACTTGTTACCAAATTATATATTGGAAAATGTATTTTTAATCTCTTTTTTACAACTTTTTTATAATTTTTATGTAGTAATTTATAATAAAATATTAATTAATAAAATAGTAACATATAATATGATATAATCTGGTATCAAGTATTTAAAATATCCTGATGGTTATATATTTCCAAACATACCGTAAAAAGATTGATAACTCATCAAAATCTATCCAAATGAAACTTCTCTCTTTATCTTTTCTTTTTCTTAACCCACAATTTTTGTTAGGATTTTAGATTTACAAAATAGAATCACTCATTATATTTAACATATATATAATATTATATTATAGAGTGAAATTTTAACCAGTGAACATAAAAGATAAAGGAATATTAACTCTTATAATGTGAAAAAGTGTGTCCTTCAAAAGTAACACTTTTAATGGCATATTTTTTTTTTTAATACAAAAGGGTAGCCACCTAGAGATTGTCATTTTGGGACTTACCAAATGTCTCATTAAGAGAAGTAGTGACATTTCAATTATTGTTATTAAATTCTTAAGTGATTAGTCACTAATTTGTTACATTTACATAGAAAAGATACTTGAGTTGATTATTTTAAGAGATATATACAAGTTATATCATTTTAAACTCAATTTTTTAACCATCTCAAATAGAAACTCTAAAATTTGAACACTTGTATATTTACATACTCTCTGAAATATCTCGAAAATAACTAAAATCTAAGATTTTTTTTTATCAGTATAAAACAGAAAGAGTGTTTTCAGCCCATACATTAGTAAGGAAAAAGTTATTTTGACACCCCTTTTATAGATAAATCATTTTACAACTGTTAGTGAATAATAAAATATTAAAATGAAATAATAAATTAAAATTTAAATTGAATTATTAAATAAAAAATTATTTTACGGAGTTATTAGGAGGAAGTAAGAAATTAAAATTGTGAAGCCTGTACAAGTAGTATAGAGATTCATACATTTGAACTTAACATGTATAAACTAATATTGCCCTTCCACATCAGGCTTAAACTTTTTCTCATTCCTCTGCAACATAATCCATTATCCTGTAACAGATGAGGAGAATTTGAAATGGTATGGAGCATTTTCCAACTAGGCTGAGCAAACACTATCGTCTACTCCATGAAGGTTTCTGCTAAAACTAATGTTTTCATGATGCACAGTGTGTTTCTTTTCTCAGGTTTTTTGTGTCTTTTTGCAGAATAATATGTAATAGTGGATCACTTTCTGATAGAGTCTGTTCTTCCAGTGTGCAAAAGAAGGTACTTCTTTCTTTCATATTCTCCCGACATATTTTATAATCTTTTCCTTCAAGATAAAGAATTTGCATAAACTATGTTTCTACTGGTCATTGGTTGTAATTCAGAAATGAAGTTTATTCATGTGCTTTGGTTGTTCTGGTCTCTTTCCAATTTTGCTTTTCTTCTTGTAGAATAGACACCACTCTCACCACATTTGTAACCATTGTTTTAGTAGGCTTGAAAAAATGAACTTGTCTCAGTTCGATCATAGTTATGACAACTTCTCCTGATTAAAAATCTTCAAAAAGTTTAATAAGATTCAAATAAAAGTTGACTGGAAAGATGAAAGGCTTATGCGCATACATGGCCTTCATGCATACTTTGTAGCTAACAATAGAATCTTATTAAAAAAAGTAGAACATATATTTGTTGTTCATGTATAAATTAGACAATAATAATGGGATATTTAGACAAAATTGTTACTTCTTAAAATTAAATATTTTTAAGGAGTAAAAATGTTAGACAAAAATTATTAATATCTCATATGGTACTAATATTTGTAACAATTGTTCAATTAATGTTTTTTTCTTTTGTGGTTTACTTAATATAGTTCCAATTTTTATTACACGGAATCAATGTAATCCTTTCTATTAAATTAGGATTGACCTTGTTAGAACGTGATGACCTGACAAAAAGGTATATTTGTATTTTTGTAAAAGAAAAAAAAATGTTTATATCATTTTGTTAAGTCATCATCCTTTAATGACATTTAACAAAAGAAAAGTACATTATTTTTTTCTAATAAATATTAAGACTAGATTGAGAAAAAAACATTGAACAATTGCTATATTAAGATGAAAAAGAGTGTTAAGCTAAAAAAGAATAGAGGACAAGAATGCTCTTAGTCCCCAAATGTTCTAGACCTTCTAAATATGAGAATGAATTATAAGTATGATGAGAAAGGGAGTGATGGTAAAACCCTAATATATGTATTATAGGTGTGATTAATGTGATGTTCTTGAGAGGGGAAAAGATGCATGAAAAGGAGAGAAGTGAAATATGTTGATGAATTGATGGTAAGTGGAACATGGTAATATTAAGAAGTAGGTTTTAAGTCTAATTTAATCTTACGAAACTGATTTTTAAAATAAGATTTGCATTCAGTTATATATTATAAATTGGTTTTATTTTCAGTCAATATAAAACTTTCAATACACACTCTTCATGCCAATCAAACGTGATTCTAGACAATAATGGATGACACATAATTGTAATGTGAAACAGGCTGCCCATGAAGTGAAATGGAAAATCGATTATTGAGTTTATAAGTTTTTCCAAGAAGAAGAAACCAAATAAGAGATTCAAGTAGGTCTAATTATGTCTCCTCAGTGTGCATTGATGCATGTTCAGTTTCATGGAGTTTTCTGCAGCAGGAGTGTTGGACATCTACGGTAACAGTACGGTAAGAATAACGCCAAATACATCCATTCCTAGCTCCATTATTATTCCCAGTTGGCATAAGCTTTTAGGATTTTGAGGTTCTTACCACAGTCAAACTAAAACTGCAATTTCTAAACTTAAATCCACTTCACTACAATGAATCGATTAATAATGTATGTATTCGAGAAAACACACATAGGTGTATAATTTACGTTTTCTTATGTTTTTCTTTGTTTTCAATAACAAGCTATATATGATTTTCAATATTACATCTGTCAGAAGTTAGTCTTAATTATATAATATTGTTACTTAATCTATATTTGTAAAACTCTTTTAAGAATTTTTTGTTTTCATATTTTTATGTGAAGTTATCAGTGTCACCAAAATGTTTGTCGGAAAAGTTCTAGATGATTAAGAATGTTTTGAATTATAAGAGAATATAAAGCTAATTTTCAGATATCAGTATCGGTTAAAGTATGATGCTTAACCGACCTTAAAGTAATGTAAAAAGTTGATTTTTTAAAAAAGAATTAAAACATATAAAATTATTTTCAATTTTTTAATAAATAATTATTTATAGTTGTTGGATTAGTGTTAATTCGGTCTAGATTAATATATCTTGTTTAATGTTGAATACTAACAATGTAAAAAGTTAATTATTTTTTAAAATTAAATTAAAAAATTATATTTATTTTTATTTTTTTAATAAATAAATATTTATTAATGTCATATCTGTGTCAACTTATCCAAGTTTGTGCTGCAAAAGTTAATATGAATTGTTTTTTCGTAACTACTGATACATGATGGAAATAAATTTATTGTTAAAAACAAATTTATATTAGATTTATTGTTAATAGAGGTATAATTTTTGGTTTAGGATTTTCGTTTTATTGTGTCGTTGGTGGTGGGTTGGATTGGGTGCAGGTTTACTTCAGATTTTATTTTTATTTTTTTACCTTTCTGGATTGATGAATCCATAATTTATTAGGAAGACTGTGAAATTTTGAGTGGAGATGAAATGTTTAGAAGGGTTAATACTAGACCTTTTATCACGAATGAGATATTTGGTATAAGTTTCGAATGTATTTTTCAAATTTATAAATATTTTCTGAAATATCCAATTAAAAAGCATTAAAAAATGAAATGCAAGAATTTTTATTATAATTAAATGAGGAATAATTTTTCTATTTGTTTAATTATTCAATAGGAGACAAATTTGTTATTTAATTAGCAATTATAATTTTTCTATTTGTTTCCTTAATTTTCTCTTTATTTTTCTTTTTCCGTTTTCTTGTTCTACATTCTTTTTCTTTATCAAACTTAATCTGTGAACCAAAATCAAATCATAACATCACAACCTCCGTGAATTACCCTACAATAATTTAAGGATATGATTTAACTAATTACATTATATAAATCTAGGAAAATCACATAAATATAGAAATGTGTAAAATACCCATCTTTTAAGAAACTATAGACAAAAAAAAATTATATAAATATACATAAGCACATAATATGCACTATTAAAAAAAAAACTCAAATACGAGTAAGAATATAAATAAAACTCAATTTTGTAAATTAATTATAGAGATTATATATATAAAAGGAAAGATGCATAATAAGATGGAGACAAGACTCGTTTAAAATAATTGTGGTGAGCATCGTAGACTCTATGCACCTTAGAATAGTGTCATCTTCTCCAATCAATCTTGATCAGTTTCATATAATTTATTATCCAATTTCATCAAAATATAGTTTAAAATGACATTATCATTTTCAAATGATAATGTAATACGGCTTCGAATAATAACATTGCATGCATTTTGATTTTTGTTTCCAAAATAATGTTGTATGAAGTTGTTAATTGGCACTGTGGTTTTGGAGGACAAACAAAAGGGACAAGATAAAGAGTTGAATAATAGGTTGACATCATTGGACTCTATAAAACTATATGTTACTCACTCTACCTGTGTTTTCTTGTTTTGACTTCATATAGTATTATTGGAAGATATATTATCAAATGTAGTTTGGGTTGTTTAGAATCTTATATATATTTTGGTAAATGAGATCCTAGGTTCACTTTGCTTTCCATTTGGAATAATCCTACACTTTGACTATTATGACTTTGAATTTTTTGGGTGATTTTTGTTTCTTTCTTTCAGCTTTTTAAGTTCATTTTCAAAAGTTGATGGTAAAAAATTGTCTTTTTTAAATTTATAGTTTGAAGGTAAAATATGGTACCATATGTCATTCACTCTTAATTTCAATAAGAAACATGAGCCTTTTTTAAAAGTAATTGGTTTATCAATCCATGAAAGAAAAGGTAAATTTGTTTATTTAAATTAATTTTATGAATAAATATTTTACTTTTTGCGATTTGTTTTTTTGTATATGAACTCATTCTAAATTAAAGTAGACTAAGATTTTTAATCTATTTTATAATTTACAATAATTTCATCCAACTCATTAATATAAATTCGTCTATAACATCTATTTAATATGACTTATAAAAAATGAACATAACATACTTGTAATTAGTTGTTCAAAATTTACATCTGATGTCATAATAATCAACATAAATTTTGAAATTTATTTATGATCAGAATGCACCATACATAAATTTAGGAATGTTATACTCTGATGAGACGTAAATCTTAAAATTTACATATATTAATAGGGGTCAACAATGTAACTTTAGCTCGTATCATAAGAGACATTTAAAAAAGTTTATATTTGACACAATTTTTGAGAATGAATAGTGAAAATATTATATCACATAATTAAACTTTAAAATTATTTATGTTAGCTTAGTGATTATTTGTCCTTATTATGTGATAATCATTAATCACTTATTAGACATAGTGGAAATATCTACATTGTGTCTTATTGTTTGTTAGACAAAACATTTGCGTTCAGTATAACTACAATTTTTTTTTTATGTTCTAAAGTTTGTTGTATTTAAGCACACAATAAAAAAATATACAGGGTGTTGAACTTTTGCTCTAACAAATATTTTCATGAGAGAAAAAATCCCTTAAAACAATTTCAAAATTTGAATTACGTAGTAAAAAAAGATAAAGCTTAAATATTTAAATTATGGCGTAATCTTCTTTACCTTTATTCTTTCTTCCATAAAGACTACCAATCCGAAAGATGATACATATATGCACAATTCATAGAGTATTTGAAGTGTAATTCCCTTATATAAGCTGAATTTAACCTCATCAAGTGTGATGAACTACTTTCCTATCTTACTAAATTTTAATAGGACAGCATTAGAAAGAGTGAAAAATTATTTTGTTACATTCATCTTCTACCATGACGTCTATGACCTAAACCTTCATTAAAATAAATTTAAGCTCTTCAACGATATTAGTGGAATAAAGAAAGTACTTAGGGTTATATTAGAATTGCTCAATGCAAAATTTGTTCGACTAGAAAATTAAAAAAATGATACTTTGACACACGCAATATTTTTACATTCATTTGACACTATTTTTTTTACCTTTTACTTTTTTATTTTTCCAAAAACTATAAAAGTTTACGTTTTTTTTAAGATATTTTACTTGTTAAATGAATGTTTATGGTATCCTTATTAAAAATTAATAAACTCATATGGTTGTTATATCCCTCGTCATTCGTGCATCATGAATGGAATCTTCCTTATAAGGGTAAAGAAAATTGTGTATTCTTCTATGAGAAGCTGAAAATTAGTGGCAAAGTTTCTCTACAAGGAAAGGCAAACTCGTAACCTTTTCTCTAAAGGTTTCACTTTATTAAAAAGAGGAGATCGTTTGAAGAATTTCCTTCTACGTTACTATTGCTAACTTATTTATAATCGAGCTTATGCAGCTATTTTTCATGATAGAAACGTGCTTTTGGTAAACTTCACTGCTTTGCTTTTATACTATAGCCATATAAATGTTCATAAAGTAACATCGTTGACACTTTTTATAAGCACATTCAGCCACTCCAACAAAATGGAAAATCACAGCCATTACCTGCATCATCAGGTGAACATGACATATCTCTTCCCTTATTTCTTTATGACTCATTCATTTATGTGTTGTGATCTTCTCTGTCATGGTTTTGTAGCATTTTCATGCACATGAAAGCATTTTTCTTCCTGTGGTTTGGTTTGAAAACACTTGAAAGTGATTAACAACACCTTTTTCTTCTCTGGTTTGAAATTTTGGAGCTAGTTTGCAGCTTATCATGAAGAGAGATATAAGGTGTACGTGAGTGTTAACTAAAAATTTGACTATTTCTCTAATTCGTAAAACCTATTTTTCTGTACATTCCTTCTTTTGTTTTCTGAGTGTGCTTTCCTTCATAACTTGATTCTCTTACTTCAAGGTTGTAGATATACAAACATTGTAAAAAAATGCAAAGACGTGTAAACATTATAAATATCATAAAGTTCCCTCTTTCTTTTTCTCTTTTTTAATGAACAAAAGAGTTTCTAAGAATGTAAATTTGAGGTTTTTGTTAAAAATAGCGTTTTGTTGCTAATTAAAAAAAAAAGCATATATAACATTTTAGAAGTTCAGTCTTAGGATATTTTTTATCTGTCTCATAAATTTTTTGGATCAACTCCCACTTATTTCAAAATGTTTTCTTTATATGTATTTTTACTTCTTTTATTTTCTGCCTCAATCCATTATCAAACATTTTGAATTTAAGCTTCATTGACTGTAAAATTTAGTTAGTTATTTAAATACAGTAACATAATCCAAAAAAATAATTCTAAATTAGTTGTATGAACTTTTTAACTCTTTTTAGAGTACTAGATATTATGAGGAAAGTAGATCATGGATTGGATTTTTCGAATCTAAATCTAATAAAAAATCTATATAGTTCAGTTTTATTTTAATTAAATTAATTATATTTTTTTTCAATCCAATTTTAATTATATGAATCTACTTTAGATTAAATTGAATGAGATAAATCTAATATACATTAAGTCCATTAGATATGGATCATACTGACTCGCTCGACTTAGACCCAAGTCGACTCGTGTCGACCTGGGTTTGGTTCATTCGCCTCAACTTTTATTAGAATCTTCTCACCTTAATGTCAGCAAGAATTAACTTGAGTTAACCTATGCGAAACCGATTTGACTCGACTTGGGTCTGTGTCGACTCGGCTCCACCGGGGTTCGGGTTAAGTCGACTTAACCTAGGATCATCCTAAATTGGCTTGACCTTGAGCTTGTGATAACTCAGTTTGACCCTTTGGCCTAGGTTGACTTGATTCGGCCTTCATCTCGAGTTAACTAGGCTTGACCTTCAATTGGGATTGACTTGGGCTGACTTTCAGGTAAGGTAGACTCAATTTGACCCTAAGTCCATGATAACTCGGCTTGACTTTCAGTCCAAGCTGACTTGGATCAATCTTTTACCCTTGCAAAATCGGTTCCAGAATCGACATAGATACAGATGGCATAGAAAGTTTTCACTTTCTATGCTGGTTAAAATCACAACTGGTATAGAAAATGTTTGCTTCTTCTTTAGACACAATTGGGCACCCAACCTCTCATTCACCCAACAAAGTTCGAAATCTCATTACCCATCTCCTTCTTTCTTTTAGTGTTTTAAGGGGTATTTTCTACCCCATCACAAAACCACACACAAAGAGCCTCAAGCACCACCACAATGTTGCAACCATAAGAGCATAAACATTACCACCACCTCGTGAATATGCTTCTCTATTGCAGATCCACTGATAACCTATGACATAAACCTGCACCTCGTCAGTTTTCACCAGTAGCGACCATGTGTTAGCCATTGTACATGTCAACTCCGAGCACACTGCGAGCTTTATAGCCTACACTTGAAGAAGTAGCATTAATTGAACACCTACGCGTGACGAATTAGGCTAGTCACGAGAGTAGCACCGCACATGATTTGAAATTGCAAAACCTCACCGAAAAACATAGCAACTACCATGAATGGCAACATTGAACGGTGGCGTGGCAAATTTGGTCTCCAACACTTCAAGTTTGTGCCTCTATCTTACACTGGTGTTGAAAGGTACACACCGGATTCTGCACTACGAAAGCGACAACAAGAGCACGAACAAGAGCGACAATGATGGCAAGAGGTCGACCAATAACGAAGACAAGAACTTAAGCAATGTCGATAATCATGAGAGCAACTGATGGAGGAGATGAAGGCAACCTGAGCTAGGACGTGTGGAGTGTAAGGAGGAGAGAACGTGAGGAGTGTAGGAAGGAGGAAAGCAAAGTTGCAAAGAGAAGGAATAGTATGAGTAAAGCTCGTCTATGTAGGGTGAAAATTAAACATCACTTTCTATTTCAGTCTTAAGTCCAATCAATATAGAAAGCCTTTGTAATTTGTTACAAAATTGTCACCGCGTCACTTTCTATACTATTATAGGTCTAACAGGTATAGAAAGTATTTGTAATTTATTACAAAATTGTCACTGTGTCACTTTGTATATTGGTTCTAGGTCCAACCAATATAGATCTTTTCATATTTAAAATTTTGTCACATCATCACTTATTATGGTGGGTGGACTATAATTGCCATAATAAGTCGTCATAAAAAGCCTAAATTCAAAACAAAATCGTCATATTAATTCTTTATAACTTAACAAAAATATTTTAACTATAAAAATTTCTATTTCTAACATCAATTAATGAATCAGTGACTCATATCTTACCAAATTTTTAGAACTTGGTTTTCGACCAACGGCGACGCCATGTTCTGATTTTAAGTTTGTTAATTGTCATCATTGGAGTCAATTATTGTGCATCCAATGTTTTGTCCGTTATAGAGTTTGAAACTCTGTCACTATATTTTGTCCTTAAAAAACGTCTCACATGGTGGAATAAAAAATAAATATTTAAACTAACTTTGGCTTCAACTCCAAACTATTAAGAATACCCAAATACAAAAATGAATCATATTAACTTTCTTTATCTAACATTTCACTAAAAAAGATTAAAAGAAATTAAGAAATTCTTAACTTGTTAATAAAAAAAAGAGAAGAATATTTAATTCACCAACATATACTAGAAGAGATTGATCCAATGCAAATCTTACAACTCACATGCAAATACAAGAGAAAATGAGACAGCTAGAAATTTAAGGTGGAAAATATTTACTCTAAACTAAATCATTAATTAGATTAAACTTTGTTGTACTCTACATGGTGACTTCTAATTGGAGAAAAGACGGAAGGTAATACCATAATTTTAGAGAGAAGTTAGAAATAATTATGTGAAAGAATAATTTAGAAAAATAGTAAAGTTTGTAAAATGAATTTTTTATGTATAAAACTTTAATTTATATATTAACTATAAGTTAGACTTTTTACTTTCATTATTTTTAAAATCACTTATACAAAACATAAAACTCAATTTTACAAAACATAAAATTGTTCTTACAAAAGAAGTTAAAGCTTAATTTATTTATCTTACAGACGTCGGACATCATCGTTTTTCTCAAACAATCTTCAAACTTTAATTAGTATTTGTTATTAATAGAGTAATTAGAGATTTAGACGATATTGTATCTTCTTTGGAGCATTTGTATTTATTATTTTTATTATTATATATATAATTTGGCTCAATTAAGTTTATTGAGTTAAATATTTAGTAATTTCTTTTATAGCACAATCCTAATTTACTGTACAAAACATAATCGAACTGACTACAAAAATATAATTAAGTTTGGTAAAGTTGAAAATAGAGAGGTTCATTGAAGTAAAATAGTAAAGTACACATACATACATGATATGATATACATATTTTGCATATTTGTTACAATGTTTGTTATAAAAACAAATATTTATTATTGACCTTTAAATTGACTAGTGTTTTAATTACTTGAATAGGTTGTTGAATTGTCTATCATGATGTTATTTAAGCAGAAAAATTTTCATTATTTTGCTGACCCTCTTCATGAACTTTTAATTCAAATTAGTAAGCTAGGTTCACCATCACATGATTTAATAAATATTGCTCACTACTTTTCTTTTCCTTATCTTTGTAATTGCTCATCCAATTCATTAAATTAAGCTATATGGTCCCAATTTATTTTCCTTTTTCGGAAAAAATAAGAGATCATGCAATAGCTAATTACTCATAAATGTCAAAAAGAAAAAGAAAGGGAAAAACTATATTCCATAAACAAAATTATTGGTAACTTGGCACCGAAAGAGAAGAAATCAGAGAACAATAAACACACTTATATTTTGAAAATTTCTAGATCAAAATTTTACAAATATATAAAAAAAAATAAAAAAAAATGTTTCATTTTTGGATTTGTTCTTCAATGAAGAAATCGTTTTCCATATTAAACATGATGATACAAAAATGGAATGATTCCTTTTCATTGAAGGTGACAATCTCTAATTGAATGATTTTCAGAGAATTATTATTATAGTTTCCTAGTTTGTATTTTCAGCTACTTATTTATGAGTCATCTTGTGATGAAAATTGCAATGTGATGTTGAAGGAAGGAATGACAAAAGGGATAAAACAAAACTTGTGTGTCATGTATTCAATGGCAATGGAATCATCAAAAGGGTACTCACACTATACAAAGGAGGATCTACACATCATGAAAAGGTCAATATCTCAACAAAATCCTTTGTTTTTTGGACCATTATGTTTGAAGTTTTTCTTAATTTTTTTAGTATATTTTTTTTCTTCCATTTTTACTTTATATGATTATTATTCTGTATAGTTTTCTTTTATTTGCTGGCCAAGATTGCCATTTGGTATTTTCAAATTGTCAAACACTTTGTAGTGTCTTTCTTGTCATCTATTTGTCTTCAACAATTTGTGTTTTTAAATTAGGTCAAACTGGTTTTCTATAAGCATGGTTTGCTTTTCTTTTTGGTTGCATTTGGGTGCATCTTTGTGTTAGGCTGCTAGCAAAACATAAACAATTTAATTTTCTTATGGACAAAAACAAAACTGATTCAGTAATTAATTTAATACAAATTAAACTAAAAATCAGAAAAATTACATGAATATTGTACAAATTACAACTAATGAATAAATTAATTTCAATAACTCACGGAGAAATTTACATAATTTTTTCTTTCTTCAAAGTACTTATGAAAAAGTTTGTCTAATACACCTTCATGTATTTTATATCCCTTTTCATTGAACTTGTAATTAGTATTTTATTTGTAGAAAAGAAAAAAAAAACATTTGTTATGATAAAATGCAGTAATTTCTTAATACATGTGAAATAAAGTATAAAATTGTTAAAATATCAATTGATTTTATTATTCTTTATTTTATCATTTAATATTCACATCTCTTAAAAAAAAGAATCTTTGTAAATAAATTTCATGTCCATTTCTTTTAGAATAAATATTACGAGAATTAAAAGTGTATTATACTTTTATGCCGTTGTATTATCACAAACTATTATGTATGGCTATTGATTTATCATAACTCTTTAAATTTGTAAAAAAAATTACTGATAAAACGTGTCATTAAACTTATTCTTACAAAGAAAAAAGTATACGTTTCCTCAATAAAATATTTAATAAAAATTTAAACTGAACGTACTTTTAGATTTATGGAGGCACTTTGTGTGTAGATATATGTATGTATAACATTTCTAGTATTAATTATATTATTATTCATTTTTAAATATTAAAGAATTCTTAAATTATGACAAAAAAAATATTTCTTTTAAAGATTTAATATTGGCAATGTGATAATCAATTTCACATATTATAAAACATTTACATTGATATATAATAAGCATTGGTGTTCGTTATATGTATAATTTTAAATAAAATTGTATTAATTATTCTTTGAAAATATTACTTTAATTACTCACAAAATAATATGTTTTCAAATCATGCTGCTGCATCTTCACAATAAAGTTACAAAATGAAAAGAATAATATGTTTTGTACAAAAACATCAATAAAAAATAATAAAATATTATTCTTTTTAATTATATATATATATATATATATATATATATATATATATATATATAATATTTTTCAATACATTCAATATATCATTTCATTTAATTATTTGACCAAGTCAAAGTGGTATGTTTTCTTAATCATTAGCCTAGACTTCATAATTTTAATAATTGATTAGGACTACATTTCAGTTTCTAATTGTTTTATCCATGAATTCTGTTTGTTGAATTTCAGAAAGTCAACAACAATAATAATAATAATAATAATAATAATAATAATAAACTATCAAAATTACTCCAATGCAAAAGGTATGAAAAATTTTATAGGCAAGTATGTGTAATAGTATGCACATTACAACACTTAGAGAAAAAAAAAAAAGAAACAATATAATAAAAGACATGTAGAGGCAGTTATTCAACATATTCCAAAACAATACTATTTGTGCTATAATTCAACATCCATAATTTTTATTATATAATAACAATAAAGAAAGTTATTAATAAAAAATAAAATAATTTAATTTTCTAGTTTCTGAGTCAAACAATAAATCTTAATTCTCACATTAATTATCTTTCTTTCATTCTTTTTCTCTCTTTTCTCATACCATCCCTCTATGAAACAGAAAAAGAAGAAACAGAAAAGAACTTTTTGGGGAACAATGATGTTAAGTCAAAAGCTGACTATAATACATTTATTATATGATTTCTTAAATCGCGAGAAATCATATTATCCCTGAACCTGGTTCCACTCTGTAACTACATCTTTATATATCCTCAAACCTGGTCAATTCTTGCATACTTTTTTCTCTCTCTCTATCTGCTTTTTCTGTTAGAAAGAAGAGGTAAATGTAACTGCGTTCTAGTCCACAAACCAATCACTGGCTTGGTATTCTCTGGTCTCGATGTTTATCATTCTTTTGTCTATGTTAGGGAGATAAAATGTTTTTGTTTTCTTGTTAGAAGATAAGAACAAGTAAGCACTCCATGCATATATGCTCATGTAGCTACCTAGCAGGCCTGCATTATATTAACCATATGTTATATGATAATGATATGAAATTTGTGAATATTTTATTTCACATAAAGTTTTGCATGCTGTGATGTCAGTTCAGTTCCTTGTGTCGCAGGCCGGCAGTGAGACAAAGATCTCTTGTGTTGTGTGTTTTCCAATGTTAGCTGCTGCTTTCTACGTTTTATATAATATTTTGAAGCATAGTAGAAGATAGCTGAGTTAAACAATAGAGGGTGTTTTGTGTGTTGTTCCTCAAAAGAAGAGTACTTGTAGGGTTCCTTTGTTAAGAGGGTATTGGTGTTTACTGCAGCAAAAGCAAGAAGAATAACACACCAAGAGAAATTGAAATGGAAGGCAAAGCTTTAGGAGAAGTGAGAAGGCTTCACATCATTTACTTCCTCAGTCAGATAGGTGGTCGTGCAGATCATCCTCATCTAATTCGTGTTCTTCATCTTACTCGTAATGGGGTTTATCTTAGAGGTGTGTTGTGTTTCCTTTGATCGATTCGATGCTTCATTTTCTGCATATTATTGTTTCTGGTGCACTACGCATAAGGTGATGTGAATAGAGTAAAGAAATGCAGACACTTGTTACATTTCAGACTCTTGGTTTCTATCTTTTCTCTTGTCACATCATATTACCTTTCACATTTACAATCTCTTTCTAGGTGTTCATGGATCATTTTTGCTGTGATTAATGTGATTTTTATTAGCTAACGGTATTGCCTTTTATTTATCTCCTGAAAAGATGTCAAGAGATGGCTTGGGGAATTGAGAGGAAAAGACTTGCCTGAGGCATTTTCTTGGTCCTACAAGAGGTTGAGTGATACCCTCTTAATCCTTGCTTGGGTCCATTTCTATACCTCATTTTTTTAACCTTTAACCATATGTGTGCATTGTGATGAATTTGTAACTAACAATTATTGAACGGCAGAAGGTACAAGAGTGGATATGTGTGGCAAGACTTGCTAGATGACGACCTCATAACCCCCATCTCTGACAATGAATACATCCTCAAAGGATCACAAATCCACACTACCCCATTTGGTATGTACTTAGAGAAAATTGCTATTCCCACTTTTGTTATTCTCATTAATATTTCAGTATGGCCACCCATAATTTCTATCCATGGACATTTCCAAAGCATTCTGCACTTTTCCAATAATGTCAAAAGCCTCATTAAGTTGGACAACTTTTTGGATAATGCTGTAGCAACAACTCCTTCACTAGAAGAAAAGAAAGCTGTAGTTTGTGATATCCATGCTGAAAAGATGTGCCCTCAATTACAAGTTGTAGAGGACAAAGAACACCACCAGCAGCAACAGCAGCAGCCGCCACTGTCTCTAGCAGAAGAAGAATCTCAGATTCAACCAGACCAGAATTCGAAAACAAATTCTCCAACAAAAGGGTCATCAGAAATCAGTCAGGACTCGTTGGTCTTCAGCTCAGACAGGTCTTCTGTGACAGATGATGACTCTTCTAAGGTTGAAGAAGAGAAGCACTTAGAGATCACAACAGGCAGTGAAATGCACCAGGAGAAATTAGAGACTTGCTCATTGCCTTCCTTGTATCACAATCTGTTGAGTAAGAAGGGCACTGACAAAGATGACCAAAATAAGACTCACTCACCTGATTCATCCCTGTCCACCATATCCACATCATCATCTCAATCATCCTTCACTAAGATCAGAAGCAATTCTACCAAAGTTTCTAATATTTTTCGAAATTGGATCACTTGTGGCACTGTGGAAACAAACGATGCAGCACTCATCATGATGAACCCGGCTCAAACAAAAATTTCGAAGGAACCCAGCAACATATCTGAAACAAAAGCTGAGATTTGTAAGGGAGACCGATTGGGAGGATCAGAGAGGTGCTTTAGGACTTCTTGGGGTCATCAAGACCAGAAACAGCAATATGGCGCAAGGTGATGAGTTATGCTATCAATTGAACTTTGAATATATTTTAAACTAATGATCCTAATATTATTATCTACTTGGTTGCTTCTTGATTTCTCATTCTTTTTTCTTGTTTGCAGAAAAAGCTTTGATGGTGAGGAAACAAACAGGAGCAGGAAAAAGTTAGGCGACTTGCTAAATCAAAGTTCTTCCAAACCATTTGGTGGACCAATTTGCTCGTAAGTGACTCAACATGTCACCTCTTGAATATAATTTCAATTATTACCATTTCAACAGTATGGTGAGAAGCAACTGTGCATGAAAACTCACGGTTATATTTGTGGAAGATGTTTTAGCTCTGTTGAAGACCAATAGGATACAATATTAGGACTTGTCAGGACCTGATTGAGGCTCAGCTAAATGAGGTGCATGGAGACCAGAAAAGCTGCACTAGACTGTTTGTTATTAGTCTAATAAGTATGAACAAAATTAAAACATATATACTGAAACGACAAGTGGCAAAAGTTTCCAACAAAAAGGCCAGTGAAGTGAAGATTCAGGGTGGTTGTATAAGTCTAGTCAAAATCCATAATTTAGATTTTCTTGTAATAAAATATAAAATATAAAAAAGGGTTGACATTTATTAGCAGATTGTGATGTTTACCAACTTTTGGCTGCGGGGTATAGTGTTAAAGTTTTCACAGTTGTTTCATGCATGTCAATTAAATGAGAGTAGTTAGTGTAGTATGTATGAGCTATGTACTTGATGCCCATATGTTTCGAGACACTTTCAATTTCACGTTTTTATCATAATCATCAATGAGAAAGACCATAAATAGGACTTGATGATGCAGGCAATGTGGGAAGTCGTTTAAGCCTGAGAAAATGTACAAACACATGAAGTCTTGTAAAGGAATGAAAGCCATGGGAAAGTCAGCTCCAATTGTTGAGGAGGCACAGCTTCCGAGATCATCAACTTCATCCCATACACATTACTTTTTGACCAACTAAAATATCAAAGTATACCTTCATCACAGAAGGCGTTAGCTTTTGAATTTTGATGTTTTCACACATGGTCCTAGTGCTCTTATAAAATGTCTCTATCAGTGTCTCTTTCTTTCTCTACCATACCCTTTGGCACGATTATTCTTTTGTCTTGAAAACGAAAACCAAAACATTCTGCACCACAGAAAAAAGCCAACCTTTTGGCACAACACTACAAACCAAGAATTAACGGTTTGTAGCCAATAAACGCAAAGAATGGCATTTGCTCATACAATAGCCAGAACCACACCTTAAGCGTGTACTTGATATTTCTAAGGTTAGCTTAAAAACGTTATAGAAACAAATGACCAAAAGGTTAATCCAAAATGAATTACAACATAAATCTACAGTCAATAATAGTAAATAATGCCATATCCTTATCATAGAATGCAGCTCAAAAATAGTACAATCTTGGGAATTACTTTGTTCAGCCAGAAAGTTAAATAAAATTATACAAGGGTTAAGATCCTAATTAAAGTAGTTATACAGAGACCTTATAACTTTAAATCTTCACTGTAATACCAATGTCAGCAGTCCAATGCAGAGTCAGTTGAGGATAGTATTCTCCATATTCTCAATTTTGTTAGTCATTGTGTTATTGCACATTTTATTAATTAGAAGCAATAGTGGAATTAACATGCTCTAGTAGAAACCGGTACAATTTTTTCCTTAGCTTCTCTACTCTCCGATCGACCTTATCTCCACCAACCAAATTATCTAACCAGTGATTCACTTGTTTGAGCTGTCCGAGAAGACTTGCAATTTCAGTGTTCACTTCATTTTTCAACCCAAATTCATTCCGTAGGGACTCCTCCAAGTACTCCAGGAACCATTCACTAGATGCCTCGAGCAGTTTTTCAGCCAAGCTTGCAGCCACTTTTATTTCCATTCCTTTTGATTGATCCTTCTTGGCAGCATCCTTGTTCTTGGTTGCCAAGAGTTTCCGCTTCGCAGAAGGAAGCCTTTTAGCAATTGAATTCGGCAAGGGACTTGCTTGAGTTGCTCGGTTTTGCTTGCTTTGAGCAGTTGCTTTCTCAGTATTGATGTCCTCAGGAGAATTCTCAATGACAATATAATGACATTTCTCATCATTCAGAACCTCACTTTTCACCTGTTTTTCAAATAGATTGAATCTGGAAAGATTGGTACCTATGGCAGCTTGTACCCAAGATATAGCATTCATTCCACTGGGAACTTTGCCAGCATCTTCTGTTGCACACTGCAGGGTAGAGTGGCCGCTTGGCTTTGGTTCGGGAAATGGGGTGAGTAAAGAATCAAACAACACTAAAACTCTCCGCAAACTCAGGTGAAGCTCCAAAAACTGCTTCACAAGTGATCCAGCAGAATGTGTTTGATATGATTTGCAAAGTTCTGCAAACATGCTGAGAAAGAATGCTCATCTCAGTCGATAAAATTATAAAGCCATTCCAATAGCTCATCTTTACCCAAAGGAGGAAAAAACAATGTGTATGTTTCTGTGTGTGTTGTGTTTAGCTAACTTCAAAAAAAGTAATCACTTTAAGATAGCTTTAGAAAAGAAACAACTATTTCCCAGAAGAAGCTGATCCAGACAAGCTATTATTAGAAAACAGAGAAATTTCCTTCCAATTCTAATTATCAACAAGTGACAATGATAGTGATGGAATAACCATAAGACTTGTCATGATATTTGCTTGGCAAGAAATTTAGTTGAAATAACATTCAAATAGTGACACGCATTTAGAAAGATAAAATCCACAACAACTTGTACCCTAAAACTGAAAGGGGCACAGGGGGTACAGGTATAGTTTACAGCACAAAACAGTTAACCATATTTTGAAAGGAACAGTAACAGAAGCAGTTCTGTATTTCAATAACTAGAAATGCTTTCAGAAATTAGAAAGTGTTTAGGTTCATTATATCGTTAAATGCAATATTATAAATACTGCATGAACAGATAATATGCATTTGTTAGACATAAGTATGGCCAATACCAATGAGAAGGAAGCGCAGAAAGAGGTGACAAAAACATAAGAACTGTATTGTCTACAATAAAAATATTAAATAAATAAATACCACATGCATTGGATGACAGTATCTGTAGCAGATGCTTCTTCAAGAGACCGAACAGCCACCAAAAAAGAAAAATTTCTATGACCTACAACTTGCTGCAAAAGAGTGACACAACAAGATTCAAAAACTAGAGATGGTTGCGAGAAAGTTTGAATATTAGCAAGACACAAATCCAGTTCAATACCTTTGCAAGATCACACATGGAGGGTGAGAGATCATCCCAAGATGCAGGAGTATCGTAAGACCAAGTCTTGAAATTGAGGGGAACCTTTACTAGTTGGCTATGAACAGTGTCACCACAGGGTGACCTACTGCCAGTACTCTTCCTCAGAGGAGTGTTTGTCAATGATTTTGGACACAGATTCTCGTTTTTTTTCTTCAAGGGTGAGACACTAGAAGTTGGAGATTTTAGCGGAGAATCAGCTTTAGTAGAAAGCTTCTTGTCTATCACCTACAGCATCATACACCATGTACCCACAATAAGCTTCAAGAAAGCTAAAACACAACAAACGACGCATAAAAATAAACCTTTTTTGTCTCATACAACATCAGAGTAAAAGTGTTATAATCTTGCTGCATGCAGTGCAGACATCAGAGCTTGTAGCACCCTCAAAAGTACCCTCAACCAAAGGCCCTACCATATTGACATCAAACATTCACGAAACACATTTACGTAATTCATTGCCAAAAAAATATTGACAACGTTTCAAAGCTTACGAAGAAAAAGCTGTGGGCGTGGTCCACAACAACAGAAATTAAAGCCTTTTAAAAGCGTAAAAAAATTAAAAAAATAAAAATAAAGAAAGAGGGCCCTCATTTATCCAAAACGGTGATTTAACAAAAGGAAAACAACAACATTCAGCAGTGGGACGACAACCTCACGTTTCCTTAAAAATCTACAACCTTAAACTTGGGACATTGCTGAACACAACTTAATGACTACTATAACATGTCCGCCATCAAATACATACTATAAGAACACACTCACTCACTCCCTGACAAACCCTCTATTAAATCACCCCTTCAAAGAAAACCCATGCAAAATTTACAACAAACAGCCCAAGGGATCCAAAAGGAAAAACCTTTCATTCACCAAACAAACTAAGAATTAAAAATAAAACACAAACTTAAATGCAGTTCAGATCTTTTACTCGAAGAAAAGGTGAAATAAAAAAAAATAATATTTATTTGATAAATAAAAAATCCTTTTTTCCTCTCCATGTTCAATTCAAATTTTAAATTTTTTTCTCTTATTTTCCATCCATCCTACTCCCTGCTAAAATAGGAACTTGGAACAGTGAATGAAAAACAAAGAAAGCCCATTAAAAATTTTGAATTTAAAAAGTTCATTCCCATATACAAAAATGTTTTTTTCTCTCTACCAAAAAAAAAACAAAGATACTTCCTTTTCCCTCCTTTTCTTCCCTTCTATTCTCCAAACATTCCCACATGTGAGTAAATGATTGAAAAAAGAAGAAAACAGCAGAAAAAGAACAGCAACACACGTTAGGCGAAGTGGGGTTGGATTTCTTGTGCTTGAGTTTACCACCACCGGAACTCGCAGAACCGGTTTTCTCCTTGCGAACAGGGCTATGATCCCAGACCCTTCTCGCAGAGTCCAAACTCAACCTCCTCGTCTCCACCTTCTTCTCAGCCACCCTCTTCTTCACCCCTTCAGTCTGGCTCTGGAGCGCGTGGAGGGACGCGCCGGGGAGGAGCTCGGTTGGGTTGCCGACGCAGGGGCGGCGCTTGGGGAGGACGGTGAGGCCGCGGACGATGGGGACGGGGGAGGCGCGGTCTAGGCGGGTGACGTAGACGAAGTGGCCGAGCTGAAGCTTGTCGGAGCAGATGAGGTGGGCGTCGTCGTCGGGGACGGAGACGAAGGCGGAGTGGAGGGAGTCGGAGAGCTTGATGAAGTAGCCGCGGGTCTGCAGGGCGGAGGTGGAGGAGAGACGCGGCACGATCTCCGTGACCTGGAGGAGGGCCTGGCGGTGCGCGGCGGTTACCTTGCTGCCGGCGTTCTCTAGGAGCTTGGAGAGGACGCCGGGAGTGAGGGACGCCATGAAGGTGCAGTGTGAGTAGTGGGAATGGAAATGAGAACAATAACTGAAACAGAAAAATTTATGTTACTTGAAAAAATAAGGAAACTAAAAAATAAATTTGTCATGTGAAAGGTTTAAAAAATAGTTTTTTTCATTTAAGAAAAAAAAGGATAACTCTAAACATAAATTTAATATTTGCACTTCTTTACTTCCCGTACCCTTATTCCCACCAGAATAACTGTAGTACTTTCTCTTTTATTCCTATAGGATGAAGGTGAAAAGGAAGAAATATTTAAAATATTATTTAAATATTTGATATAATATGTCATCTAATATTTTTTTTAATTTTTGAGTGAAAAAAAATCTAAGGTTGGCGTTAGAGAGTGAGACAGAGGAAGGAGTGTGGGGGGAAGGTGCAGGTGTGGCAGACACAGAAGGGTGATTACACATGGCAAACACAGAGATGCCACTTTTCTTTATATTTGAGTGAAGAAACAGAGGAAAATAAAAAGTGAGTTTCATTGCATAGAATGGGACAGCAGAATGGACAGTACAAGGCGGAGGGTTCAGGTTCCTCCTATTCACATAGCTTATTATTTCTTTTATTTTTATTATTATTATTATTATTATTATTATTATTATTATTATTATTATTGAGTTGAAGAAATATTTTATAATGTGAAGCTATGATATTGCAAAGATAAGGAATTTATCTTAATTATAGATATAGTTTTTGAGAGACAAAATTGAATTATAATAATTGTATAGTTTTTTAGTTTATTTAATATATTCGTCTTTCATAAATAAAGTTAAATATTTATGTTATTAAGCTATAAGGATTAAGTTATGAAGGTTGTGTTATGATGATCATGTCATAAGGTTTCTATTATTAGATAGGTATTTTAATTTTTGTTGTTAACTATTCATTTAGATTAAGTGATGAACTCTCTTATAATAGAAAATGATCGATGAACTTTGAGATGTCAGTATAGTGAAGATATCAAAGTTCGTAATGATATTTAACATATTTGAAGACTATGTTTGTTAAGTTGAATTTTGTTATAGTGGGACACGAGATTAACTTATATTATTGAACTACTTGGTTATGGTTTGAGGATAATATTATGTTTTGTAGTATTGTTAATTTTCATTAGCTTACCTTTTGTTTCTATTTTGTGAATGATATTTACTTGTAATGATTGTATGTTATATGTGAGTAGAAGATCATGTAGGTAGTGGAGACTACAAAGCTTTTAAAATGTTAAAGTGGAACTTTTATATTTATAGTTTCTCCTGTGATGTTTATGTTATTCTTTTGAATTAAAATACATTTTGGAAGAATGTAAATATATTATGTATATGTATATTTCATGAGGTTTTTTAATGTTATTAATCATGTGATGTGATGAATAAATTGGTAGTGTGATACCTATTAGGGTTGTTACATTTATTGTTCTCTTTTTTCTTATGGTGTTATTATTAATGTTGGTGGAGTCGGTTAAAAAAAGTTATTTGTTACCAATAAAGAGCATTGGTGTCTTAAAGCCACTATTGAAGTTTTGATGATGTAAGTGCTGAAGAATTGAAGACTCTTGTTGCATTTATGTTTAAAGCATTTTGTAGAAACAATTGTATAAGATTAATTTTGATGATGTAAAAATACTTAGAAGTTTTCCTTTTAGGGAGTCACTGTGCAAATAATCGATTATCAAGGGTGATAATTGATTATCATGAGCTAAAGTAGAAAGAAATTGCTCGTGCAAATAATCGATTATCACTATCTGATTTAATATTGTTCAAGGTGCGCATATAATCGATTATTACTCAGAATAATCGATTATCACCTTTTTTAAAACCCCATAATCGCCGCAAATAATCAATTATCACTTATGATAATCGATTATCACTGGTAGGCAGTTGGGAGTAGATTTTTAACTTCTGACCCTTGGGCTATATATACACCTTCCTAAACCTTTAGAGGTTAACTAAGCCACTTGAGAATACAAAAAAAGTTATGAGGAAGTTCTCAAGTGTTAGTATGCTCGAATAAAGTCTTGTGAATAGGAGAAGTTTGCGCTGTGTCTAAGGTCGAAGCAGTTCTGTTTAAGTTGATTGAGCAGGTTCTTCTGTTCGTTTTTCGAAGGAAGGTGTTCTTTGTCTTTTAATCTTTCTATATTCTGATTGTAATCTAAAACCATATTTTAGTGGAAATAATTAATCACTCTTTATAGTGATTAATAACTGGATGTAGAACCTTTTGATTCGAACCAATATAAAAATACTGTGTGATTTTCTCTATCTCTATAATTTAAGTTTACCAACTGTTTGATAAAAGTTCTAAAAGAAAATCATTAATTTCAAAAAGAACCAATTCACCCTTTCCCTCTTGGTTATTGACCGTAACATGCTCTTTAAAACCCTTTTCTGCTACGCGATACCAATCTCAACATTATCATCTCAACTTTTTGAAATGATTTTGAAATTGATTATGTTGAATCTTTGTTCTAGGTTCCTATATTTTGAATAAGCTAATTTTTTATATAGAATTTTCTTTGGAATAAGGAATTATAGGTAATTAGAGTTATTTATGTTTCTTCACAGAACCTTCAGATAAATGATTTAGATGTGAAAATGACTTACTTGTTTATAAGATTTTGGTTTCTATGCAACAATATCTTTTTGGTTGAAAGTTATTTGAATGTTTGAAATGGATTGTTATTTGAGTTTTGAGTTAATAAACTTCTTGTTTTAGAATATTTTGAATTGAGTACTATTATTTAGAAGTTGATTTGGTGGCTCAATTATGCATGTTAAGGTGTATAGTTTATTAAATTGAATTTTAAATATGGTTTTGATGAGTATAGTCAATTTATATAGCTGACTCTAATATAATCCAAATTATTCTTTTGAAATTAAGCCAATTAACAATTAATCTTATGTAATTAAGCTAATCAAACACCTATAATTAGGTTATCAAATCTCTTGTAATTATGTTGTGCATAATTACATACCTAATTAGATCATATTGTTAAGTATATATACTTATCTCCAATGAATAACAACATACACATTCAAATTATCTTTCTCTTGTATATGGTATCACTAACCTTTCTGATCCTACCCTATCTCCTTTCATAGTGCTCCTCTCTTTACACATTGCCTCCTTTGTTGAGCTCCATTGTTGTTCGTTTCTTGGTTGCCAACAACTTGTAAAACAAAGCAAGCCCAACCCTTGGAACCTACGCTACACCCGTACCTCTTTTGCCCATTCGTCCTCTGCCTTTAGAATCTTCGTTGCGACTGCACCTCCTCCACGCCTTGGAACCTCTACTAGTGACGTTGGTTGCGATCACAAATTTCGTCATCATTTCACATTCTCCTCTCTTTTCTCGAAATGCAGTGTGAAACACAAGAAAATACTCGAAGGGAGGTTGAATAGTATTTTAAAATTGTTTTCTTAATATAGTGTTTGACGAATATTATAAAGTAAGTTGATCAATAAGGTTTACTTAGACGTTGTTGTTTTGCAAAGTTCGTGGAAAATATATGTTCAATAAAATCGTGTAGTGAGCACAAAGAATATGTTTAATGATTATGTGTCTATAAGAAGGTTTATAAAGATTGTTACAAAAGTTGTGGAGGCACTAGGTTTTATGAAAAACTTTTCAAGAGAAGACTAGAAAGATAAAGCATTGAACAAGGAGTATTTATATATTGGTTCACTCCAACTAAGCTACATCTAATTCTCCCTCAAGAACTCTTGAGAGATTCCACTAAGTATTATCACCACTTCTAATTACAACGAGTATTAGCACCACTCCTGGTTACAGAAGTATTCTCACCACTTATGGTTACACTGAGTATTAGTACCACTCCTGGTTACACTAAGTATTAGCATCATTCCTGGTTACAATGAGTATTAGCACCACTCCTGGTTACAATGAGTATTCACACCACTCCTGGTTACAACAAATCCACAGCGGGATATACAACAAGATACAGATGAATAACTCTCTAAGAGAGTATATTTTTTTATACAATATAATCTATAAATCTTGAAGGTGTTTCACTCTTTTTTTTCTCAAAAGCTTCAGACGATTAATAAACTATGAGCATAGAGAGTTGAAAATTAAAATGTATTCACTTTGTTATCCTTCTTGTCTTCTTTTCATACCTTTGATTATTTATAGCTTTCTTGAGAATATGTTTCTTTAGTGTTGAGTTGACTTCTCGTAGATTAGGTTCATAGCCTTTTTAGCTTCTAAGTCAAACTCAGGTATATTATGTAGTTGTACAGTGTTTTATTAGAGTTTTTAATTAATGCGCAACTTGGTACGGCTTGTCAGAGCAGAAGTTCTCAATAGAAACATTCCCATAATGTTCTCTTCATCTCTCAACATCTTTATCCAACGTGTACATTTGTTCTGATTAATCCATTGTGTAACTCTAATCTGCATATTAAACAAGGACAAAACATACAAGCAAAATAGCACTTTTTAGTACATGTATTAGTGGACATTTAACATTTTGAACGTTTATATATGTTAAATATCATTTCTCATTCAAAAACATTCTATCATATGTCATGTTAATAATAAATGTATCTGATTTAGTTCAACGTTCAAATATTGACAGACGATACAAAGCATTTAAACACTTATGAAATGAAAAGAAATCTTGAGGTATAATATTAGGCATGTTTTTCATCAGATTGTTTCTTCTATAAGACGACGTTTCTATCAGTAACATGTTTAAGACCATGTCTCATTGTTCAGAGCTTATATTCATTAGACAATATCTTTGCTTTAACTCTTTTTCTCTCATTAACACTGATTGAATATATAATGTTTAAGCTTTCAATGTTTTATTCATATCAAGGATGAATATGTTAGTTTCAGAACATGAGAACTTATCCTGATATTTTTCCATGTCTTCCTTAGATGATGCTTGTTGAAATTTATCTTTGTAAAACATATTTGTACTTGATAGCTTTTCACACTTATTGTTTAACAAGATTCTCTTAGGCACTTTTTCACTCATCACTCGGTGAATGTGTTTATATTTTAAGCACAATATCTCACAATTTTATGTAGACTTTTCCTACTGATCAGACACTTCTATTTAAGAGTGCGTCATATTATTTAATGCTCATTTCTTTCTCTAAGCGAGTACCTTTGAAAAATGATTTTCTTCTTGATCATTTAAGCTTATTGTTTTACAAGGTTTCTTATAAACTCTCCTCATTGATCATATGTTTCCACTTGTTAATCCTTATAGTCTGGAAAAATGTTGTTTGCTAGATGTCTTATGATAAGACTTTTCAGAATAGCGCTTATACACTTTTGAGCATAAGTCTTATTAAGATTTCAGTGTTTTTGCTAGACGCTTCTAGATGATTTGAGTCTAATTCTTTTGGTTTCTATCTCTTGGTCGAACAATCATATGGACGATTCTATTTGATAGATGTTCTTGATGATTCTAAGATATTGTCTATTTCCTAATGTTCGAACACTCTCTCTTGTGATCACTCAAGTATCTATGTTTTCTCAAGTTGTGTCTATGTTCTATTTCTCCAGACGCTCTTTTCTTGAAGATGATATTTCATTTACTATTCTTGTTAAATTTCAAAACATAGAGATATTAGACGATCTATTCTTTTAGACGATTTTCTCTCAACACAGTGATATAACTATCATCATGTTGCATGTCACCGTGTTGCCTCTGATTGACACTGCCTCCACTCGTGCATTTGCACCCCACCATTGACATCGCGCCATGTTTTCAACAAACTCTACTCCTTGGCTTTCCTTCTCCATAGTCCTCCTCGGGTAAACCTGAATTTCACCTCGCCCCCACTGCCACTAATATTACAAATAACATTCCATTTGTGTTGGAAATGGGGAAAGACTAGTTTTTTTCCATGGCCTGAACTATTTCAAACCATGCTCGGGGTACCAAAGTTCTTCACCATATCATCCCTCAAACTAGGAAGGAACATCTAGATCCAAGCGATCCAGATCATGAATAATGGATCACCCTTGATTCCGTTGTACTTCAATGGATCTACTCTACCATATGTTTTGATCTCCTCGCCAATTTCATGGAGAAATGCTCCACAATTGTGGCTACCACATTGCAATTTTTTAGGACAACAAGAATTCCCGCATTGTTGCTCTCGAGCAGGATTTCTCTTTCACTTACATGGATCACTTTTGAATGTTTTTGCATACTGTTAGCATCTCAAACATCTCTCTGATCAATTGAAGGATGTTGGTGCTCTTGTCAGCACTCATCGTCTAGGGTTGCAACTAGTCTCTAGATTATGTGAGCCCTTTCGCAGTGTTACCACCATCATTTGTTAAGGCAATCATTTGCCTTCCTTTCTCTAGGCCCGTTCCATGCTAACTCTCGAGGAATTTGTTCTGGCGAAGATGCAAACCACGAGCCATTGATCATTCTTCTTAGCAACGCTCCAACAGTCACTCAAACCCTCGTTCTAGGTCCGATTGCAATCGCAACAACCAAGGTCACTTTAGCAGCTGTGATTAACGTAACGGCTTTTGTTCAAATGATTATTTTGGTTCATCTGGCTCTTTGTTTGCATCTTATTTCCCATCATGGCAGTCACCTCAGTATGCCACTTGGAATCCTTAGGGTTGGATTTCCCCTCATTGGGGCATGCCTCTTTACCCTTATCCTAAATCTCAATGGACTCACCTCACATAATCTTTAAAGCAAGCTGACATTCTTGGTCATAGTCCTCAAGCCCACACCACTACAACTTCCCCATAACCCACAAACATTATTACTACTCTAGTTAATACCAAGCAAAAGCTCAATACATCTCCCGACACACCTTTTGAGGATCCCACTATATATCGAAGTCTTGTTAACACCCTCTAGTATCTCACTTTCACTTGCCCTCACATATCATTTATTGTTCAGTAGATTTGTCTTCACATGCATGCCCAATGTTTTAAACACATACTAGCATTAAAACACATTTTGCGTTATGTTCAAGATACCCTACAACATGGTTTACACTTATATTCAACATTTATTGAGAAACTTCTTGCTTATACTGATGTTAATTAGGGTAGATGTTCTAACATTAGACACTCTACATTTTATTATTGTGTGTTTGTTGGTATTGCATGTTAGTATTTGATAAAACACACTTAATATAAGTATTCATACTTATATAAGTTGGAATGATTAAAATTTAATTGAAATGAATGAAGGATGATGTTTGAACATTTTGGATTACATGCTAATATTTGATGAAAAATACTTAATATAAGTCTTCATAAAACAATAATCAATATATTTCAAAATGTGACAATCAATATTCCGCTTGTTAAATATCTTTGATATATTAATTCATAGGCAATTCTTATAATTTCGTATATTGGTATTTTTATAAAATTAAATTATTTTTTGTTTACTAATTATAATATTTCTTATATATATATATATTTTAAGTTAAAATTTTCTTTCAATAATTTATTCTTTAACATATTTTTTTTTATGTTATGAAATGTGGTGATTGTTTTATATGCACAAACAAGGATAATTTTTGAAAATTATATAATTTTATGAAGGTTTTTTACCGATTATTTGTAGCTTATATATTACAATATTTTAAAATAAATTCTTATTTAGATGTTTTCTCATACATTTTTTTGTTGATAATATGTATTTATAAACTAATTAAATACATATTAGTTTATTTATAATATGTATTTGAAATATATAATTACAATATGTATTTATATGCCCAAACAAGGATATATTGATGAACATTGTAAAAGGATTAAAATTTATTTATAATTTTTTAAAACATTGTATTTATATATATATATATATATATATATATAATTTTTGAAAATTATATAATTTTATGAAGGTTTTATACCGATTATTTGTAGCTTATATATTACAATATTTTAAAATAAATTCTTATTTAGATGTTTTCTCATACATTTTTTGTTGATAATATGTATTTATAAACTAATTAAATAAGTTAAAAATTAATTTATCAATATTTCAAAACACAATTTTTCTATTTAAAATCATTTGTTTTTAATAATAAATTTAAACTTGGAGAAATAAAAAGATGCTGAATATAACATATCGAGTGTGAGAACATAGTTCTGGGTTTTGGTGATGCAACATCGTTATTCACGTATTGGCAACCGCTCCTAGGCGTCACATAGTCACTACTTTATTTGTGTAACTTTATTTTAATACAATATTGATAACTTTTAGTTACTCGAATAACCCATCTTCATCTTATTTATCTAAATATTTCGAATTATGTATTGAATTATTTTGTAAGTTATATATATATATACATGGTATAATGAGAATAAACACATGTTTTTAAAATAGCTTATTAAAATTTATTGTTTTAATAAAGCCTTCTTTTATTATTATAGATGCAATCTGAAATAAGTTTAAAGAGAGAAAATGTATGGTATAAACTTTTATAGTAATTTGCTTATAAAATTAAATCAGGTTCAATTCTTGATTAATTTAATTAAATTTTGTGAGTTCTAGAAAATGATTTTTAAGGATGGTAGTGCTTTTTTAAAATAACACTCCGAACAAAATTTAATATAAATAGATTTTTAATAAATAAATTTTATTATTTTAAAATACATCACTTTTAGAAATATCTTTTTTAGTATTCTGTTTTTCTTTTTATCTTTTTTTATTCTCTTTTAATTATTTCAAAGATCTAAGATCATAAAAGTGATTCTCTCATCGAATTTTTCCTATTTATCAGATTAGTTTTTTCGTTTGAGTGTATATTTTTTATGCCCTTTTCTTAGGTCAATATGTTCTTCTATTGCATGCAATTTTTTTTTGTTTGCATGTGTCTCTTGAGTCTTTTATGTGAGTCTTTATTTATAGTGATCATAATGGTATGTCCTGAGCACTTTTGTGATATTTTTATGTCTAGATAGAACATCCTGTGAGATTGAAGATGATTTAGTGTTTTAGAACATCTAAAGTAGTCATCTCAGGTGAGGGAAGCTAATTTTTAGATATTGCATGTTAATTTTTGTTTAATTGTGGAATGTGTGTTGAAATTGTGATATTAAGCCTAAAGTTGTAACTTCCTTTTGAATTAAGTTGGTTGGATTGAATGTATAATTTGTGAATGTGGAATTTGTCAAATTTGGTATTGAGTTAAACAATTGTGGTATGAAATTGTTGAATTGGTTTCTTTGGCATTGAGATTTCTATGATGTGCATTGTTAAATGTAGAATTATCCATATATATTAAACTTATATTGAGTTGTGAAATGAGAATGAGCTTGTGAATGTTATGATTTTGGCTGGGATAAGTCATTTAACATGAGATTGGTGTATTTTGTGACTTGTGTGAAGTATGAGATTGACTTATGGTATGGTTGGAACTGAAAAATTACAGGATTTTGATTTTTATGTTATGCAGAATCGTTGGACAAGCCTTTCTCTCGTTTAGCTAATAGTTGATCTTGCCAGAATTTTAAGGATGTTTAGCTAATAGTTTATTATATATATTTGTATCCTTTTATTGTGTTCCTAAACGCTTTCAAAAATCCATAAATGTTAAACATTGTTTATATGTCTAACTCCTACAAGCAATGTCTAACACTAATTGTGAAAAGTTTTTTTAACTCTAATGTGTATTCTTAAACACATCTATCAATACATGAAATGACTCATCTACTCTTTTTGCTAAACTCATTAAATCAGTATATGGATAAATTTGTCTAATGTATATTTCAGGATTAATCTAATTAGTAAATGAATAGACTTGTCTAATGTGTATTAATAGACTCGTCTAATTTGTGTGTAAAAAAACTTATCTAATGTATATTGTTAGAATCGTCTAATCAATATATGAATGACTCGTTTAATGTGTACTGTTGGACTCGTTTAATCAATACATCGACAAACTCGTCTAATATTTTTTCTTTTCTCATATAATGAATGTATTCTTAGACTTGTTGAATAATGTTTTATACTTGTCTAATCAACGTATGAAATGACTTGTCTAATATTTTTTATTATACTCGTCTAATTATTGTATGGATAGTCTCGTACAAATTTTTTGCTATATTGTTCTAATCAATATATGGAAAGACTCTCTGATGTGTATTGCTAGACTCGTCTAATCAATACATCGACAAACTCACCTAATATGTATTGCTAGACTTGTTTAATCAGTATGCAGACACACTCATATAACATGTATTGTTAGACTTGTCTAATTAGTGTATATTTAGACTCGTCTAATCACTGAGTGAAGAAACTCATCTAATTTGTTTATAGAACAAGATTGTCTAATGTATACTGCTAGATTTGTCTGATCAATGTATAGACATACTCATCTAGTGTTTGTTGCAAGAGTCATTTAATTAGTGTATGGATAATCGTCCAATCAACGTATGTGCAAACTTATTTAATGTGTATTGCAAGACTTGTTTAACCAGTGAATGAACAAACTTGTCTAATATGTATTAATAGACTCGTATAATTTGTGTATGAACAAACACACTTGTGCAATGTATATTGGTAAACTTCTTTTATCATAAAAACTTATCTATGTTTGTTGACTTGTTTAATTAATGTATCGACAGACATGTATAATGGATATCCTAGACCTGTCTAATCAATGTGTATAATGATTCATTTAATGTTTTTTACTATATGTGTCTAGTGATTGTATGAACAAACTCATATAATGTATACTGTTAAACTTGTCTAATCAGTACATCGACAAATTCGTTTAATATTTTTGTTACAATCGTGTCATTAATGTATGCTTAGATTCGTCTAATGAATGTATGAAATGTTTCATATAATGTTTTCTACTATACTATCTAATTAATGTATGAACAAATTCGTTTATTGTGTATAACTAAACTCGTCTAATGATTTATTTTATACTTGTCTAATAAATGTATATATAAACTCGTTTAACGTGTATATTGTTAGACTCGTTTAATGTTTTTTATAATATTTTTCTAGTGTGTTGATACACTCGTTTAATCGATGTACGTCTAATATATATTTTTAGATTAACAACAACAATATAAATACATTAGTGATACATTTTAAAAAAATTAGTTTGTTAGTTTTTACTTTTTGTTTCGATCTTACCAAAATCTTAAACTTTATATTTTCAAGCTAAAAATAGTAAAAAGTGAATTAAAAAATATAAAACTAAATTTATATTATTAAGAAATATGATTTTATTTTTATTACAAATATCTAATTTAAACATTTGAAATGAACTATAATATTTTAATTTATTCTATTACAATTATAATTATCTAAAATTTTATGCCAATTTTTATTAATATATGATTGATGTTAGCTTTTTTTTATTAAACAAATATAAATTTAATTTTTACATGTTAAAAATATGAAAAATATTTAATAATAAAAATATTTATATTACAAATTAATATAAAAAATATAATGTAATTTTTTAAGACAAAATTATTATGTTACAATTTATTTTATATTACATTATAAATGATTTTTATTATTAATAAATGTATATTTTTTAAATAATGTTATTTTAAGAAATAAAACTAAAATATATTTTTCTAAATTTTATTTTATTTAATAACCATGTAATTAGAAATTACAAAAAGGACAAAATTAAAAATAAAAAAAATAATATAAAAAAGAATTAATAAATTATTTTCAACAAATTATTTTATAATACTTATAAATTTTTACACTCGTTTAATATATATATATATATATATATATATATATATATATATAAACATATAAACGAGTTTAACATATACTCTTCTAATAACAATATAAATACATTAATTATATATTTTGAGACCATTAGTTTAATAGATTTTACTTTTTTGTTTTGTCTTATTAAAGTTATAAACTTTACCAATTTGAAATTGGACAAAACAATGAATTAAATAAATATAAAAGAAAATTTATAATATTAAAGAATATGAGTTTTAATTAGTAAATCTTTAAAATAAAATACTAAGATAATATATTAATTTTTATAAATAATTATTTAAATCTTTATACGAAGTTATATATATATATATATATATATATTTAATTCATATTAATTTTTTATTATATAATATTATTTTAATTCATATGTAGAATATTCAACAACAGTAAAGAAATTTATATGATAATTTAATAAAATAACTATAACTTTATACATAATTGATATTTTGAAGATTTTATATGAAAATTTTAAATTTGAAAAAGTAATAGTTTTATTTAAAAACTAAAATATAATTTATTAAATATTAAATCATAGAATTGAAAACAAATCAAATGGATAAAAAAATAAATAAATTTGTTTAACATAGGAAATTTTAGGTTACAGTTGCAAAACAATTTGTATTATTAATATATATATATATATATATATATATATATATATATATGTATATTAAATAATATTATTTTAAGAAATAAAAATAAAGAATATTTTTAAATTTAATTTTATTAATGAGCAAGTAAATATAAATTATAAGAAAATAAAATAAAAAATAAAAAATTATATAAAATATTTATATTTTAAATATAAATTATTTTTAATAATATGTTAAATGATCAATTAATTCGAAGCTATAAAAGAATAAAATTAAAAATAAAAAAAGTACTATAAACAAATTAATTTTAAAATAAAATAAATGGATAAAAAAAGTAAGATAAATTATATGCACATGTCAAACTATAATAAATATAAAAAAATATTAAAAAATAAAATAAATAAATAAAAATTAAATAATTTTCATGAAAATATAGTAGTAAAATAAATGTAAATAAAAACAATTAAAAATGTTAAATGATAAAAAATCAATTTTTAAAATATTTGTTAAAAAAATAAACATGGATAATAAAATAAATTTCTTAATATTTTCTTTTCTCATATTATAATAAAAAATAGATATAATATATATATATATATATATATATATATATATTATCTATTTTTTATTAAATCTTTGAAATAAATTATTAAATGTAATATTTATACAAAATTATATGTAGATATTTATAACTGTTAAAATTGTAAATTTTAGTGATTAAGAATCATCACAAATAAAACTTATAACCGTTAAAATGACATGTCAAAAACACTTTTTAAGAAAAATACTTTTTCTTATCATTCAACACTTATTAAAGGTTTATAACCACCACAAATGATTTTAAATACTCTTTTTTTTAGTTTTCAAAATTTCAACTGTTAATTATTTTTCACTAATTTTATTATAAATAATTAAATTATCTATTTTATTTAAAATTATTTTAAGATGATAAAAATAGTTTTAATAATTAATTTTTCATTTAACAAGGTAATAATTTTTACACCACACTCAATATACATTATCAAGTTTATATTACATTTAGAGGAATTAAATTAATATTGAATAAATATACATTTAGAATAGTATTCACTAATAAAAATATCTATCTTATAGTTTAATATAAATATATTTTATAGTTGATAATTTTTCAAAATAAAATTATTATCACTATTTGTAAATAGTTGTATTTTACAAAATAAAATTAAAACATATTTTTTAATTTTAATTTTATTAAAGATTAAGTAATGAAATATAATAAAATAAAGAAAGTAATATAAAAAAGGAGTAATTTATTTATATTAAATGATCAAATCATTATAAAAAAATTCTTTAAATATAAATAATGAATAGATATGTAAATTATTTATCCAAAGGCATGTAAGAAAAAAAAAACTAAAAATATCAAATAATTAAAAAACTAATTGCTTTTTTGGGCATATGGTCGAGGATCTCTATATAACACTCCTATCTGAATCAGTTTAAATTGTCTTGAACACACTTAGTCAAATTCTTTTCATAGTTTCAACATCCAAATTTCAAACCATACAGGTGGACATGTATAGGTTTTAAGATGAGTTTATGATTAACAAAATTGTAATCACGACTTAATATTTAATAAGTAAAAATTACCACTAAGCTAGATCAGACGTTTGTGATTAAAGTAACTCTAAGCTTAAGACCGCTCATCCTCATTATTTAGGCACTCGTCTGGTCATCTGATTAGACCGTACAATACACTAATGGTTTATAACTATTCTCAATAAAACAAAATGAGTAAAAAAAATAACTTTTTTAAATATTTTTTTTATAACTCATCCTCTCCTCACTAAGACTAAGGTGTAATTTGATAGCTTGAAGAGAAGAAATTATCATGAATTTTTTAAATTAGGAATGTGCTAGGATAAAGTTTTCCATAGAAGATTTAAGAAAAAAATAATCAATTAAAATCCTTTACATATAAATTAATTTGTAAAAAGTTATATATATATATATATAGTTTAATTTAAAATCTATTAAAATATAATATTATTAAGAGTAATAATCACATTCGAAATTTGAAGTATGTTGATTTTAAAATGAATTATTTTATAATTTTATTTTTAAAAGGCACATTTTGAAGAGTCAAAGGATAAAAATGTCCTTAACCTCAATTATTAAATAATATGGATGTATTAAGAATAGTGGGAGCATTTTGATTTTTATTTGTTTGTAAAATATTATAGGAAAAATGTGGTATGCAAGTACAATGGTAGCCTTTGGCAGAGACATATTATGTGGCATCTGTTTTTAGCATCTAGACAGTTAGCTGAATGGTAACGAACTTAACTAAAGCGAGGAAAATGCTGACTTTCCACTGACCAAGTAGAAGAAAGAAAAGTGATAGGCACACATTAAGCAATGTGATTTAATGCAGTATGCAAGACTAGGCCTTATTCCAATTCTGGTTTTTTCCTGTCCTTTCTACCTTACCATATGCTCATGGAAATAATAAAAATCATCAGGTGAGAAGCTATCTCTGATCGATGTCGATTGAAGGCTCCTTAGCTCCCACTGCACCCGAAAGCTGCAAACCCACCAACTCACTCCTATACACAAATAAATCAACCTTCTCCTTTCTATTTTTCAATCCGTAAAAAAAATTATGTTTAACAAACAACAAATATCATTAAGACAGATTATAATCATAGTTATGATATTATGTTAAGAAATAGACTTTAAATCTAATTCATCCCCACAACACGACTTGTAAGATGAGGTTTGCACCCACTTATATATTATAAATTGACTTATAAAATAAAGTTTGCACCCACTTATATATTATAAATTGACTTCTTTTATTTTAACACTTTATATATAGTAAACAATCAATTTTTTTATAATAAATTTTGAACGACTCTTGTACTATTGTGATTGAATTACAGCAGAAATTTAAACTTTATTTGGTAAATAAGTTTGAGATGATGAAAAATATTGTAAAGTTTGGTGAGCTTCCCTATTTCATTTTCTTGAGGTTCATTGGCATTAGAGAGTTAATCTTTCATTTTTCACACATGAACAACTAGAAAACAGACATTTCACCTTTTTGAAAACCCTCTAAACTAACCAACCCCTTTGGTTGCTCTTTAAGAAACTCACCATTTCTCTTCCTCAAGGACTGATCTTGCCGTCCAAGAGCTGCAGCCATGGCTCCCCTTTGAGAATCACCACACAAAAATTACACAGAAACAAAGATCATAGTACAAGTTAATTAATGGAGGTTCAATCTCCTTCGGTGAAACGCCCCTATGACATCACCATGTCAAGAAGAACAAGGAAACAACAATTTTCAGTGCAAGGCAATGAGAAACCAAAATCAGCAATGGGTGATGAGAAACTGACAGTGGAAACTGCTCAAAGCAATGGTATTATTGCTGAGGTGAAACACGGTGGTGAGAGTGACCACAAAAGCTTGAAGCAGTTGATCATAGGAGATGACAATGAAAGAATGAAGGGTAATAACAGTGATGAGGGAGGGAAGGGATCAAGAAACTCACTTGGTGAACATTTCACAGAGGAAGAGAAGCAGCATCTTCAGCTGGTTCGGATGCAACAGAAGGACAACCTTCAAGGTTTGAAGTTCAAGAAGTTGGTCAGTCGTTATGCCAAAGTTTTGGGACATTTGCTGAAGGCTAAGCGTGATCCTCACTTAGGTGATGCAGGGAAAAAACCTCTTTTCAAGTTATCAGCCTAGGAAAAATTTTGCTGATTTCCTTCCTTCCATTCATCTATTTTCTCTCTATTATTATTATTTTTCCACTTAGCTTTCTTGTCATACTCTTGCATCTCTGTATCCTTCATGCATATATATATGGCTTGTATTTTATGCATACTAATTGTATTATCAAAATATCTCTTATAATATGATACTTTCTTATACTAGACAATTTCATTCCTCTTAATTTCTAAATTTTCTGGCATTACCAAACTAACAAGTTTTCAATTCTTCACACTGTAAATTGCACTTCATTTTATGAGTCAGTTTTTAGCATAATATCAAAACTGATGAGCAAGTAGTTTATCATACATGTATATATCTTGTCTCAATCGAAAACTGTGAGTTTTTCATTGAAAAAAATAATAGTATTACGACACACTTTTACATTCATTTGATAAGTAACACAAAGATAAAATAATTATAAAAATATAAATTTTTATATATTTTTTTAAAAAAAGAAGTAAAAAATAAAAAAAATATTATCAAATGAATGTAAAAAGGTTTAGGTGTGTCAAAGAATAATTATTCTCAACCAAAAAAATACCATTAAGTTATGGATATTTATTTTTCAGCTTTAGAATTTAGTGAGACAAATAAAAAGGTGTCGAGAGATAGAAGAAAGACTCATGTTTCAAATGAAGAAAAGGACCATCTTAGAAAAAGCAGTTTCCAATTTTTTGGTGTGAAAGGTTTATACCAAAAGGGAATTTATGAATCTCTTTTAATAATTTATAACCAATAAAATCTTAGTTGTAGATGTATTCAAAACAAGAAAAACCCATATTATTTAATTCTTTTCTTGATTTTTAATGTTTTTGATAATTTTGGCAGAACATTAATCTCTTGCACAATTAATATCCTTTTGTTTTCAAAGTTTATAAAATTGTTTAGATTTCGTGATGTTTAAGTTTAAGGTTAGTGTGATGATGGGAACAGAAGACTAGAGGCACAAGCTTTAAAATTGTGAAAAAAAATGAATAGAGAGGAAATAAGAAAGTTTAGAAAGTAAGACATTTTGATTAATATGTTTCCAACCGACATAAGACTTCAAAATGGCCATTTGAGCTACCATCAAATTATAGCTTAGAGAAAACTAATGCACGTACAACTCATGCAACCAAACTTAACACTTTCACTTTTATATGAAAGAAATTCTTTATACCAACAAAGAAATATATTGATTTTTTTTATTATTTAAAATTTGGTTAAACATAAATTAAAAATATTTATATAGCAACTATAACAAAGAGCTCTTACACACATACGTTATGTATAAATTAATTTTAAAAGTTAGTTTTTTATATTCTTAATTTCTTTGAGAAGTTTTCACATATAAGCTTTATGTTTATGTACTCCGTAAAAAAAGATTTTTATGTACCCAACTCAAACATTTTTTATAATATTTTCTCATGAAGTATTTCTATAATTTAATTAGAAACCTTTAAAAGTGTTCCCAATTTCATTTCATAATTCCTCTATTAATAAACTTTGTTGTGGAAAGTCCTAAACACCTTTATTTCAAAGTGTATTCATTAATTTATACATATATGAGATGAAATAAGAATATAATCTATATTCAAATTATCTTACCACCTAACTCAACTATTTAAAAAATATATTTTCTATAAATTATTTAGAAAACTTTAATCAAAACAATTTATTGCAGGAAAATTTAAAATTTACTTCATAAATGAATCTCTTCTTCAATTGACTCAAACTCAAATTACTCGGAGTACAACAATTTCATTATCAAATGTATGATCAAAACAAAAATATAACTAGTCGAATTTGACATACCAAAAATGACGTAAACATCTATGTATGACTTATTCTATAAATTTGTTGACATTAATATAATTAATCCATTATGCTTCTAAGTTTATGTAACACAAAACTTGAAAATGGATTGAAAAGGAAAAAAAATTGGTTTTAAATAAAAAATAAATTAAAATTAAGCTTAGATGTGGAAATTATAAGGAAATGGAAACAGCAATTCCTAGGTATAAATAAGATATTTCAAATAAAAAATATATGCTGGTACCAGGTATAACCACATGTTATAGATTTTACTCAATCCACAAATTTTAGTGTTTTTTTTTTAAATTGGATTAGAAACTATGATAATGGTACATGAACTGAGAATATCTAAATTAACTTTAAATAAATAAAATTTATTTAAAATAAAATTTGATTAGAAATTAAAATTTTATTTTCATTTTTCTTTTTGGCGTAAGAGAGGAGTGAATAGTAAATCTTATATTTGGATCTATTATAAATTAAAATAAATACATCTAAAGTAAATTATTTAGATAGTAATTCTTCAACAATGATTATCTAAAAATAAAAATAAGATGTAAAACCAAATATTAACATAAGAACAACACTACCACACTATTAACCTTGATAAAGTCAATAGAGCAAAATATTTAATCAAAAGTGTACACGTTATATACATTTGAAGCAATATTTGTTATAATCAATAACAATTGAATAAATGTACAAAACATTATATATATCTGAAGTGAATATTTTGAGTAGTGTTTGAATATTCCTATGTTGTGTTGTGTGTGTTGCTGTATGCTAGAGAAAGGATAATGGTTATGTTGAGTGACACAACTAGACTAATAGTGGTGCTCTCAAAGACTTTGAAGGATTGTGAAAATCCATTGTGTAAGTTACTATCACCCCAATTAGTGAACATATTGCAGGAACAAGACCCAAACCATACCTCGTAACTGTAAAGGGAAACTGTGTTCCCTGTAGCTGTGAAGAGATATCTGCATTCATCATTTCAACAATGTAAAATAGTTAGTAACAATTCTAAGGTGTTTCATGGAAAACATTCTTCTTATATTTACTTTTTCAAGTCTCGGTGTAAGAAGGACAAATATCATTAGAAATGGACTTTAAACCTAATTCAACCCCACAAAACCGGACAAATATCGCTAAAATATGTTTTAACAATGCTTTTGATACTATGTTAGAAGTGGACTTTAAGCCTAACTCAATCCCACGAAATCGGACAAATATCGTTAGGAAAGACTTTAACGATGGCTCTAATACTATGTTATAAGTGGACTTTAAGCCTAACTCAATCTCACAAAACCGACATGTAAGGTGAGGTTTGCACCCACTTATATACTATAAATTGGCCATATGAGACTTCCAACAAATATAAAACTAATTTATAATACATATAAAAGTGAAAACAATCCTCGTCTTATAAGTTAATCATTCCTAATAATTTTGGAAGACTTTTCATTGGACCTTCTCGTTTTTCATGAGGTCTTTATCATGTGTGAATAAACTTATTCATTCATTAATAATAAAACGAAGTGAGTTTTCTAATAAAAGAAATTTAAGAAACTTACTTTGGTTTGATTGAAGAACATATAAAGCAAGCCCACATGAAATTTTGTCCAAAAAGCTCAATGATCCAACAACAAAAGCACAACCATTAAAGTTCTCTCCAATGAGAAAATTCTGCATGCTTACTCCAGTTACCTGTTAATAAAAATCATTGAATATGTACACATTACAAAAACTAGATCATAACAGTTTAAACTGTGACAAGATGAATTTATGATACCATGTTAATTAAAAAGATTTAAAAACTCAAACCAAGACATCATTTCCACATAAAAATTACAAACAGTTTTCCTTTTAAGCCAAATAAATCCCCCAATACTGGAGGAGACAAAGATATCAGTAAAGAAATGGGTTTCAAAATGTGGAAAACAGGATACATATTTCTTCTACTGTTGTCAATTTAATCAAGTAAAGACCATATCTTACCATCATAAGAGCATTTGCTATGCCGATAATTACTGACACTATGTACATCACATAACTCATATTTGCACTCAAAAGAAGGATCACTGCCCCACAAAAAATCCAAAGAATGCATCCAGCAGAGTAATAGGCCTTGAGCATTCTCCCAGTCCATGAAATCTCCTACAAAGGTTAATGACCGATTTAACAGTGGAATTGGAGATTGAAAATATGGAAATGTAATGCAGAAAGATATCCATATGAAGAAACCTGTAACACTAGAGATACAACGAAGCTGCAGATGTATACGAGAGCAGGAACCTGAGCCAAAAATCATAAGACAGAAATCAGCCATGCCATTGTTCAAACTTATTTAAAGCTCAATGGACAAAATTTGTGGAGTACCAAAGCTTTGGCTGATTGGGCCATTTGAAGATCATTGATGACAAAAAAAGCAAGGTATGCCTGAAAAAAAATAAGGTATTTTGGTATCAAAATATCCATTCATATACTACATTATCATGTTTTGTTGGAAATTCAAATGCAAGAGTTATATTTCTGAAAGAGTGTCTAAAACTATATTCAACCTTAACATTGAGAACACATATTAAGCCTATCCTCTTCCAAGATAATGAACACAAACATAAATGAAAGACAGAGTGCTAACCTGAGAAACATTGAGAACCAATCTTGTGATCACGTAAATTAGAGCAACCTGGTAATACAGAATTCTCTTGAACCAGTAATCCCATGAAATCCTTGCATGAACCTTTCCATGTACACCTACCTTTAACCTAAGAAGAAAACAAACTCAATTCTAAATTAGTTGCTGAAACTACTCAAGCAGCCTAGTTTGTAAGAACTTCGAGAGAGATATAATTGACTTGCATGAAAACTAGCTTTGTTTGGTTTAACTTCTACAATTATAAGTTCTCTCTATAAGGTAGCCGCTGAGATTTTTAATGCTTTCAATTAATCTGGATGGAAAGTGGGAATTCAAGCATTTTTTCCTCATATCTACCAATTACACATATAGCATCTTGATAATGTAAAGAGCATGGTATATCTACTATAGTTTGTGAGCAGAAAAATGGCTTTAATCCAAGGATAATGACAGAAGTAAGCCAAGAAGCACACCTGGGCTCTTTGGTTGCAAGATGAAATACGCTCACAAAGCAACATCCAATGAAAATAGACAGATATGCAATCCAACGATACTGATCATTTGAAGGACAAAAAGTGATTATGCATGATAATAGATGATTAAAGATGGATTCAAATAATTACTGTAATACATACCTGATTTTGAACATCAGTATGTGTTTTTCCATCAATGACACTGAATACTATCAATGCAACTGCATATAAACTCAAGTTGGCAACCTTGTAAAGAGAATTAATTACATACATTAGTAATTAATAATATTAATGTATTGATTTGTATGGAAAGTTCACTAGAAGCTTACCATGGTAAAAGCATTGCGACAGCTAGCCAGTGCCACTCTGCTTGTCGAATTCAGTGTGATGCAAGTCACCATGGACCTTCAAGAGAACAATAAAAATTGGTGAGCTTATGCTAACTTGAAGAGCTAGGAGCCTGTGCCTTTTTCATTAGATTCTTCTTTTATCCATGTAAATTATCAGATTAGAGAGTTCACTGGTGTTACTTGGTTTATAAATGAATATTGCTTCATATCTTTCTGTGACTAGGTTACTAAAGTGGCATTTATCTCTGGCAATTAAAGATGAAATTACAAAAATCAAACATGATTGTTACAATCAGTATGCCAAAAACATCACAAAGTAAACCAATTCTATTTTGAAATTCAAACTTATAGCTTTTTTTAGCATCAAATGGAAAAAAAAAAGATAAATTTGATGAAATTATTACATGTGTGAAACCTGAGTAGCAGCCCAGCCCATGTTGAAGATTGCTGCAAATATGCTGTAACTCACAGTTTCAAAAGTAGATGAATTGGAACTAAACATTTTACAAGGTAAACAAACCCCAAAAACAGAAGAAAATGAAACAGCCACCAATACAGAACCGGCACTATGCCATATCTTGAAGTGTCCAAATCTGTCTATCTGTCAAGCAAGGCGAAATAAATTAGCACCAACCGAAATAAGGCAGGTCTGAAGCACATAATAGGACAAGGGAAAAGAGCAGCACCGAGGAAAAGGACAGTGAAATTTTTCAAATTTCTTAGATTCTGTATGTCATTTCTAGGTAAAACCACCAATGAGATGAATATTAAATTATTTGAATGAATTAAGTGAAGAAATGCAGTAAATTTTACTGTTTTATCATACTGCGAAGGTTTATTAGATAATATCAGGCATTAAGAAAACCATCAACTAAATTCAGCATTGTCTGCAGAAAAGAAAATCTGGTTACCCAGTTATTATGCAGGGTAAACCTATACACAGTAAGAGCCACCACCCTCTGACAGAAGGAGGTATAAAAAAGAGAAAATGAAGCCAGATGAATGTGACCTATAAGAAGCATGTAAAATATTTCCCTAGAATGAACGGAGAAAATAAGGCTTAAATACCAGTTCTCCAATAAATATGGTGGCAAATCCATCAGCCACTTGACCTGAAAGCATCACAGCAGCTGCATTCCTGTGAAACGGGCAGCAAAGAAATGTCAAAAAAAAAAACAGAAATTTGGAAGCATCCAACAGATTTTTATGCAAGATCTGAGAATATCATGCTTTTTTATCTTGAAGTACAAATAGAATGCATTTTATATCTCAAAAACCTTTATCATATGTTTGTCCAAAATAATTGGAGGCATTTGGTAGGCCTACCGAAGATGGACCTACAAATGTTGTGGCAGATGTAAATATGACCAAGTGGCTAAGGGTGTCCAAAGGAGGAAGAAAATATGCAATTCATATGTGGGTGCAAATTGGTTAGGATTTGCTATTTGAGTCTTGAGAAAAAGGGGATTTTGAGGTGAAGGGGTATCAGTTATTTACCAAGTGAATTGACACTCTCCTTTGGTCTTGAAATTGTATTTTTACTACCTGCCATGTTAACTCTGTTTCAGTTAGCCATCAATATAAGTCATTCTGTCTCCTTTCATTTTCTATAGCAGGGTAAATACATATCACTAGAAGCAACCTAAGATGTAGAAAAGGGCATAGTATGGTATGGTAGTTCTGTAAATCTGAAGTAATGCAGATAACCAAAATTGTTAGTGAGAAAAACCAGGAAAATGTCAATGTCTCCTACCATAGTACTCTTAGCCACACCAGTGGGTTACTTCTAACAGGCTACACCTAGGTCCCCTCAGTCCAAGGAAACAACATTGTCCAGTTCACAGTATGTTCACTACAGAACAAAAAACTAAACCATCTAAACCAACTGAAAGTATCTCCTATTCTGGAATAGTTGCCAATACAATTTATAAAACTAGCATGCTTGTCCAACAATTTTAAATATTGTACAATAGTTCAAATATGTCAGGTCTATATTTTCTAATTTTCAAACAGTCAACAAGCAATTAGACAAAAATTAGCTAAACCAGTTGATAAGTGGAAAAAAATATATTAAATGCACCTTGGTGAAAGTCCAATATCTGTCAAGAACAATAATAAATATGTGAACCAACAAGCTGCAGTTATGTCATTGAGCATGTGTCCCATTCCATAATAAAAGATAGGCCATCTTCCCAGGATCCTGGTGTACGTGTCATCTGCTTCAATGATAGTACCCATTGTAGGGCCCTTAATCAGAGCTATTACCAAATATAAACCTGCTAGGAATAAATGCAACACTTTAGCTTGCAATCCTTTTCAATTTCTCTCTCGCTTCATGTTGTGTACTTATTTTATCTCCCATACTGCAGGTAAAAAAACAAACCCAACTGTTAAAACTGGGGAAAAAAAGGGTTCAGGGAGGAGAAAATGAAAGGAAATTACAGATTTTGGTTCCGCCTTCACGTAGTTTATAACTTAAAAATTCACCCCTTTCATAAAACTAAGCCAAAATAACATACTTTTCAAGCATGAAAGAAAAAAAAAAAACATTATACATGACAGGAACGATGATACTGATACTGATAGATCATATTATGTACGTAAGCAAATTTCCCTACTCACGGATGGGGAAACGAATCCTATTCCTAACAGAAGTTTCATCTGGTACTTAAAAAACTGTCACGTTACGTAATTCGAAACTACTTCATGGCAAAGGTTGAAAACAGATCATAATCTTTACACGACATATTATGCAGGAAAACTCTAAACACAGAAAGCGAACCACAAAACCCAAATCCAACAATTTCTACTGAAGATAAAATATCCTAAAAGAGTCAACTTTACACAACACTACCATTTGAAAATACCATCAAATACACTCACACCACTCTGAATTAACGGAAAAGTTCACACGTGATTAAGCAGCGACAAAAACCACACCCCCACAGCCATCAAAACCCCACCTTTTTCAATAATACCCAGAATCTCGAACACAATTCAAAACATTCAAAGAAAAAATGCAGCAATTCCACGAGATGATTTGTGACCTCATACAGAAACAATTTGCGAAGCTAGCAAAAGCACCCCATCATGAAAAGCATGTCCTTTTCGCAGTCTGACAAACCAAAGGATCTGAATATGGAAGCCAAGTTGGTTAAAACAGAGGAAAGAACCCCAAGATGGTGACTTCAAAACACTTTGTGAATAACCAATGTAAAACGAAGATGTGTTATCTAGTTAACGATATCCACAAGACAACCTATCTTCACCATAGAACTGGAATAGTATGTTATGTGTGTAAAATCGATAGATAACATGTTTTCAATCTATAACAGTTTGTCTTATTCGGGAGCCTTCGCTTTGCTCAAACATTGTGTGCGGTCGAACGGTGGCTGTTCGGTGGGAACTGGGAGTTATAAAATGACAACATTGTCCCCACCTTGACGTGTAACACACTTCATCGGATCCGAATGCCACGTCGTAACATGGTGTGATGCATTCCTTTGTCGAATGAAAGCAACGTTCAAATATACTTTTATTTCTATTTCCAATAATATGTAGCTTTGTTTTTTAGAATATTTTAGTTACATAATTAATTATCCTTAGTTAATATATTATTTCGTTATTAATGAAAATTAGTAACGTATTTGTCGCAATAATACACTCTCTCTTTTTTTATAGATAATTTCTTTAATTTTAAAAATAATTAATGTAAATAAATTTTGATTTAGAATAATTAATTTAATTTCAAATAAGAGTTACTTAAAAGTTTCTCTCTATCTTTTTTCTTCTTCTAAAGTCATCGTTAAACTCAGTCTTAAAAGGTGTAAGACCTAGAAAATTCAATGTAATAAAATGGGTGATGTGAAGGTGCTAGTGTGTTTTTTTTAATAAGAAAGTGCATGTTTTTCACAAAGTTGTGTAGCTTAGTTGGCAAGAACATCTTCTTATGAAATTTGTAGTCTTGTGCTCTATTATTATGCATGGTTAATCATGAAAAAAGTTAAATTTGATCGTTTGGTTGGTTTGAGCAAGATGTGATGCATGATGTTTAGAGGGTAGGGTCAAGGCTTACCAATTTTTTTATGCATCTTTTTTTTTCAATTTTGTGGCTACCACGTGTTTTTAAATAATTGAAGATACATGGATCAGTTACATAAAGAAAACAGAAGGCTATATGTTAGGGGAAAATCAGTTTCTAAAATTGATAAGCTTTGTTTTTTTAAGTAAGGGTATTTTTTTAGGAAAAAGCTTGGTGGGCAGTTAGGATGACAAAGTTAGGCTAGACGTGAGTTATTAATATAGTTTTAGGAGAGCATAGTTTTCACTGCTTTATTTTGTCAAAGTGAGGGAGAGGAATGTGTTTCAGAGGCTAGCTGGAAGCTAAGAACCTAAAGTCCTTGTGTTGTACTTTTGGAACCACATAGAGGTTGTAATCTTTGTTGGATTAAAGGTAAGGGGAGCTAACCTTGTCTTGAGTTTTGTAAATTATGACATGATGATCTTAAGTGGCTAAACATGTATATGGTGCTGAGATGATTGAATTATCACTACTGTTTTTGGTGGTTTATTTGTTGAAGTTAGATATATTATCTTTATTTTATATTTATCTTTTATCTTTAGTTAATTTGTTATTATTTCTTATTTGTATTTTGGGCTTAGTCCATATTTCTTCTATTATAAATAGAGAACCTATGTGTGTATTTAACACAAGGGATTAATTCCAATATATAATTTTCATTATATTTAACATGGTATCTAGAGCCTAAGATTCCTCTGAGGTAAAAGTTTCTGGTGCCTCTGCCACTACATTTGCCGCTGTCGGCGGCGGGGCCATCTACTGCTGCCGGAGGCGTCGTCGTCTACCGTTGTTGTCTATTGCTGCCATTACCGGATTTTAAGTTTCGACCGAAGATCACACATTTTTTATCGTCTTGGCTAGGTGACTACCATGCCATTAAGGACGCTTTCATCCATCGGAGTTCCTTTCAAAGTTATGGATTTGCTCCCTTTTTCGTCGTGCATTGTGGCATGTTTGGTAGTTATTTAGAGCATCGAGGTTGCTTTTTTTCCTTTTTTGCTCTTTTTCCTTTTTCAGGTGCCTTGATTGGAGAATTTTTATTTTTTATAGTTTCTCTCTCTTGTTTATCCATGGCTTCTTCCGCTGCGGTCTCTTCTGACCTCTCTTTTTACCATTGCGTTTGACTCGTCCATATATGCTTTTTTCATGGAAAAGATGGTTTGTTGTTAGTTTATTTATAGTCGTGGTGGCTCTCCAACAATTACCTCTTTATCCACTGGTGGTATTCTTCAAGGGCAATTTGCAAGAAGAGATTTACATGGAGCAACCTCCTAGATTTGTTGCTCAGGGGGAGTCTTCTGGGTTGGTATTTTGTCTTCTATGTCGTCTTGCAAATCATTAGCAATTTGGTATCTCTCGAGTGTAGAAGCAGATATTTTCATTAAGTCTTTATGGATTATATTAGTAACAAGCTTGGTACATACAATTTGTATGCACCAGCTTGAGGGGGAGTGTTAGATATATTATCTTTATTTTATATTTATCTTTTATCTTTAGTTAGTTTGTTATTATTTCTTATTTATATTTTGGGCTTAGCCCATATTTCTTCTATTATAAATAGAGAACCCTATGTGTGTATTTAACACAAGGGATTAATTCCAATATATAATTTTCATTATATTTAACAAAATCATTACTATTTTGGTCCGTCAAGTGTTGGGTTATGGATGAATGTATAAACATGTTATGGTATTCTAGTATACAAGATAAAATTATGTTTCCTTTAGTGTTAAGTTGAATTAAAGAGCAATAGGCCACGTACGTGACATACTCTTATAGTCTAGGATTTTTTATCTCTTGGTGCAATATAATGCTTATGGTAATTGGTACAATTAAGTGGTGATACTAATTAAGGTTTTTGGTATGGATCAATAGTCATATGAAACGTGTTGTTTAAATTGGTTTTATTGAAGATCGTGTTGTTTAATTTGGTTTTGTTAAAGGTCGTGTTGTGTATGTAAATAAGACAATAATTTTTACTGGTTGGTTTTGGGGTTAAAGGGTTACTTGCTACTTCTAATGCAGTAGTGGTTTGGTGCAAAACTTTAAGTTTAATATCTAATGGGATTGTTATATTTGGTATGGGATGATTGTTATAAGGCATAAGGGTGCATGAGCAATTTTTTGGAGTTGAGGTATGATGGTACCGTGGTTTCTGATAGTGGCATTGGTTAGAATAAAATTTTGCAAAGTTAAAATATTATATACACTATACAAACGATTTTGAGTTTAGTAGTGGCAGGTTGGGTGATGTAGTATTTACAGTTCTGGGAGTCAGGTGGGTGATGTAGTATTTGTAGTTTAGTGAGTCGGGTAGTGCTAATTGAAGTGGGCGTGGTTAGTGTAGGGTTTGTTACATGGTTTTCTAATAGTAGGAGCAGGTTTAAGTAAAATCATAATTGCAACAATGTTGTTTCGATGTTTATAACATGGTGCAAGAGTTATTTGGAGTGTGAACCTTTGTGTTATCACAGGGAATGATCTTGGTAGTAATGAAACATTAAGGAAGGGTTGTTCAAAGTTTGTGTTTAGGTCTGGTATGCAGTAGAACTCGTCTGAGCAAACTTTAGGGAGTAGTATATGGTTGTGTTTATGATGCATGATGTGTTAGTATGCGTTGATGTATGCTTTTCTTTTTGTTTCTGTGGTAAAATCGTGTTGTATCACGTTGGAATGCATTGTTTTCTACGTTTTTGGTCATTGTCAGGTTTCTTCACCGAGGGATCGGGTTTTAAGTAATTTAGTGATTGACGTTAACATGAATGCATGAAGAAGAATTATTATATACATAAGAGTGAACTTGGTGAAATCTAACCCCAACATGTATTCATCTCATATTACAAACAACATCCGTTCATCATTGTGCTACTCTTAAATTGATAAAATTGTATTCATATTTAATTTTTCTGCAATTGCATTTGAAACCAATGATCTCGTTCTTTTCAAGTCTTAATTAATCAGATTATCACACGATTGTCTAGTGCCGAGAGTCTCTTGGGACACGATACTTGGTCTTACCATTTTATATTACTTGTACGATCTGGTACACTTGCCGGTGACCCAACAAGTTTTTTGTGCCATTGTCGGGGACTCACGGTTTAAACTATTCTATTTGTGTGATTCTTTATTAACTTTGACTTTATTTTTATTTTTTTTTATTTTGTTTTATCTTGTGTTCTGTTTTGTTTTTGTGCTAACAATATTTTCTAGGGTTCTGTGTTTAATTTATGCAGGATACAATTAGGACTAGAAGTAGAAAAAGTTATATGAACCTCTTCTTGAAGGACTTGAGACTAGTAGAAGGCCAAGAGAAAACAGGATATCTAGAGAACCTTCTCTAGAGAAACTTTCACAGACTTCACAATTTGATCAGGAAAGCATGGACAACAATGGTGGTGGTAAGCGTGCTTTGGCGGATTATGCAACAATTATTGGCCCTCATCATTTTAACAGCATTGCAAGGCCGAGGGTCAATGCCGCAAGTATGGAGATGAAGCCTGCGTTGATTTATCTAGTGAAAAGCAACCAATTCAATGGACTGACACATGAAAGTCCATATGAGCATCTGACAACTTTCAATGAGATCTGCAATACTGTGAAGCTAAATTGAGTGCCAGATGATGCTATAAAGCTAAGCTTGTTTCCTTTCTCACTAGGAGGCAATGCTAAATTGTGGTTGAACTCTTTTCCTGAAAATAACTTTATTGAGTGGGAAGATATGATTGCAAAGTTCTTGAACAAATACTTCCCACAGTCAAAGATCAACAAAGGCAAACAAGAAATTTCTTCTTTCAGACAAGGTATGGAGGAGATGTTAGGACAAGCATGGGATGGATACAAGAGCTTGTTGAGAAAGACGCCTACTCATGGTTTTGATGAAGCAACTGTAGTCATTCTTTTCCTTGCAGGTCTTGGCTCACAAACTAAATTGATGTTAGATGCCTCGATTGGAGGTAATATCAAGTGCAAGACTCTAGAGGAAGCTTATGAATTAATTGACAACATGGCTGCCAATGATATTGAGATGCACAATGAAAGAGGAGCTCCACCATAACATAAGGGAGTTCTACAGTTACAATCTCATGATGTCGTGCTTGCATAAAATAAGATTATTACTCAATAATTGGAGGTCCTAACAAAGAAACTTTCTTAGTTGCCAAAGGAGTTCCAGAATGTCTCACAGGTTCAACAACAACTTTGTGAATTATGTGGTGGTGATCAAATTTGGTTCAGCATACAAGCTATCAGCTAAAGGTCCTGGTCGTAAGGCGGTGGTCAAACTATTCAGTATAAACTTCCTGTCTACATCCTTCACCTGTCGAACGATCTTATTAAACCGGTCCATGAAGTCTCTCAAAGCCTGCCTCTTGCCTTATCTTTAGCAACGCTAGATACGTCAGCTCTTGAGTCTTCCTGGATGTGTACTGCTGCCTAAATGGATCCAAACCCATCAATAGTCCTGGGTTCCAAGGAATGGATCCAAGCCAGGGCCTCTCCCTTTAAGGACAAGGAGAAAACCCTACACCACACCAAATTGTCAGTAGAATAAATAGTCATTGCATTTATAAACAACCTCATATGCTCATTAGGATCGGTTGATCCATCGTATTTTTCAATCGCGGGTAACGCCTTATTTTCAGGCATAGGCACACCCATTACAGCAACTATGAAGGGATGCAGCCCCTCTACCTCATCCGGTTGTTCCTCTTGGACGGGGAGGACTTCTGGATTACGCCGATTCCCTTAGGCTGCCCCCGCAACATTATTTGCCTCCTGGCCTCCATTATAACATCCCAATATATATATATATATATATATATATATATATATATAGTAAAAGTTATGTAAAAGAGTCATCACATACATGATAAGATAGTACAGTCATCCAACTATAATATAAAGTATAAACCTTACAGTTATCCAAAATAACCATAGAATTTAAAACTTCATATATACATCTAAATATTTCAAAATTATACGCCCTAAGAATTTAACTAGACTAAGTTGTTGCATCCTCGTCATCCAAGGCCTGCTTTAGAGGCACCTCATCTCCCTCTGCTCACACCCACATGATGATCATTGTAAAGGAAGGAACACCGCACATACAAACACAATCACAAACAGAAAGGGTAAGCAAGATATAAAAGAATTCATACAATTACATATCATATAACCTATACATGATTAATCAAGCAGGATAAACTATTTCATACACCCTAGAATGTTATGACCTAGACTTGACTGTTCGGACTTAGAATGATTTCCGAGCTATGACGGTTTGTGCACTTGTGGTCGCCTCTATTGATTTACAAAGCCATTGCCAATGGGTTTCATCCTACCACACTCACAAGGTTAGTCTTTTCCGCACCTTGAGGCATATTGGAAGCCCCCAAGACTAAGACCCCCTGCTGCTCCTAACGACATGGTTCAATCCTCTCTAATTGAGAATGAAAGACCATTGGAGTTTTAGGATAACCCACAAGACTGAGCTCATGCATTCATTCTAAACAAACTTGAATCTCACCAAGAGATTCCACATTGAAACTTACTACTTTACTTTTTAAAACACACTTAATTTCCCTTTGAATCATAACTCAATTACTTGATATTCATATACTTATCATACATTCATACATCATCTAAAATCATTCACCACATCGTTCAAAACAAACAAGGAAATCAAGAAAAGAGTAACTAGAATTCGAACCATTCGCTCAGTGCATCCTTTCGCATAGCGACCCAGAGGTTTCTCGCACAGCGACCCATCTCGTTATGCGAATAATCTCCCAGTGGTACCAAACCTCAACCCTTCGCATAGAGCCCCAAATCGCTATGTGAAAGCCCGAATAGTGGCCCAAGCCCCCCAAACACTCGCAGAGCGCACTCCCTCACTCTTTGAATAAATCTGGCAGTGATCCCAGACCCCAACCAGTCGCAGAGCGCACTAATTCGCTATGCGAACCAACAAACAAAGAGCAAACCCTCTCAACCATTCACACAGCGTACACTCTTGCTGTGCGAATTGCTCAGGCAGAGAGCAATTCGCCATGACTGCTCGCTGTGTGAATCCATTCGCTTAGTGAGTCTGCATAATTCTGTAGCACGAATTCTGCAGAATTATGTAACTCAACCCAAGTTTACAAATTCTAACTATTTTTCCCAACTTCTAACCATCCTAATTTGTGTTATATGCCTAATTAGACTTAACTAAGTGTTCCTAAACCTTACTAACATCAATATAAAGTTATTATGAACCAATTCCTACTCCAAAACTCCAAATTTCTCAACCTAGAGACTCAAATATAATTCTACCACTTTTGACATGGTTTTTAGTAACTTAAGAGCTCAAACCAGTCCTAATTGTCTTACCAAAACCTCCTCACAGACCAAATGTACACCAAACTCCAATTACTCATTTTCACTACTCCACTTCCTCAAAAATGACTTAAAATCAGTATAAATCACATCAATTTCTAACAAACACTCTCATACCAGATTTCTAACATTCCAATTAGTCAATAATACATCCAACAACACCCAATTTAATTCACTATCAAGAATCATAAACATTCATGCATCATACTCAACAACTTCCTGATCATCGAACAGATGAACGAGGAGTAAGAAATTGTAGAGAGAAGTGAGAGAAAGGAAAGGAAACAATGTTTTAGAGAGATAGAGTGTTCTGAAAGTAATGAGACGCGTTTATAAAAATTCTATTTATATTATAAGATTATTTTAAAGTAAAATAATCGGTCTCATTATTTTAATACACATGTCTACTCTAATACTCTATTTTCTAGGTCCTTACATCCATCCTCAGCCCGCACCGTGCGATTGTTCCCCGCTTCCCCCACATGTTTCGGGATCATCGACTGATCCCTCTGACCATCACCTCGTTCCGCCCTTAATGCCACAATCTTCGCCTGCATTGCCTCCATCCGCCTTTGCATCTCTTGATCAAAGCCCATAGGTCCGCCTGGTCTACAATCCTTGTGATCTCAACTGGGTCTCCTCTGCTGTTCTCGGGCCCCACGATGGGCGTCAAAATGTTTCAGTAAAAAGGGGTTTGATACTACCGATCCTTCTTCCTACACTCCAATTCTCTTTAGCTTCTGGGATTTACTATGATCACTCTCCTTTGTGTTTAGCTTAACCTCTTTTATGTCGTTTGGTGGGTTACCTACACAAAACACTCTGACGTTTAAGTTAGAATATTGTTTTTGCAAGCTCTTATGTCAATTTTGGAAAAGATGATTTTACCTAGACATTAATCTTGTATTTATAGGCTTCATAATCGTCTAATCTATTAACTATCCATTAATACAATATATTTTTGTGTCATACATCCTATTAATTACTCATAAATACAACATATTTGTTATTAATATGGCCATTATTAGTTGAACATTAATAATATTTGTCTTACCTAATTCATGGTCATGAGATCAATGACCTGCCTAGACAGGTTCTCCTTAGTCGATCAACTACCAGGGTACGGTACAAAAGTGTTACATTTTAGCCCATCCTTTATAAACATTTCCTTATAAAAGCACATCTGTGTCATGAAAATGTGTTATAGAATGAAGATGGCCACTTCAAAGATGTCTGCTGTCATATTTGTATTCCTAATGCTTTTCGTTATCATTGCATCAGGTTATAAGTCAGGCTTTTCTGTCATTTAATATCTGTAATTGTGTTTTTAGGATTAAGCATCTGTTTCATTCTGTATTCTCTTTCTTAATTTTTAATGAGCTTTCTTTTTCTAATATTTTTCCTTGATGTGTTATATTTTAGGATTGGTTTTGTTTTATATAATGTATGGTTTGTGGTTGCAGATATGTGCATGAAATCGGAGGCAAGGAACGTTGTGACTCTGCGTTGCAATACTGTACAAGATTGTTATCGTCATTGTCCAACCTGTCATGGTTGCGCATGTATTAACCATTTGTGTCTTAAATGTGTTGGAAATCTTTTTCTTTTATCAACAATAAATACATTCAAACACCTTGAATTCAGATTTTTCTAACAGTTCATTAATAATAAAATATTATTTATTACCTATCTAGCGCATAATAGATGATATTTTATTTTTATTTCAATATTAGTAAAATATATATTCAAATAATAATTTATTATTTTATATTAGTTCCTATTTTACTATTTAATATTTAATGACCACAATTGAAATTAGTTTTTGAGGTTTTATCCGCATAAGATTCAGAAATTTAACTGAGTATTTAATTCAACTGCATGTTGTTATCTTTATTATGTGAAGTTGAATTTTCCATTAACTGTTAGAAAAAGTCTTCTATAGTTACGGATAAACATTGGTAGAAAAACTTAAATAATTTTGAAGATAGATATATACATAGATAAAGACGTGGTGCCACTTATTGCATTATCAAGTATTGGATTTAACGTACGACTCTTCAAGAAAGTCTTATATTTTATATTTTATTTTAAAGTTTAATAAAATAATTTTATGATTTAAATGTACTCTGTATTATATTTTCATTCTCCAACTTTGACATATTTTAAATGTTATAAATTAATTATTAAAATATGTATTTTTGTCTTCTAATAAATGGAATTATACAACCGAATCTGGTACTGGATATCTACTATTAAGATATTATATATTATGCATTCAATAGACAAACCGTGATAATAATATTTTATTAAATTTTATTATAATATTTCATTACGTATGCAGTTTAAAGTTTTTCAAAATAAAAAAAAAGCCATAAATAAATTACTTGTTAAAATCACATCAATCTCTTAATAAATAAATTTTTTATTACAAGTATAAACGTTAATATAATTTATTATTAAAAATATGTAATATATGAATTAAAACAGTAATATTTTGTGGCCAACAATATAAACAAAATAATATCAGCATCGCCTTAATAAATAAAATAATTAATCAATTAAATCTACTACAAAATATATATATATATATATATATATATATATATAAAGGTTTTATCCTAAGATATTATACAATTTAGTTAATTTTATTTACTTGCAAATTCTAACTAATAAAAGTCAAATTTTCAACTAGTCATGCTTTTATTTCTAACTAATAAAAATATTAATTTCGAATAATTTATATCTCTAAACATTTTATATAGTCATTTTTATGAATATAAAAGGAAAAGTTATATATTATGTTTTTTTTTTATCATAATCATGACTTAAATATTATAGATTTTTTTTAGTAATTACTTTTCATGATTTTTGTTTGTGTTATGATAAATTAATGAAAATATATGTGTTAGTTCTTGTAGCATCCTAAAAATTATATCATAATTTTTGAATGATTAAACATTATAATATGATAGAACACTTTAAGAATAAAAATAAAGTTATATGTCATCCAAAATTGACCATAAATTTAAAACTTTACTTACAAAGGATGTATTTCAAAATAGATAAGTCAATTAAGAATGATCCTAAGCACTAGGCGGCTAAACCATCTTCATTCTCCAATGCTTGCTCCAATAGCACATCATCAACTACTGCTCACATCTAAAGGATTGGATGATCATCGCAAGGGGGCACATACAACACACACAATGCAAGAGTAAGCTAGGTTGAAAAACATGCAAGATAAGTCCAAATTCAAACTAACCTATACATATCAGCATACACACAAGCAAGCGAGTAAACATTCTATCAGATTATACATTAAATGGAACTAACTATCATGTTATACAATCACACACACAACATGCAAAGACCATAACACAATACAGACTAAGACCGAACACATTTTGTTGATACCAATGACCGACACGTGATTTGACCATCCGGACTAGTATGAAATGTCGAGTTCCAGGGGCTTTTGCACTTGTGGTGGCCTCTACTGCTTTGCAAAGCCATTGCCAATGGGTTTCACCCTTACCACACACAAGTGTAAGTCCATCCAAACTCATCTTGGCCCATAAATGGAGACACCCAAGACTATGACCTCCTGCTATTCTCACCACATGACTCATCACTCTCTAATTGAGCATGGATGGTCATTAGAATGTCAGGATAAACCCCATAAGGAACTTCGACCATTCATACGGTCAATCATAACAAAGTACAGGGCACCACCATGTAACCTCCCTTGAGGATCATGGAATTACGTCCATCAATCATACTTTTAAAAAATTTGAAACACAACTCATGATTTTCAAAGTTCATACACTTGTACATAATTATACATTGCCATTTGAATCTATACAGATCATATATATAATTCATACATACTCAGACATTACATAACATCATTTATTAATACAAATTTCTTTATAGCATTTTATTACCAACACTTACTTAATTTAAAAAGCTTGGAGACCCTCACCAATGGATCCGGAAGGGTCAAAAACCCCCAAAACGACCTAAAGAACGTTCGGAACCCCTAAAACGTCAAAAACATTAAAAACACTCAATCTGTCGCAGAAAATTCGCTTAACGCACAACCTGTGGTGCGCTGTGCGAATTTTTCCTACCAGTAACCCTTCGCAGAGCACACAGAGTGCGCTAGGCGACTCTGCATAATCTGCAGCGCGAAATTCTGCAGATTTGAGGAACTCACACACCCAAAACTTACTCTAGGCCATTTGGTGAATTTCTAACACTCCAAATTCGAAGTATAGGTTGAATTAAACTTGTCTAAAGGTTTACACACACTCCTAACATCAATCTCTAGTAATTATGCATCAATTTAGATTTAATAACTTCGATTTCATTTACTTAGAGATTCAAATTCTAATTTACCCTTTGAAAACTATTTCTGACCATTTTAGTGTCTCTAATAGGTCACAATTGACTTGTATGAACTACCTAAACCAACTCACACAACCTGGTATACCTATTTCTCAATTTGACTACCTTGGTTCCTCTAACAGGACCCTAAACACCTAATTTTCCTTGAAATACTGATCTGATAACTTAATTCCACTAACTTAACTTCATCCAGCCACTCACAATCAACATTTAAACCTCATTTATACCAGTTCATAACATAATTCAACAGTTGCACATTTTGCCAGGCATTTGAACAATAGAAACTCACATGCAAAATAACCAAACTCAGTACAAACAGTATCTATTCAAAAGAAATTCACACATGAATTAATTTGCTATTTCAATCATCATTGATCACAGGCACATCCAATTACACCAAATAGAAATAGTAAGGCCCAACTTCCCTGACCTTGCAAATTCACAGCTCACAAGATGATCTTGATAGACACTTTGCACCCTAGGAAGTTGACAACACCTATAAATCCCCAATTGGAGATAGAACTTTGTTTTTAGAACAATATTTGAGCTAAACATTGGGGAAAACCTAAATCACTCACATATAATAGGACCATTGCATGATCACTATCCTAATTTTGATAGGAGAGGGAAAGGAACACTTACCAGATGAAAACAGAAAATTGATCCGGTAAAAGTGTTGCTCCTAAAGCTTGGATGGTCTAGGAATCTTCTGATCAAAATGGGTTGGTTAGATATTGAAAGTGAAAAGAGGAGAATGCAGGACCAGGAAGAAGAAAACGTGAGAATGGGTTTAGGGAAAAAGTGACTTATCGGAGTAGAACATAAACTGATCGGTGATGACAAGAATTCTCAATCTCAGGATCACTTAGGAATTTTCTGATCACCAATTGAACGGTTCAATTGTGAGTTATGGTGAAATGAAAATGGATTATTTTTATTATAATTTGCTCAACTCCTTCTCTTGTGGACACATGTGCACTCTCCCAAGCTGACACCTCTTTCTTCAACCTTTACAGTTCTTTTTTTTTTTTAATTGTAAACAATTAATTTAGTTAAAAATAAATAAATTTAAATATATATGTTAAAATTATAAGATAGTATTTTAATTTAGAAAATGGTTAAATTTAAATTAAGAGCAATTTAAAGAGAAAAATAATAATGTAATTATTTTAGTTTAAAATATCAACTACTTACAAATAAAATTGGAAAAAAATATGAACACTTCAAAATAATTTTTTTTTATATATAATGGTATAGATATTAAGAATTTGATAGATTAATTTTATTTATTTATTAAAAAATAGTTTCACGTGTCAAAATTTTCGGAGTTTCGAGAGATTCGAACAATTACTTTTGTAATATTAAAATAATTAGTTTCACGTTTTTAGAAACATTTCACGCTAAATATTAAACTCTTTTAGAAATTTACAGTTTCAGAATAAATACTTCATAATATTAAAAGTTATTTTTAAATTATATATTCACGCCATATACAATTTCATTTTTTCTTAATTTATAGGTAATGAAAACACTTTTTTTGTAGGGCAGTTTCTCTTTGCACCTCCATCAGTTTTTTTCTACACTACCACAACTTTTTTTTTTTCATTTGGTTGTTTTTCTGTCAATTGTAAAATTCGAAGTTATTTTTCACTTTTCATGTTATAGAAATTAATTATTTTTTCTTATTATTTCTGTGTTGCACCCCATAGATTGCTAACTACAGAACATGTTAATTTTTTTTATTTACTAACACCCATTTTTCCTTATCACAGTCCCCACATTGATAGCATTTGCCATCATTTAAGCCAAAATTAGGGTTTCTTATTGATATATGAAACAAGAAGATATTGATATTGGAACGATGGGTATCACAAAGCAAACAAAATAAAACCTAAATCATAATCTTTGCTACAATGAAACAAAATCACAGTAATCACCTTAACCTCTACCAAGAGTCATACTTTAAAGACTAAAATTACATTTGTAACTATACAAAACACTATCAACATTAAGCGGAATATCCTAATCAAAGTTGGGCCTAATTACCCCATTCGACATTAGGCCTACCATTATATATAAGTAACAAATTTGATGCTTTTTTTTCCGACGAATTCACTAGACAATTTGTTTTTTATATAATAAGATTGGATTTATACACATAAGTCAAATCTTAAAGTGGAAAGTTTGATGCTATTTTATCGATGAACAAATATTTTGTTAATAAATTATAAATTACTAATAAATATTTATTATTAAGGAAAATATTTGTCGATAATATAGATTCTAATTTATTAATAGATTTAATGTTGTCAAAATGAGTCATAGAATCCGACCTAGCTCAACTCACCACAAGTTGATCACTTAGTGAGTCAATCCAACTTAACTCATTTATTAGTGAGTCGAAAAAAAATTTGAACTCCCACCACATAGGTTAAACGAGTTAACTAATTAACTCACTTAATTACAAATTCTTTTTTTTTTCAATTCAAAAAAATAACAAATATTTTTTAATTCAAATCTAAATAAAGGAAAAGGAATTTTAAATGGCGATTCAAATTTGTTTTTGCATAAAAATTGAGTTACTAAGTAGAGATATGTAGATTTTTCATGTTACCTAATTATTCTATACAAAAATAATTTTACACTAATCTCCGTTTCAATTTTTATTTATAAAATGACTATCTCAACAAAAAGTAAAAATTATTTGGGTTGGTGAGTCAACCTGACTCACTACGGATTCAACTTGGGTGAGTCAGGTTTTTAGTGAGTCATTCAAAATTGATCCGTATCAAAATTTTAAATTTTTTTTCCATATGTTTTGACAACACTAAACGAATTTCACAAATATTTTTGTCAATAATTGAAATTCTAAAATATATTGGCGAAATTCATCAATAAAATAGATTTTATCAACCAATTTATTTTTATCCGTAAAATTTTACAAGTAATTACAAAAATTCTAGTAGTGCCAAGTCAAATAAGTACACAAGTCTCCTGCGTTTGAAAACCAAAAATAAAGTGTTGGTGAACTATGTTGATAGATGAACGAGTTTTATCATTTTTCAATTTTCAACCTAAATAATTAATTTAAGATTGAATTTTCGCAATAATCATAATAGACTCTCACTATGTTATCTTAAAAAATTTAGGTTCAAAACATTAGTGTCATTTGTGAAAATGAAAATAAAATTTCAAAGACAAACCTTCATTATCATGATTCTCTTCATGAGAGTTTATTTGTATACATACATGATAATTCTATATCATTTAGTAGTCACCTTTCTTCTTCAATCTTCTAAAAAAAAAAACAATAAAAAAGTTTCAAGTTTCGAAACCGTCTCAAATATAATAATTAACCGTAAAATATTACCTCAACAAGAGTGGTGTTGAGAACAATTTTAATAGTACATCCTACTATTATAACTAACAATTAACTATATGTTATTTTCTGTTGTAATCGGACTAGAATATTAGAAGGACGTAAATACATACATATTCAGACAAGTATTTACTGAAATTGATGTTGTATTTTCCTTCTCTTAGCACGTGATGTGTGACAATTCTGCACACTACCTTAAAAAATATTACAGGCAAGATTGTCTTTCAGAATTTCTTTAGAATCATTTATTACATCCATAATTTTGTGTTAAAAAATTTGGGTGGAAAATATATACACTTTTTTTTTTCATGTAAAATATTTGTTCACACTTTTAAAAAAGAAAAAATTCCGCTTCAAATACAGGTAAATTAGTATGGGAAAAATTATCAAAAAAAAATATTTTCAATACTTAAAAAATCATATAAGTTTATATTGGTTATATAATTATGTAATTTATTTTACAAATAAAAATTCAAAAAAAAAAGTATAATGATTTTTTTAAGATTTTTTTTTTCATAAAAGTAAATTCGAATTTAAAATTTCATTCTTTCACTCACCACTTTAACTCTTATTCTTACTTCCACTAGTTCTCACTTTTGCTTTAGTTCTAAGTCTCTGTCTTAATTATTTTTACCTTTATTTGTACTATGTTTTCATTAATTTTTTGTATGAATTAAGTTCAAATTTGATTGATGTTGTGTCTAAATAAATTTTCTTTTTGAAAGATCTATCAACATTATCGTCTACAACGATTCTCATAAAGCTGTACAAACTTGGTATATGAATGTGATATTTGATATCTAATCTTTGATTTATTTTTTCATATGGTATTCATCAACTGCATATCAGGTAGTCTTTTTTTATCATTTTTGTTTTGATTTTATTTGGTGTTCATTCATCTTCACTTTGATTTTATTTAGTTTTGAATTGATGTGTAACTTTGATTTTATTTTCTTGGAATTTCATTATAATTTATCTATTGATTGAGTGAAAATTATGAATAATTTGGCATCGCTATAAAAGTTAATAAGAAATGTATTTTGTTCCTCTGTTGCTTACTTAAGGAGGAAGAATATGATTATTGATGATGACATTGACTTACTCCTTGAAGATGTGTAACAGGTATTCTGAATCACACACATTTTAAATAGAGATATAAATTAGATGAAGAGTAAATTTTGTTAGAATAAAAAAAATGTAATAATAGTCAAATTTTGATTTTTAAATATTTGTTCTATGCAATTGTAAGAGTTTAAATTTTGTTGTAAAAGTCATTTGCAATTCCATCCAATTTTTTTCTTTTCATATTAATCAATTTAAAGATACAACTAGAAAAAGAATAATATTATCTTAATTTTTTTAAAAATGATAAATAAAAATGAATACTAGTAAAAAAAATCATTAAAAATTGGAAAAAATAGTAAGTATTGAATGTGATCTAGTTTATGAGCTTATGATGCATATCACAACATTATTTATAAAGAAATATTAAAATATTCATTATCTATTATCTATCTATAATAAAGATGTGGGGTTGACACATCTTTTTTGCTTTCTTTATAACATATAAAACCACTTTCCCATTCTTTCTCTTTCTTTTTCCCTTTATTCTCTAATAAGTAGACCATGAAACTCGTTCAAACACCACCTTGAATTCTTTGGCCAGAAAGTATACTATAATTCCTTGGTATATAAGGTAAACAAATACCATAATATTTAAGAGGGTACTCAAATCAGTGATTAATTATACAGAAAGTATCGATTTCTAAAAACTGAAACTGATATACAGCTTCACTGCAAGAACAGATGACCCAACAGAAAATGAATACACAAAAAGGTGAAATCTCTCGTTTCATTAAAAACACTAAGAAGAAACTAAATTACAGTAATTACAGAGAAAGATCCATATGAGATGATGATGATGACGATGAAGATGAAGATGCAGCAAAGAAGCTGACTGTTTTCACCTGGTGAGGAGAGGAAACCAGCGTTCTTGGAAAGAAGACTGGTAAGAAACCATGAAGAGAAGAAGAACAAGAAGGAAGCCAACACCCCAAGGAGTTCCACCTGCTCTGTGCAGTGCCTCTCTCTCTGGCAAAGGAACCAGTGAAGACAAGACCCCTCCACCTCCTCCATAGTTAGAAATGAAGTGCACGACTAGCAGAAGCAGCAGTGGAGAAACCATCAGCACCAACTTCACTTGGTCCATGAAGCTCTCCATTATTGGCTCGTAGCTTGAGTACCATGAGAAACCGAGGAACATGAACAAGGTAAGCAAGAAGAAACACAGGTGCAGAGGTAGAGCAGGTTGAGAATTTTGAGAAGAAGGGTAGGCCATTTTTCTGATCAAACTGTTGTTTGTGGATTCTTTGAGGGAGATACTTATGCAGCAAACGAGGTTTTATATAGAGTTGTTAACATGCTAACTGCTGTCGAATCTAAGTAAAGTCTCAAATTTTCTTTTTTGACTTTTAAGCTCCTATTTTAAATAACAAATTTAAACCTATATTGTAAATCAGTCTATATGCCTCATTTTTATACAAATTTTTATTCAATTTTTTTTTTTTAATTTGATGTGAGAATCATAAATTAAAGTATATGATAGGGAAATTTAATATTTTTTTAGAAAATTAAGAATAAAAGTAAATTATATGTAAGGTAGTTATGAGTTTTTAAAACTAGTTTAGAGACAAAAGTTGTGGTTTCTGAGAAAGGCAACAGTTTTGGCAGAAATGTTGTGGGGGTCGGTGAGTTTTTTTATAAGGTAGTGGTTCATTGATAACTAGGTAACAAAGGAGAAGCTGCCACGTACGACCGACCAGGACCAATATTGAGATGACTTTTCTTGGTTATTAGGAAAATGATGAATCACTTCTTATAAAGAGTTGCAGAAAGGAAAATGTCTGAGTCACCCCAGATTATAGCCTCTACATACCTAACCCTTCCTTCATCTTTAAATAATGCATCCACATATACATTCTATATTAACAATAAATAACATAAATTTATACTATCTTACTACTCCAGAATCGACTCATAAGATAAGATTGCGTGCTGAGTCGTTGAGGTGCAAAAGCCAATTTTGCACCTCATCAGACACCACAGCAGTTAAACAGAATTAAAATATAATTAATACGATAATTATTGTTAATGAATAGTTAATATTGACATTAATAATTATTAAAAAGTAAATTAATATGTTTGATTCAATAATTTTTTTATAATTAAATTATTTTAAATTTAAAAAAAAATTCTACTTAAACATGAAAGTATCTTTTCCAGATTACCTTCTACAAACCGATCGGTCACTAAAAATAAAGAGAGAAACATAAATTCGTCCAAACAAGAGAATTAAGCAAGAGTCATCTTCGTTCCAATCCAGCAGAAACATTTTTCTCTCTAAATCAATTTTATTTTAATAAAGATGAATTAAATTTAAATTTTATTCTTTCATAATTTAATAGCCTTGTCAAAGGAACATTATAGATTGGAAGGATTCAAGTTTAATATATCAATCCACTTAATTCAAATTTCATATTTAAAAATTTATATTTATTCATTTGTTAATCATGTTAGTTAGATATTAATTATTTGAGCAGTCAATTGATATGGTTGAATTATCAAATTGCTTTGAATTTTTTTAATTTAGTTTTATTTTAAGTTTAAATAAATTAAACAAATATTCTAAAGAAGTGTATGTATTTTAACAATTAATAAATTATATCTTTCATAATTTAATCATTAGAAGTTGCTAAGATAACAATAATTTAATTGGGTCGGATATGGATGAATTTTGGAAATTAAATCAAACGAATTTTGAAAAATAAATTAAAATCCAAATATTTTTACTATTAACCTGAAAATTATCTGATTATTACATGAGTGGGTACGGGTGGATTATGAAAACATGTGTTTGGGCTTTAAATTATATAATATATTTGAAATTATTTTATGTTTAGATTATTTTTAATGGATTCTTCAATTTTTAATTATTTTAGAATTAGTCATTTATCTAAGTAATCCTTATAGAAAATTAATTGTCTGAGTTCATTATATGAATCCATAGTACGATTGCTCTCGAATGAAAAGAAATTTGTGAAAAAGTATTTGAATTGAGTTTAAATACGAAAGTATTGATTGCAAAAGAGTTATTAAGAATATTGATTAAAAACTTATATAAAAAATATTGATATGTAGGAATATAAATATTTAGTAGAGGGCAATGATGACAATATTGGGTTTAAGGATTAATTTATCACATGACTAAATGGAAAAAACTAATTAAAGAGAAAAAAATATGCAACTTTAAAAATTCAATTATCATAATAAAAGAATTTAGGAACTTAAAGAAAAACTCAAAAGTGATAAACTTTAAAAGTAGATATTAACTCAAAATTAAAGTTTTAACTCCCTACATTGTACGTAAGAAATTATGTACATTAAACTAAAATTATAATTGAGAATCAAGAAAAATGAAATATACTATGTCTAACTCTAAAAGCTAATTTAAAATTTGCAAATATTTCACAACCTATTTAATGTTTTATTCTCTCCATAATTTCATACCGATTTTAAAGTCCTTATTGTAGTATCATATTTTTATCGAAAAGAAAATTTTACCCATATAATATTATTTGTGTTTAACATATATAACTTTCTTATATATGCATGTTACAATTTATGAAAGAAAGACTATGTTTTGTGTAGAGAAAAAGAAAGTAGAGAAAAATAAATTAAGAAAAATTAATATAGTAAAAAAAACTTGAATATTTTATTTTTGTGAGATAATGAAAATATATGAAAAAAACAGAGAGAAAATATACTAAAAAATTGAATAATGTAATTGATTTGATCAAAATAAAGAGAATGACAAAAAAAAAACTTTTGAAAGAAGATTAAATCTCAACATTTTTTTTTCAAATAACTAATACTAATTACTTTCCTCACTTTACCAAACCAAAGGTAATAGTAATTATTTTAGCAGCAAAAATTATTTTAATAGGATAAAATATATTTTTTATTTTTAAATTATATAAAAAATTGTGTGTTGTCTCTAAATTAAATTATAAAGTATATCATTGATATACTTTAGAAAAGTCAAGTAAAATATTCTTGTCAAAGTGTGAAAAATAATTCATATATTATTTATTGAAAAGAGTATTATACATAATTTTACAAAATATAAGAACTAAATATTTTATAATCTAATTTAAAAATAAAACAGAAGTTTTTAAAGTAATTGAAAAATAAAATAAAAAACATATTTAATATAAAGTGGTAAAAAGAAAGCAGATAATTATATCAATATTTTGGGTATGGAGGGGCTGTTTGCTGGGAAGGATTTGTCATGAACATCACTGTCAACTGAACATTAACACTGTTTCCTTTGATTTAATTACTTGCAACGCTCATACCATGTAAGAACTTAAATAAATCTGATTTATTGATGTAAAAGAAGTAACATATATAAAATATACAAAATATTTAGATTTTATAATTAAAAAAAAATATTTATTTAAGACAGAATTAATTATATAAAAATTAAATAAAGTAAATTATAATTAAATATATTATATTTTATCATAATCAAAGGAATCAAATAGTCTGGTAATACGATTTGTTTTCATAGGGAGTTGGAAGGGTGGTTATTAGTAGCAATGACTTTTGCAACTAAAATTTGAAACACATGAAATGGAACCGTTGTAACTTTGGCACAAAACAAAGGAGTTCCTCCAAAGAAGGTGGGTTCCACATAGATATACACTGCTCAATGCAATCCACTACGTATTATTATATTTCTGCTTAATCTCTCTCTACTATGTATACACATAACTGCAGGTCTTAATTGGATCAACTTTCCTCTATTATTAAAAGACACCCTGCATGTGGCAGCACAATATCAATCAACAACATGTACCTTTTTCCAAGACACCCCGAAGGAAATTCAATAACTCAATTAAAAGAGAATTATACACATTTATGCATACTCTTAGGGTTATAATATATAAATAAGTAAATGTAAATATTATTTTATAAATTAATTTTCTCGAGTTGAATTAAATTTATATTCTATTCTATCATGTTTAACTTTATAATATATAACTGGTGTAAATTTTATTTTACAAATTGGTTCTGTGATGTATGTTGAATTAGGGTTAAAAGTTACTTCTTAATAGTAATTTTTCTCGTCCTCTCGTGCATACCCTACATATCCATCACGATTTTCTAAAGTTTGCTATCACTTATATTTCATCATTGAATCTATATAAAAGAAATAAGGGTCCACCCAAATCAATACATCTTCACATGCCGATGAGAATATCAATGCTGCATTTTTTTAATTAATTGAAATATTTTTAACTGATTGATCTTAGTCGGCAATTGATATAAAAGTAAATTTAATGTAAAAACTTAAGGGTTTGACTATATATGTATTTTCTTTTATTATGACCCATATATTTTGGGCCTTCTGATAACTTCGGGGTTAGATTAAAAAAAATATTGGATTTACTTTAATTAATTTCTTTCCATTTCTAACAATCTAATTAAATTGCGTTATTCTTTTTTTTTTATCAAAATTTTATAAGGTAAATTCTGTTTTACTTCTTTTCTCGGATAGTTTCTCATTGGATTGTTTGCATGTTTAGGAATGAGTGGTTATATGTGAAATTTGATAAATAGATATGAATCTCATTTAATATATAATAATAGTAATATTTTTAATGATTAAAATTTTCTATTAATAAGTTTTTGTTTGAGTGATGAGACTGGTTAGATTTCAACTCTGAAAAATGATAATATTGTCATATCAAATTAATATTATTTAATAAGATAAGATCGTTTAGAAACCATTTATTTTGAAATTTAACAAAATTGTTTATCAAAATAGTCTGCATCGTAAATGCCGTCTAAAATAACTTGCTAAACGTTATCTTATACGTTATATAAATAGTCTATTGTTTAGATCTGACTTGTTTAATCATTTCTTTTGTGAGTTTTGTAGTATCTCTTTATATGTGTAGATCCTACTAAGGACGAAGTGTTTTATTCAAAGTTATGTGCTGATCCAAAAGAAAGTTAAGAGATACAGGAATTTTCTAGGAATGTTTCTTCGTTGCTTTTTGTCTGACCATCCTTATAAAAACACAATATTTCTCTACAAAAACACAATAACATATGAAAGTATACAAAATGCTACATCAACTTTATCAAAGGTCACTGACTTAAGTGTAACGAATCTTTCTCAAAGTTATCTATAAATTGGAGACTGCATGAAGAAGAGAAGTAGAATGATATAATTGCACATACTTTTACCCTGTTGAAAGTTTGTTTCTCTCTGGTTGTGCATTGTCTACCTTTGGTAGTACATCTCTGTAACAAGTTTCTCAGATCTGTATTATTTTGATCATATTCTCTCTAAGAGAGTTATTCTTCTATACTTGCTTTAAACATACATTTGATTTTGGATAATCAGAAGTGATTAAAAAACACTCGGTTTGTTTAGCTAGTTAGGCTATTGTAAACCAGGAGTGATGAAACTCGTTTGAACTTGTTGAAGTTAGTGAAACCCTTTAACAGTTTTTAAAGAAGAATTAGTCGTAATTCAGGTTGAGTGAACTAGTATAAAATGAGCTTTTATCTCTACCCTTTTTTACTGTCTTTCCAAACGCTTTTAGAAATCCTCAAGTGCTAAACATTGTCTATAGACCGTCTAACTCCTGCAAACAACACCTAACACCTTTTGCGAAATGTTTTCAAACTATATTTAAACCCACCTGCCTTTCTAGAGTTTGTCTATTATTTCGGTTGGTATTAGAGCTAACATCTTAGGGTTAGTTCTTCGCCAAACAAGAGGAAAGATCCTACTCACATATGGAAAACGAAGGATTTGTTGTCAACTGCCCTCCTTTATTCAAAAGATAAAAGTTTGACTACTAGAAATAAAGATTGCTAAGATTCTTTGAATCCTCTCACATTGATATGTGGGAGGTAGAAAAAAATGGAAACTACATAAGCCCTTGGCAATAAGCTTATGGTCAGATGACAAAAAACAAAGGTATCTTCTAAACTCCAAAGCCATAAATTCACTAATGTGTGCTTTATCAGAAGAGGAGTACATAAAGGTACATGCGCACAAATACGCTAAAGATATATGGGAGACACTTGATGTCACCTATGAAGGTTGCAGCGAAGTTACGAGAAACAAGCTTAGTCTACTTACTAGACAATTTGAGTTGTTCACCATGATAGATGTTGGAATACATCAACTAGAGATAAAGCTAATTTAAAGTATATAAGTAGGTGCAAACTTCACCTTACAAGTTGATATTGTGAGGTTGAGTTAGGCTTAAAATCCACTGAATTTAGAGTATATATGCGATATCAAAGTCATGTGTTAGAGTCTATCCTAGTGAGATTTGATGTTTGTTGGACATATTGTTTCACTTGCTATCGGGCCGCTATCGGACCACCATAAATGTTTAGTACCACGCACGAGATGTATATACCTCGACGTGAGGGGTGTGTGTTGGAACTCCCGCAATAACTAAAGATAAGGCCAATTTAGAGTATATAAGTGGATGCAAACCTCACCTTACAAGCCAATTTTGTAGGATTGAATTAGGCTAAAAGTCCACTTCTTAACAGTAGACAATGAAGGCATTCGAGTAATGTTCACATTTCCAAATATCCTGAATGAGTTAAATTCTTTAGGCAAGACTTATAAAATTTTGATTACATTGATAAAATTATACTTAGCCTTCTTTTTAAGTGAAGACCTTAGGTCACAGTGTTGAGAGCGTCTAAAAACCTTGACGTTCTCAAACTTGAAGAGCTAGTTAACATCCTAAAGGTCCATGAGTTAGAGCTTCAAAGGAATCAAACGTTGATGAAGACTTTGAGGAAGAAGATGAATTTTCATTCCACTCCATGTGGAAGAAGAAGAATATACCCTTCAAGGATAGATGCATTGGATCCTTGTCCAGAAACGAGAACAAGGATAAATGCAAAAAGCTTGGACATTTCAAGTCAGAATGCCTTTATCTTGAAAAGGTCAAAAATAAAGTTGTCTTCCTTAGACGAGACAAAAAGAAAGTACTCATGATTACTTGGGAAGACCTGGACTCATCTGAGTCAGAATAAGGAAAGGAAGAAGAAGTCAATTTGTGTTTAATGGTTGATTCCATTGAATGCACGTCAAACGACTCCAATGAAGAGGTAGATTTTAATAATCTTCACTCTGTTAATGAAACATATAATGAGTTATTGTCTAACTCCTCCAAACTTTTAGAAGCATTTAAAACTTTGAGAAAATACTTTCAAAAAAGCTCTAAAATAAATGAGATTTTGAAAGAAGATTTCATAGCGTTGAAAGACGTCATAACTAGAAAATTGAAAGAAGATTTCATAATGTTGAAAAACTATTTTTGAAAATTGAAAGGTTGGAGAAAAACATTGAAATGGCTGAATATGTTAAACGCGTTGACCTTCTACGATAGAAAAATGACACCTTACTCAAAATGGACGTGGTTCACTTAGATTGAACTTATGATGAACCAAATTGGTTCACAAACCTCAACATTGAGTTTATATAGATTTTATTTAAAATTATGATTTATACTTTGGGATGAATGATTCATTTAATGTCTAAAATGAAAAAAAAAAGAAATTAAAAGACTTTTTGAATTTTGATTAAATATTAAAAGATGTTATATTAAAGAAAAAAAATTATAATTTCTTTTTATTTATTAAAGAAAAAAAATTATAATTTCTTTTTATTTAAGCGTGTCAATTGTTTAATTTATTATCTCCTAAAAAATCAAATAAAATTCAAATTTCTTAAATTTATTAATAGATAAGTCATATTGAGTTGATTTAATAAATAATCAATCATCCCTTGAATCAAATTGGATAATCCATTCTGTATAACCAAATTGGATAATCCATTCTGTATGTAGTTACTTTTAACATTTTGATAATTTTTATTATTGTTTATAATATAATTAAGAATAAAATATAAATATAGTACTTAAATGTAAATATAAAATTTCTGATAATATTTAAAAATTACTTAGCTTTTTATTCTCTTATGCCCTCTTCACATTTGAAGGACTGAACTACTGTTTATTAAATTAAAATTGGAATGTGAAACTATCATAACAGAGCTATATTATTTTAAATGGGTTGACTTCGTATGAAAAATATTATATAAGTAAGAGGAATTTGTTCATGGTCAAGGAATTTTGTTCCTTCTATGGTTAAAATCATAATGTTGGGTCTGTTTGAAAGGATTGCCAATGGAGTATTGGAAGCCACAGATTTTTTTTTTTTCGTTACCGAGAAAGAGACATACCTTTATAATAAATACTCTAATTAAAAAACACTTTTTTCAAAATCAACACGTTATTTTATAAATGTTTAAAAGTTCTTTTATGAAAAAAAAACACTTACTCAAACAAGTGAATAATTACTTTAAATTAAAAAATATTTTTTATAATTGTAACTAAACATTATTTTAAAGTTATTTTTACAGAAATTACTTATGAATAAATCACTTTTTTGAAAAGACTTATTTTTAAAGTTAAACAAACTTACCCTCTATCAAATATACTTAACACACTAAGGTTTTCTCAAGAAATAAACATACACTAATATAAACCCTAAATATATAACAATTTAAGATGGTCTTAATGACTTTTCTAATCAGTCTAAACGATAAATAAATATAATGTTATGTCACCTTATTTAAAGATAAAGAAATCTCTGAAATATTATTCATTTATTAGAATTTTAATACATTTTTTATATAGAATTTTATTAAAAAAATTAATTTTTTTTTAAATGATATAGCTACAATTAAAGGTTAATTATGGCAACTGAATCAACGAACTTTGTTGAAAAAAATAAATAAATAAATAATGATTTTTTGGTCACGTGTAATTTTATGGTGCTGCTGTCCGAAAGCCATTGATCAAGGTTGCTCAAAAACATTACCTTAAATCAAAACATAAAAACACGAGGCAAGTACTTTTATACGTTCTACACAAAAATAAATAAGTTGATAAAAAAAAAAAAAACACTAATCACAGTACACGAACAAACCTACATGCATCCAAAATTTCAGAAAAAATTAAAATTAAAATTTATCTTCCAGGGTCAGATCTGGTCAACGACCTTAACCTAACGAAAAACTTGACCTTTTTATCCCAATTGTTATTACCCCCATTTTGTTCCTTCCTCTTCTTTCCGCTCAAAGCATCCCAATTCTCCGGCGAACCCATCAGCAGCACGCTCTCCGGCGACCTCACTCCAACCGTCGTGTCCTCGTTCTCCGCCTGGTCAGCTACGGCGGCAGTGGCCAGCATCCGTCCCTGCATGGCCGCCAGCAATTCCCTCATCGCCACGTCAGCATCTCCTCTATTCCGCAGCAAAATCTCTCCCACGTGTGCGGGCGTGAGAGACCCACCCGAGCGAATGCAACCCTCAACTGCCTCGAACAGCACGTGCGAGTCTACGCCGAGATAGTTTCGCGCGAGCTCGCGGAACGCGTGAACCCCACACGTGTTGAGGCTGACGTGGACGTCCATTCGGCCACACCGCACGAGCGCGGGGTCCACACTATCCCTATGGTTGGTTGTGAAAACCACAATCCTCTCGTCACCGCAGCAAGACCATAACCCGTCGGTGAAATTCAAAAGCCCCGAAAGCGTCACGCGCCCACTCTCCTCGCAGCGCGTGAACGACGCCTTTTGAGACTTCTTTCTCTTCGACAATTTCGCTGCCTGTGTTTTCTTCGTTGTTCTATCTGCCGTTAAGTCAACGGAACAGTCAATATCTTCGATAACGATAATAGAACGGTTCGTAGTTTGGATTAGTAACGACCGTAACTCGGAGTTATCAGAGACTTTGGTTAGTTCCAAGTCGTAAACGTCGTAACAGAGAAAATTTGCCATGGCGGCTATTAAACTCGATTTTCCCGACCCGGGTGGGCCGTGGAGTAAATACCCACGTTTCCAGGCCCGGCCCACTCGATTGTAAAACTCTTTGCCGTCAGCGAAAGCCGTTAAGTCGTTTTTTATTTGTCTTTTCAGTTCAGGCTCGAGGGCGAGGGTCTCGAAGGTGGACGGGTGACGGAAGGGGACGGAAACCCATCCCGATTCGAAGGAGCCCGACCCGGTGGTATTGTTGGTGAAGAGTCTACGCTCTCGCGAGACGCGCTCGAACTCCTCGGCGCGTGCGGTGACGTGAGATAGGTACGGAGAGAGGAGCGCGTGGCGGTGGCGCTTCGGGAGGCGGAGTGTAAAGCTGCGCTTCTCCTCAAGAGAGTCCTGCGCGGTCTCAACGTGGTGAGTCCATGTGACGCGTTGGCCACGGAAGGCGTCGTGGACGGTGTGGTTCGGGGCGACGGCGAAGGAGATGCGGTTCGAGGAAGGCGAGCGGGAGAGCGTTAACCGGCGGCACGCGGCGCCGGGGGCGTGGTTCGCGGCATTGAGGTAGAGGTGCACGTGGCGGTAGAGGTCGTTGAGGTCGACGCCGCAGTAGCCGTTGAACTCTGGAATCTCGAAATAGGAATATGGAGAAAGCAGATCTTGCAGAGATTCGTATAAGGAATGGAGCAATGAGAGAAGCTGGGATGGGAGAACGTTTTGGAGCACGGTGAGTAACCCTAACAGAGACCACATTTGTGATAGTATCTCCATTTTTTGTATGATCTAGTGTTTGCTTGACTGGGAATTGAGAATTGGTGGAAAATGGAAATTGGAAAATGGATTTGAATGGTTTGGGTTTAGGGTTCTTATACAGTGCGTAAAAGCAGGAACATGGTTCTGAGAAAAAGAAGCATTGGGTTGGGCATATCGTAGAGTAGGTAAAAGTTAAAGATAAAGATGGTGATGAAGCCGACAGCTTTGCTTTTTGCTTTTTGCTTTGTTCGTTTGAAGAAGTGTGAGTGTGATAATTGAGTTTTTGGAGGGTTCATGGCCATAGCCTTGCCCATACACATACATTCCCATGCGTACAGAATCCAGCAAATGCAGATTTTTGCTTAGCAAAGGTCCCGTCTTTCGTTTTGTTGCTTGTTTTCTGCTTTGGAATCGAATCGGTTGAACGGTTTGGTTCCTGTTGTGGGCTCAAACACCAAAATCACACAAAAATGCCATGTTTTGCCAATTGCCAAAGTTTCAGCTAACCTTTCAATAGTTATGGACCAAAAGAAAAACTCAGTTGTATTTTTTTCCCCTTTTGGTGCGTTTGCTTCTACTTGTTCTACCAGTGAGCATGGATTTATATCGTGGTTTTCGTTGCAGTGTCGAAATTAAAGAAAATTGCATGCAGATATATATATATGGTTGTCAGTTGCAAATTTTGTTCTCTAAACAATTATGGAATTTTGTTTTCTCTTGCTACTTCTTCCATTGAAGTTATGTACCGCCATTACTTTATTTTACTTTTTATAAAATAAAAAGCGGTCATATTAAGAATTAAGAGTATGAGACATATCAATGATCTATCCATCCACTTTTGTAAAAAAAAAATATAAAAACTGTCTTACATGTTCCATTCATGAATAATGATATGGGCGCTCCTAATTTGTTTTGCTATCTCTCACTCCAGTTACATCATATCTACGTATGTCATTAAAAGTTAGTCTAGTTGGTATGCATCATGCTCATATTTCCCAAATATGTGGGCTTATATTTCCGTGTCGATCCAAGGATTTTGTTAGTAAATAATTATCTCTTGAGATCTCTCTTCACTCTAGTAAATCTTTGGGACGTAAGTCACTTAACTTTTGGTTCACCAAAAGAAGATAGTATCTTCTCTCTTTTCTCTCAATGTGAAATAGCATTGGTTGTCTTGTACATCTTTAATTTACAAATAATGTGAAATAGCATGGAGCGTGTATGCATCTTTGATGTATAAATAATGTGAAACAGCATGGAGTTTTTTCACATCTTTAATGTATAAATACTAAATGTCAAAATAGACTAATTAATAAGTTGCTGCTTAAGATAATATATTTCTGATTTTCCTAAATGAAGTATGAATTTGATATATGAATATGAAAAAACTCGTGTTTTGGGTTAGAATTGCATGTTTGACCCTAGAAAAAATGTCAGATTAACAGTAGCCATTGGAAAAATTTACATTATTAGGCTATAATTATTATTCTCTTAAAGATCTAAATTTAGTAAATGAAAAGAAAAGAAATCATGAAGAGTTAGACTTTATAAATGTTCCCAACTCTAATTATCTCTTATATTTACAGGTTCAAGGTTGGATTGAACTTTAGGTATATTCGTTAAAATTTAATCAATTTTTACAAACATCTTGGTCTTTAAGTTGCACCTGATTCCCATAATTCTACAATGCACACGCGCCAGCTAGCTTTAGTAAAGGTCTTAAAGAGATAATCCTCAAGCAGCAATGAATCACGGCGGGCGCATGCAGACACTCGGGGTTTGTTACGGAATAGTATGGAGTGGATCTCGTTGAGTTGAAGCTGCTTTTGTTTCTTTCTTGACAAATCGCACTTTATCTTTTCCCCTATAGTTCTAGTTATTTGTGCCTTCAGAGGTCAGAGAATGTTCTGATGAATTATTATAACTCATCAATCACTCATGATGAGTGTGATGTTGGAGATGATTATAAGGGGATGATGACTATATGCTAGTGATGATTGTCATGTTTTATTGCTCTCTATTGGTAGAACGAACCCACTGGATAAATTTATACTCACTATATCTTTTTGCATGGACCCTTTGGATAATATTTTATTCATAATAGCCTCTTCAGGATTTTCTTATTTTTCACCTTTGTACTTATATGCTGTGTAGAACATTACAGGCGATGACGTTGTTAGATTTCAATCCACTGTTGCACAAATATAAAAGTATGTAATTAGATTGTTACTGAAAATGTCGATTTGTAACTTGGTTTGCTTATTTGGTTGGGCAATTCTATGTATATGCTTTGAACTTTTCATGACATTATTTTAGGCTTTTACTTGTTGAGGTGGTGACGGGGTCTATGAGATTGATATGTATAGATCTTTAAAGTAATGCAGATGGTGGTATTCTTTCTTGTGCATTACATTTCTTTTATATCTTTTACATGCTTATATGCTTTTGAAACAAAGTTTCATTTATGCTTCTTTACAGAAATTTGTCTAAATCTCCTTTACTAAAGCAACGCTATTCGCACCATCAGATTATGATCCTATGGTGTTTGGCTGTCGTTCTTATCTAATCTTTCTTGCCCCTTCAATGGTTTTAGGTATCTGCTTATAAAATGGTTGAAATTTTGAGAAAGGAAACATGGAAAGAGAAAATAAAAGGAGGAGGAAAAGAAAAAGAGGCATGTGTATGGTGGCATTAAAAGCCACGAATATGGAGATGGGCAAAAATTTCAGTGTAGGTCAGCCTTGAGAGAAAGCCCTGCTTAAATGGGGGTATCAAGAATAAAGTCACAAAGAGGTTCTCCCTGGAATGTCAATGATCAAATGGATCATATTCCATCAATGCACGAGAGGCATAGCAATTTCAATTCATCAAGATACTAGTTCAAACTGCTAAGTAAAACAGTGTTATGACATTATTCTTACCAAAAATTCTAATCAAGTTTCTGGATGAATTTCTATATTGGTGTAAAAATGAATAGATAAATCAACTTGTAAATCTCACTTTTTAAGAAGTGAAGTTAAGAGGTATTGTTTAAAAGTGAAAGACACCAGTTCATTTTTACTTATGTGAGAAGTTCAGAAACAGACTATTAGTTTGGATCATCCTTGAGGCAAAGCCCTGTATTGGAATATCAGAATAAAGTGGAAAGTGCAGGGAATGTCAAATAATGAAGTGGATCATATACCATTTATGTATGACACTTTTTTTACAAGAAGGATTCTTCAAGAAAATGATTCAGAACTGTGTAGAGATCAGTAGTGTTGTTTTGGCGTTAATTATGGAAGATTTCACTTCACCTATTTAGTTTGAGGTTTGAATTGATAACCAATTAACCATATAATTTTACGCTATTTTCTATCATCAATCTAAATCAATTAGTTTAATAATGAGCTGTTGCAGAAGTTTGGTTTGATGAAGAAAAACAAATATATTCTAAAAAGTCGTTTTAATTAGTGATGGGTAAATAAATCTCTCTCTCTCTCTTTTTTTTTATAATTGTCTGAATTTGTTCTTGTTTTTTACAATAATTTCTTTGATATAAGTATAAATAATTCTAACTTTTTAAATTATATATGAAAATGAGAATAAATACATACTTATCTGTCCCTTTCTTCTTTATATTGATCCTAATATTATTCTTGTTTAAATTATCAAAATATATATATTATCTTGGTTATTAGTTTTATAATATTTTTTTTCTTTTGTTACATAGTTTTTCTTCCACTCTCTCAAGTATTTGGCTTGTTTTATATCTATAATGTTCTCTCATGTCTTCAAAATATTTGTTCATTTATTATAACATTAATTATGTTTAAATAGTGTATTTTCAATTTTATTGAATCAAATAGTTTATAAATCACACATTTGATTATTATTTTTACTCTTTTTTATATTTTTATTTATTGTTTATCTTTTTAACATGGGAATGTTTGACTTAGAATTTCAAGTGTTCAATTGTGTAAACCCTTAATTTATTGGGTAACAAAAAAGTTATCTTATTTATTCTCTTTAATCCATAGCTTTTTTTTTTCATTTGAAAAACTTTTGTTTAATTAAATTCATCATCTTTCAGCGATTTGACTTATTTGATATTTAACAAAATTTCTTAGATTTTGAACATATTTTTCTTCTTATCACACCCTCAGTTTCTCAATGTTTTTATACAATTTCGTTCAACAAATGTATTAAATAATTTATAAGACATATATTTGATCATTTTTATTTTTATTTTTTATTATTTTGAGAAAAGATTTTGATAATAATGCCAGTGAATTTTTAGAATTGATGGCCAAAAGGAAAAAAAAATATGTAACTACAATTATGAAAACAAAGTTGGATTATTACTTGGAAGAAAATAATTAGGCAATTACATCAGACTTTGTCTTATCATGATGAAAAACTAGTGCTTTAAAGTATCCAACTCTTTAAGTAATTATAAAGAATGTTTTAGGTGTACTGATAACAATTATAGCTTGTAAATTTGCTTTTAATACGGATGGTTAGATATTATCATATTATTGTAGACACTCTTATGTATAATAGTAGTTGGTTATAAAGTTGAGATTATCTAGCTAAGTTACTCAAATTTATAAATATTTATTACTAATTAGTAATTTTTTATGAATCTTTACTTGAATTAATAAATTTGAGTAACTTATCTAAATAGTTTAGTTTCATAGTCAACTTTTAATATATATCAAAGCCTTTATAATAATATGATGAAGTGAACTATGATGAGAACTTAATATATAACTTTTCATACTAAAAATAGATTTAAAATCTACATTTATTATGGAAATAGTTAAAACATCCTTTGTAATTGGTTGAAGGATTGGATCCTTTAACACATTATTTCACCATGATAAGATACGAAAGTATGATGTAATTGGAAATTATCCTCTTCTAAATAATAATCCAACTCTAGTTTCACAAGTAGTTCTAGGTTTTTCCTTTTTGGCCATAACTCTAAAAATTCACTAACATCATGATTAACATCCTTTCCCACCTCCAACAATGTAGATTTATAAGAAGTTTCATTCTTTTTTTATTGATATTCTAAAACAAAACATAGCACATTTGATGAATCCTACTATGTTTTATATTACTATTAATCTCATACAATTTATAAAATAAATTCTAGAAAGTCCATTTTCACCTCAAATCTAAATTTGAAGCAATTGCTAATATATCATGAATAATATCCATTTTCAAATTTATTTAACATTTGTTCTACAATATTTTGAATGGTTGTATTAGAAGATTTAACCCAACCATTTATTACAACCTTAATAATTGAGAAAAGGTTGTTGAGAATTAGGTATATATAAAGCCATAAATATTTTGGTGATGTTGTTAAACATTCTTAATCTTTGTGAAACACCTTTTTGCAAACTCATCTATAACTTTGGCTTTCTCTATTATTGTAGAGAAATTTCTAATAGACTTAGGAATGACAACTTTTTTCGATTCATGCTTCAATCCAAACTCAAGTTGTCTGCATTTCCAAGCCTCAATCGTAGCATGGGTAAAAAACCTTGCTAGGTGTTTAAACCTAGTGGCATAATGAGTAATAGAAAGATTCTCTTGTTCTAAGTACATAAACTCAATTACTTTTGCTTATCTGGCACTATCAGGAAAACATTCTTCAAAAAATCTTTCTTGAAAAATTCGCCAATCTACCATCTCTCATCTATCCTCAATCATTTGTTTCATGTCCATCCACCATAATTCAACTTATTTAGTGTCATATAAATGGCATAAGATAGCTTCTTCTCTTCAGGATATTGGGTGGCTTCAAAGATCATCTTAATGTCTCTCACCCATTGATCTACCATATCTAGATTTTCATTCCAATTAAACTTGGGACAACTATGCCTCATGAGATCCTTTAGATTCAAGGAACAGGGTCGTTGATGATGTTGAGATGCCCCTTTTGCTAACCTTATAGCCTCAAACACTGGTAAGGCAGTCTGATGTTGTTATGCCATTGTAACACCCTACTTTTAAAGGTGTTGATATCCAACTTATCCTTCATTTTTGTGTGTGTTAATATCTATTTGTCATGATTATGTATTATACATGAGTAAAGGAACAAATAAATATTTCTATAAAAGACATGATCATATATATTATACGTGAGTAGAGGAACAAATAGATATTCCTGTAAGAGCATTGGTGGGACTTTGCAACTAAATTGTATAATAATGTAAACATGTATTATATTGTAAAAATATAAAATAAAATGGATATTGGATGTCAAGACTAACTTAGTTTTTATCAAGTTAGGAAGCTTTTAGAAAACTTTCTTATACAATATAAAAAAAATTGTTGTTTATGTAATGATGTAAATAACATTACATTATTTGCTAATTAGGATTGTAACATAATTATTTAACATAAATTTTTAATGTTTGATTTGTGTTAATAAAGTGTTTTGATACCCAGTTTTGTAGGGCTGTTATCAGTCATTACAACTATTCAAAATAGTTCAAATTCTTTCTATCTAATTTTTATTTTTATTTTTTTGCAGTAATTTCTAGTAATATATTATTTATACGAAAGGAATTATGTTTTTAAAAATATATTGTTTAAACTTATGTTAAAATATTTAGAAAATCTTTAGAAAATATTTTAAAAATATAATTGTTAATAATTAAAAGTTGACAAATATGTTGATTTTATTGAATAATTTAGATTAACTATTTAAATAATATTGAAATTTGTCAAAAACTGAAATCTGAAACAAAACTGAAAGCATTTAAATTTATTTAAATCTAACAACTAATATTAAATAACTGTTTAAGAAAAATGAGTATGATAAAAATGTTAAAAAAAATTGAAGTCTCACATAATCTTACTATTTAAACAGTGTTTTGTCTTTAGTAAAATATGTTATAAGAAAGAAGAAATTAAGAGGCTTTCTAGTGTTTTCAATAATAAAGGTTTTCAAGATGATATTAAGAGACTCATGGCCATCAAATTTTGTTGAGTTTCCTGATTTAATACCAATTGTTCCCAACATGAAATCAAGAGATTAGTTAGTACATCTTCAAATCTGTTCAAGTTCTAGGTATTAAGGGTATTTTAGGGGTTAAGGATTTTATGAGGGTTACCATTATAAAATAAGATTTACTTACTAATGTTATCTTTAGAGTTCACTCATAAGATTATTCTTTATCAATAATGGGTATCCTGTAGTTTATATTGGTTAGATTAAGTAATATTTAGATCAACCCATTATTCAATCGACTAAAATTATAAATTAGATTTAGTTATATTTCTAGATTTTGTTTACCCTAAATCCAATTCAATCCAACCACTTTTGAGTAATTTGGATTAATTGGATCAAATTTGAATTTCTTTTTTATTAAAAGTTTTGTTTTCAAGTATTTGATTAATTAAAAAGTAACATAATTTAAAAAAATAATTCAATATTTCAAACAAATCAATAAATTAAGTTTATCAAAACTAACTCAAAACATAAAAAAAATTAATACAATATATCTCTAACACAAAAATAGAAATAAGTCTTCAATCTTGAGTCATCAATCATCTAATCTTTATAAAAATGAATTGGTTTAAGTTGAGTTACATTTGACTCAATCATAATTTTAATTGAGTTTGATTGAATCAAGTTAAATCACTTGATAACCAATCTAATAAACGCTTGTATTAAATCAAATAAATAAAGATAAGAAAAAAAAATCACAAATTCAAGGCAAATCTAATCACATCTAACCATGATTACATAGTGAGATAAAAATAAAAAGGTTTTTTTTTTTTTCTTTCAATCAACATCTATGTCGAATTTAGAAATGATTGGTGTGAAGTTGTGGTGAGAGTGGTTGCAAGGTAGTGGGGTGAGCACAGTGCAATGGTAGACTCTTTTAGTGGTTGGATTGCTTTTGTTTTCTTATGGTATATTAGGAATCGGTTCGGTTGATTGCATGTCTTTTTGCTCGATGTTGATGTCTCATCTTTGATGTAACCATTGTTTAATTACCACTTCAAATCATTTTAAACATCATCTTAATATGCCTATATTTCTTTTTATTATCATAAACACTCCTTTTTCCCATTTCCAATAAAATATTATTTGTAAATTAATTGTAAGAACAACTCTTTAATGCTATTATTAAATTCCCTTCTATATTTTCTTAAAGTTGATATGTTAATCTAAACACGAAAATATAATTTATTTATTTTTCTATCAAGTTAGTCAAATTTATTATAATATTTCCATTTATTTTTCTATCACGTTAATAAAATTTATGATAATATTTCTCTATTTATTTTTCATGCACTTTTATTCAATTCAAATAATTTCAATTTTCAATCTCTTCGTACTTCCGTGTCAAAACACAATACATAAAATGACTAAAAACAAGATATTGAAATAAGTGTTTAATATACATAAGAATATTTAAAATATGTTTATTATTAATTTTTCTCATTCAAAATACAATACTTTCTTAAATAATACTATTTATATACTTTGAAACATTAGAAAAGTTTCAGGATAAAAGAATGAAACACTTACTTCATAGTTTTCAATTCAAGGTTTATTATTGAATACACAAAAGTTGTAGGAAGTCAAGACTATAATATTTTTATATATGTTTTTCTCTTCTTCGTGAATAATTTTTAAACATATTTATAAAAAAACTCTATGTATAAAATAAAACATTAATTTGAAAAAAAAAATACTTATCCTAACTTGGATTCTTTTGTTTTTCTTCCTGACTGGAATAAATTGTCTTATTTAAAGTTGCAATTTTAAATATGACTTTCGAAAGAAAAGTCTTCTCTTAATTGGCATTTATGTTGCAGCACCAATCATGGTTTAATTTAATTCATCGAATAAATTAACCAAAACATTTTATGGGTTGACTAATCCATATTTAAAATTTAACACTTCACAAATATCCCTGAAAAAAATATTAAAATCTGAGCTTTTTCAATTTTATTATATTTTTTAAAAGTTGTCTTAGGATGTGATTGTATTATAGTTTTAATATATTTATATTCATCAAAACATTATAATATAAACCTAACACTATGCCAGTCTAAAGCAACATTATACATGCACTGAATAAAAAGGTCAAAACATGGACAAGTCTTCGCAGCCATTTTTTAACACATTTTCTTAAAAAAAAAAAAATAGAAAGTGAAAAATTGAACGTCGCCTGAGAGATTCGAACTCTCGCGGGGAAACCCCATGTACTTAGCAGGCACACGCCTTAACCACTCGGCCAAAGCGACGTCGTTGGAATCAGGGTCCACTAAACTATATTTATACAATAATTTTCTTTGTTGAAAGGTTGCATTAGGAAAGGTACCAAACGAAGGAAACAAAAAAGGAAAAAGCGATAGAGAAACGAACCATTAGAGAGTCGGTGCGGGTCCCACCTTTTTCTCTCTCTAAATTCCTCACCCAACTCAACACCTCACACTCATTATTATTAGTGCTTCTCTCCTCATCCCTCCGCCACCGCCACCACCACCTTCTCCTCCGATGGCAACGGCGGCGGAGCAAGAAGCGAAGACCTACTGGTGCCACGAATGCGATATGAGCGTGTCCCTCACGCTCCTTCCCTCGCCTCTCCTCTGTCCCCACTGCCACACCTCCTTCCTCGAACTGATGGACTCTCCCTTCTCCCAAAACGACGCCGAATCGCCCCTCTTCGACGTCGTTTTCCAGGACGCGCTCTTACTCCTCTCCCCCAAGCCCCTCCCCGCCAAACCCCGCCCTCTCCCCTCCGTCAACGTCACACCCTCGCTCCTTTCCGCTCTCGACCCCAACGGCGTCGTTTTCTGCGCCGTGTGCAAAGACCAAATTGTCGTCGACGCCGAGGCCAAACAGTTGCCCTGCAAACACCTCTACCACGCCGATTGCATCACACCGTGGCTCGAGCTCCACGCGTCGTGCCCGTTGTGCAGGCTCCGCCTTGAGGAAGAGGCGGCACAGGAGGAGGAAGACGAAGGTGACGGCGTGGTGACGGAGATCCGGAGGGAGCTGATCGCGAGGCTCACGGAGTTCACGGAGGAAGATTTGTACGGGCTGAGGACCACGCTCAGCCACATTGCCTCGCGCCACGCGCTCATCGAAGAGAACGAGAACCTCCTGCAAATTGGCGAAACTCGAGGTGCCCAAGCGCCTTTGCTATAAGGTGTTGCTCTGTCTTTTCTTTTCTTTGCCTTAGATGCATCTCTTTTTTAATGCTAAATTACACCAGAATTCTGCTCTGTTCAACTAGGTTCACTGTATTCAACTCTAGAAGTGGCAAATAGAAAGAAACTTACAAATATATATAAAGAAATTCCATTTCTCTTGCTATTCTTCTCCAGTATAATTGCTTATGGAGAAAGTCTTCAACCAGATCCTCTTTGTAAACATATACTGTGCTGATTATATTGTGATAATAGTGAGTTTTAAACTCCAATTTCGGTTGGAGTTGGAGATGACCATTGAGAGAGTATAGAATTTTGGTTAGGCTAATGTGTGAGTGTTGTAAGTGTTGAAGAGTGTTATTGATGCCCAATCCTAATTGTGTTTTTCAACTGGGATCTTGAAATTTGAAGGTTGATTTTGTTGAAGGAGGGAATACTTTATGATTACTGAGTTGATATTACATAATTCAAGATTGATGAAACTTGAGATTTTTGGTGGTTTGTTTTTCTTCAAAACTGTTATGAATTTGATGTTTGTAGTGGACCTGAAGCTGGTTTTCCTCCCTCCATTTGAGTTGGGGAAAGGGAGGATTGTCAGCAGACTAAAGGCGATTCTATCTTTATGTGCTAGAATTTTAATTAACAGCTTAATGAATAAATTGTTTCTTTAGATGAATAATGAAGTCTTATGTAAAAGAGGATAAAATGAATTGAGCTATTTGATCATGTTTGGGGACATTGAATATGATCATGTTTGGATAATTTTTTCCGAAAGTATTTATAGGGAAAAATTAAGAATGAAAAAACATTATTATACGATAAAATTTATTTACGTATTAGTTAAAATAACCTTTTAGAGAAAGTTAAAATCATTTAACTTCTTACTGTTGATTTTACCTTTCAGATTAGCTAATTTTAGATTATGGGATAAACTTTTTTCACTTTTGCTTATTTTCTTTTTTTCGTAAGTGTTCCTATAGGTGTCAAGTGAGAAATTTATTAAATAGGAGCCAAAATGAAAACCTATAAAAGCCAGGTGCAGCTTGATTCATTTAATCTTCAATGTTTCTTTTTCTTCTAATATTATGGAGAAATTTATTCAAATAAACTTTAGATACGGTTAAATGTTATCTTAGAAGTTACAATTTAGTTTTATTTTTTGGTAAGCTATCTTGTAAAGGTTGAAATAAGATAAGAACAGCTTACCAAGAAATCACAAGTTATTTTCATAAACTCTCTCAAAACTTTAAAAATTGCTTAGATTAAATGGAAGCTTAAATAAGCTCAAAATAAGTATAGCATCTTTTACCATTTTCTGTTTGCTGCAGGGTAGTCAATAAGTACTAATAATGCCTTATGGGATAATTAACTTGCTCTGATCTCTTTGTCACTCTGTTTTATTGATCATATATCTTCTATTGGAAGGGACTCAATTGTTGCTTATAAACTAATGGTGCTGCTGTTATGGTACATGATTGCAGGTATATAGTGTATTAAAATAATGTTGAAGTTGTATCACATAGATCGTCTTATCAAGTGTAAATCTGCACCGACGATTATGCTGCTTCTTTTCTTTCCCTCCTTTTTTGGGAATCTCCAACTAGCGAGTTGTAGTGTTATGGCCAAAAAATACAATAAATTGATGGAGTGCAAAAGTAACATGCGCTTCTCTTCCCGTCTTCCACAATCTATGTTGGTCCTAGGAACTGTCTTTCCTTAAGCCAAATTTCCCCTCCATTTTAGGCAATAAAATATCGTGTAAAATTTATCTTTCTTTTTTGTGTTATGTATGAATTGATCAAGTGGATGGATCCTTCCTCCTGAACATGTTTTCTGTTTTGGCCTCAGTAGATGATATTTTTGCTGCCAATATTTCTGTAGTTACGATAAGAGATTATTGAGGGATTGAATTATTTGAGTGTAGGCTGTGTACCATGGACAAGCCTTAAAGTGCTTGTTGTGTGCAAGTTGTGTTCTGATCTATGATTAATGAACGAATGTAGCTGGTTAATTATATCGTCACCACTTAGCTAAACATCAACCTCTTATATTCCAAATGATTATTGTGATTGAATTTGGTGCTTCCTAGAGTTGGTAAATGTTTTATTTAAACATAAGCAGTGTGTATAAAAAATAAGCAGTTGTAAACGTTAAATTTTCCATCAGAAGAAAGACAGATGAATAAGATCCTTGCTCTCTAACCTCATTCGCGCTAAGAGGTTCTGAGAAGAATTTGCTCACTTCAAATTTTAATTATATGAATTAAAATTGGATAATTAGTCTTTTAACATAGGATCATGTGTAGAATAAATCATCTAACGGAAAAAATATAAAACTACAATACGATATATATGGTTATATTTTAAAATAAGTAGGTATGATATTCAATTATATTATGCAAACTATTATTTGTTTAGATTAGAAAGTATGTGTAGTTCTTAGTTTCTTTTTCTTGTAGTGACTATACTGATTTTATTGTTCAACTGCAAAAACATAGCTTGCTGTGTCTGGGATTCATGACTCATCGTGTTAATAGCATTTTATGACTCGTAAGTTCAAATTGAGTTTCTTAAAGCAATGTTTGGACAATTTTTTTCTTAAAGAAATAAAAAAAAAATTTTAAAATTAGTTTACATGTAGAAATCATTTTTATGAATTAACTTTAATTTACAAAGAAACTCTTTATTTTTTTTTTTTAAATTTCTTAGTGAGAAGTTTGTACAAGAGGAATAATTAAGAGGTTACCTAAAAAAGGTTCTTGTTGGCATTCACTCATTGATGGATTCATAGACGGATAATGATATTTAGATAACATTTTTTTGACAATATTTGAATATCGTCTACATATTATTTTGTGATTGGTCCATGATATTATTTATGATTATTATTATTAATTGTAGAGTAATTTTAGACTAATTACAGAATGACACGTAAACGATGTTTAAATGTTATCAAACAAATATTGTCTAAGGATAAATAAACTTTGATGAATTGGATTTTGTGAAGTAGATATGTCCCACATCGATCATAGTTCCTAAAAAAACGTTAGCAGTCACCCAAAACGGTTCATTAGATATCACTTTAAAGGGTTGCCAACTTTATCATGGTAAGACAGACACGTACGTACAGGTTTTGTTTTTGTTGTTTGAATTGAAACGCAAGCAGATGGCACCCGTGTGGTGCAAGTCAAGTTATTAACATTTCCTTATGTTCCATTTCACGCTACACAATTATTTTCAACAAAAAAAACAACTTTCTTTTATCATTAAATTTTCTTCAGGCACAACCATAAATTTTCTACATCATATTGGATATTTTTTTCTGGAAAAGATTGAGGAAATTGATACATCAATGAGCTTTCCATATAAAAGATTTTACATCACATCAAATAAAAAAAATCTTAAAACTTAATATTTGTAGATGTTTATATATATATATATATATATATATATATATATATATATATATATATATACCATATAGAAATTTCAACTAATATTTAAATTTCTAATGATTTGCTTCACAAGTGAGAGTTGTTTTATATAATTCATATACCATAGGATATATTTATCCTATCTTTTTATTTTAACATACTTCCACTAACCCATCCAATTTACTATGTAGTTATCTCCGTTTGAACGGGATTAAGATAAATGATAAGCTATGCATTGGATTTTTATTTTTTATTTTTTACTGAAATAAACAGAAGAAGAGATCGAAAAGTACGAGTTACGTACATCAAGAGATCTCACACTATTATGGTATTACCCTTGAAAATATTTAAGCATGATTGAATGAAATAGGAAAAAGTAAGATGAATGGTGTCCCACAAGAGTAAAATGTGTTTGTTGTGAGCGATGGCTAAAAGCAAGGTGAGGAGAAGTTTCGTTGGCTTGTAAGAGAAAACAATAAAATAATTATTAACTCATAACAAAAGGACCGTATCAGATAGAACCGATGAATCAGCAGCTTTTGGATACCAAATTGACCAAATTTACACATTTCTTACAAAACGTGCTCAACCTTCGATGGGTCAACATGCAATGCTCCTCCTTCGTTATATGATTCTTTATTGCCATTACACTCTCAACACGTATTCGTACACGTCAATTTCTAGATGGCAAAACGAAAGTTCCACCTCATGAAACACTGGGTCAAAATTGCATCCAAATCAATGTCCCAACTCCTTCAACAACTATAAAAGCAACCATGCATCCCACTTTCTCTCCACAATTCATTCATCAATAATCGCTTACATTATCTGTGTTGCCACAAAAGAACTTCAAAAGATGGAGAGCAGCTTAGCAGACATCTTCATGAAGGTTGGTGTCTTCATACTGGTTCAAGCTTTGGTGTACCTTATTCTTTCCAATTCATCAAACATCTTCTCCAACAACATCAAGAGATCCCACAGCTTCAGGCCTGCACGATCTGTCAGCATCCGTCGGATGCTCGCTTTCATCTCTGATTTCCCATCAGAAGGGGAACCTTCTCCTTCTCCAAAGGCTCCTCAATCACCCTCTCTTTAAAGTCATCGTCTTTTTGTAAGGTTTTAAGATTACAAATTGCCCAAGCTTCAGACAATTTAGGTTGTAGGGTGGCCTGATTAAGGTTCAGAAACCCCAGAATCATGATGTTCTGATTATAATTTTAAAACCTTAAAAACTAGACCATGTGTTTAAATTATTTGTATTTCTTAGTGTGTAAAGGCCATGGTATTGCTGAAGTGGTCAAAGGGTCTAAAATTATTGGTTGTATAGGTATTGAATTCTTTTGTTCATTCATTTTTTTATGATGGAATTTTTACTGTATTTCTGAATTTTTGAGTGGATAATGTTGATATTCATTTAGTTTTATCTCTTGTTTCCATTGCAAGCTCTAAACGAATAGAAAACTTCTTAACGTATTAGCATAAGCTGCTTTATATATGGTTAATTATGGGATACAAGTGATTTAGACTTTCTTTAAATACTAATGTTCTGACATTATTGAAACCACTGTAAACATCGTAGTTTTGTTCTTAATTAAGATCCATTTGAGTATATATTACGATAAATATATTTATAAAATATGTGAAACATATTGTATAGTCAAACACTTGTACATTTAAATTGAGGAAGATAAGAACCACATTTGTCGTATATGCATGCTTGTTAAAATACCCAATTGCAAGTAGAAAATATATCACTTATTTTTATTCATAACAGAAGCATTTGGCAGTGTTGGGTTGGATTAATTAATTTTTGTTTTTGGACTTGCTTCTTGTACCTTTAGTTAAGAGAATCTAAACCCAATATCATTAATTACTTTGTTATCATAATAGTGTAAACACGTCATACATTTTACGTTGAAAAACAACAATCTAACACTTCGTTATTTTTAAAGAATTCTTTTAAAATTAAATTAGTTAAAAATTTAATTCTTAAAATAATATTAAAGTCTAACAAGTTAAAATTAATGGGTGTATACATAAATTTTATTTTTGTTTTTGTTTTTCTTATATAATGTTTTGAGGAAAATTTATCTAAGTGTAGAATGGACTAACCCTTGGGCTGATTTCAACTAAAAGTTCTGTCGATAACTACCTTATCCAAAGTTTGAAAGCTGCGATGATTTTTATTTGAAAAGTTGAGATTGATGCGTACAAAACATGAAAAGAGATGTTTCATTCTGAACTAATTTGAAAACATTAAGATATTCCATTTAGAGCCACACTTTACAGAGACGCCAAAGTGTTTATTCTATTCTAAAGTGTTGGAAACTATTTCTTTCAAGTAATAATAAACTAAATTAATTCAGCATACGTTATTTAGTTATGGAAATTACAAAATGTTCATAATAATATTTTAATTTGTACCTACAAATCTATAAAAAAAAATCAAATAGTACCAAAAATTGCAACAAACCGAACATGATTATTAAAATGTGGACCTCTATCAATTAGTTTAGCAGAAATCTAAAATGGTTTTTATCGTTTAAAAAAATAAATTGCTTGGTATACATAATTTGGGAGACTAATTTGGTGTTATTTTGTATCTTACAAGCAAGAGACTAAATTATTATTTTTGTGTAAATAAGTCTGTTTTGTGTTCATATATATTTTTAATAAAATAAAATGAAATACAATAAAATAATTGCATTCTCGGGATAATTAATTATTCCAAAAAAGTATTTCATCTGAGAAACCAATTTCATGTGAAAAAGGAAACATGAACTTATGCCATAATTAACTCTTTTTAAACATAATTGACATGAAAAAATATGTTTAATGTTACAGATCAGTTATTGTCTATTTCGTTAGAAGAAGAAAAAGTTAAAAAAGGATACATTTAGCGATGTGGCTGAAACATATAAGGTAACGAGATTGGTTAGTAACTGTTATTTAAAGGAAATTTGTATAGAGGAGATCACGGTAGGCATAAGTGTCACGAATAAAATATTAATTTACCTACAATGAGGTTTATAAGAAAATCCACAAGAGCCTTTGATAAATAAAAATTTGAGAAAAATAATAATCTACTATATTTTACAATTATTTGCATGTGATTATATATTTGTTTTAAGTAATTTAGAAAATAATTGAGAGACTAGTTTATATATTACATTCACTAGTGAAAAAACGTTGTTTAACGTCGGTTATTTTGGACTTTTAACGTCTTTTTCACAACTGACGTTTATATCGGTGACGTTAACGGGATGTCGAACATCCACATAACAGACGTCTATACAGACGTCAGTTAGTGCTATGTCTGACGTCCGTAAACGTCAGTGCAGGCGTGTAAACCGACGGCTAAAGACAATATATAGACGTCGGAGCAAGCAATACTCGACGTCTAAGAGCACATAAAGACATCGAACATGTCACTAACCGCCGTCTAATGTCACTATAGACGTCGGTGTACGCATTAACCGACCTCTAATATAGTGGTTGTGTTTTAGTGCAATTTTGTTCCTGTCTTTCGATAGCCCAGTAGCACCCTCTTTCTTTGCTAGTTTCCCCAAAAAAGAGCTTGCGTCTTTTGAATTTCTCATGACATTTGAACCCAAAACCGAACATGGGTTCTTGCCTAGTTCCATTTTCAACCGCAAGAGGGAAAAATTACGGTGAAACGATAACTAGGCAACAACCCAGGGTTGTTTTTGGGTTGAAACGCCACGAGAAATCCAAAAGACGCGGCTTTTTCTAGGAGGCAGCTAGCAAAGGAAGAATGTGGTATTGCGTTACCCCAAGAGAGGAACAAAACTGTACTAAAACACAACAAAAGGAAAACAAATTTTAATCAGTTGAACCAGAATGCTAATATAATCGGTCTAAACAAAGTTTAAACGGTTTAAATAAGAAAACACGCACCTGGAATATAATGCCGCAAGAGAGAAAAAGGAGAGGAGGAAGACGATGATGTTATCAGAAACTAGAATGCAATGGCGCAAGAGAGAATAACGAGAGGAGGAAGACGATTAAATAAGGCGAGTCTGCAAGGCGAAACTGGAATGCCGTGAAACTCCTCCGAGTCTGTAGTTCATTTAACATGAAATTAGGCGTCGGTTGCTACAGAAACCGACGTCTATAGTCAGCTAGACGTCAGTTATATCACTAATATGACGTCCAAGATAACTTTTAATCTGCCTATTAGACGACAGACACAAGGGGCGCCGACGTCTACGCTGATCAGATTGACGTTTCATTTCCTGTCAAGGAAGTAGACGACGATTGTCCTGGGGCGCCGACGTCTATAACATTTTAGACGTCGGTGCCACTTTACCGGACGTTGAATTGCTTGCGAGTTTCGTGAATAACATTAATTACAGTCACATAGACGTCGCCTCCCTAGAAGTCCGACGTCTAAGTTGTAGAATTTGACTATCTTCCCGCCTTTCGGACATTATAGACGTCGGTTTTTTACTACGTGACATCTAAGTGGCTATGAATAAGGTGAAGAACATTAATTGCAGCCAGGTAGACATCAGCCCCCCGTCACAACCGACGTCAATGGGGTAGGAAAGACTGTCTTCTCGCCTACCTCAGGCCCTTGGACGTCAGTTTCGGGCATAGCAGACGTCGAATATATAATAGACGTCGTTTGCTATAAAAACTGACGTTCGGTTTACCAACTTATTTACGGTAATGCCACCGTATGTTAGTATACGTCGGGCTACCGCCCAACCGACGTCTAGTAGGTGACGTTAAACAGCGTTTTTCCACTAGTGATTCTTGATCACTCAAACTTTGATAACTAATGTTACTGAAATTAGATTTTAATTTCCAAATCAATTATATTTTTTTTATATATTTTATAATATAAATTATGTTAGATATTAATATTTTTTTTAGTTTATAAATTTGTATTTGAAATAAAAAAAAACAATAGAAAGAAGGTTTTAATAATGGTTTAAAAACTTTTTTCAAATAGTGTTTAATATTACGTTCTAGGAGTTAGACAGTTTGCAATAATAGTTAAACATTTAGGTTTATAGAAAGTGTTGAAGGAAAACTTATTTAAACACAAAGGCAACAAATCACACTTTTGTTTTTATATTGGTTTGCTCCAAACTAAGCTACCTCAAGTTCTTCCTTAAACCTTCAAAAAGTTTCACTAAAAACGAATTTAACCACTCGTGATTTATAAACTAACGAAACTGATTAGACAAGTTTCACCACTCCTGGTATCAACACTAGTCCAACTGATTAGAATGTTTAACTCCACTGAGTTAAACTAACAAGTGTTTGGATTCACTTATGAATCTAAAACAACAAAGTGTTTTTGAAAGATTTACAAGACAAAATATTACTCTCACAGAGATGATGTAAAAACAATACAATGAACTTCTGAAAACTTGTAAAACATCTTTTCAAGGATAAGTCTAAAGAGCTTAGAAAGAGAGCAGAGAGTGTATCAATAATCTTGATGGCAAAAATTCTTCTCTTCTCTTCATGCATTCTTCTTTATATAGACCTTTTTCGAAAAACATTCGTTACTAAGAGTTTTTGACTTTTTTCTAGGATTGTAGCCTTTAGGGTAGAGTCAGAAGCTATGCTACGTCTTGGCAAAACAACTATGCTTTGTACGGTAAGACAAGCAGAAGGCATGTAGAAAACATTCCTTAAATATCTTCATGTCTCTAAACGTTCTTTTGATTCTGAGCAGGCTTTTGAACAAAATTGGTAATCTGCATAGAAAAAGAGAGCACAACACAACAGATAAAAAAGTACTAGAATGTACATGCATTAAAGCGCTAGACAACATAAGTGTTTAGGCATGACATGAGTACTATCATTTAGTGATTGTCAGTTTTGAGTAACTTTTAAAGCGTTTAGGATATATGGCGCTGGTTATATGTACCCTAGACGGTATAAATTTTTATTAAACTCCTTCGTGATTAAATGTTCTGTTATAAACTCAGTGTTAAGCGCTATCAAACATATGTTAGACGCTCTTATGCTATTACGTTCTTGTATTGTTTAAGCACTTAAAGAGTAGCATTTAGTGCTTCTAATAATTTATCTTAGACAATTAAGAACTATTTCGTTTTAGATGTTATGTTAAACTTCAAAACAAGGTTTGTTTAGATGATCTTGTCTTAATAATCTCCCATTTTTTATGTTTAACAAATATACATGCTAACACAAAATAGGTAAAAACAATGATTTTGCTAGACATGAAGATTTGTTTTAGAGTATATGCATAACTAAATTCAATTTTATCATGCTAGTTGCTTGGCTATCTTTTTCTGAAATATTTTTCACGTATGTAAATAAGAAAAAATACAATTTTAATTTCTATTGCACGAAAATCAATTCATGGTATCAAAGTGCGTAATATCCCAAATGTAATGTATCAAAGTTAATATGATTGAAAAATGCCTTCCATATGTCATAAATCAATATATGCAACGTATAAGAGAATTTATAACAACATAACATATCATATTAGAGCATATTGTCATTAAATAAATTATAAGACAATTGATGTATCAGAGTGTTATAAATGAATTAGAGCAAAACACAAAACATAGATAATGATGAATGCGAAAAAAAAAATTCTCCCCTTGACTTATTGAACTCCACCTAACTTATTATGCTTCACTAACTTATTTAACTTAAAAATAGTTCAACATCTTCTTTTCTCCCCCTTATTTGATAAACATCAAAAGGATTGAGAAAGAGGCATCATTGTCTAGTGGAAGGTGGTGGAAGTGGTTGTGGTTGAGGTTGGGTTGATGGGGTGGTGGAGGTAGAGGTTGAGTTGGTAGAGGTGGTGAAGGGGGTGGTTGAGGTTGAGGTAGAGGTGCTGGTTGAGGAAACAACTAGGTGGTAAGGGCATGGAGAGTGGTTATGATGGTGTTGAACTTTATCTGTTGTTCCTCTCTCATTACAGCAAGTTCTACAAATTGTTGTGTAGACTTTTAAGTAAGTAGATCGTGAACATGATGAAGTATGGTTGTTGAGGCAGGGTTAGTAGGTTGAGGGTTGTCGATAACAAGTTGGGTTGATGGAGGAGGGGTAAGGCTTGAAGGTTTGGGAGAGCTTGGTGGTTGGTTGATATGGCTTGATGGTTGGTTGAAATTTAGCCAAATATGAACGAGTCTACCCTTGTTGAATTTTGGCTGATCGAAATTCGGCCAAATTCGATTGAGTCAACCCTTATTGAAAGTCGGTTGAATTTGATCGAGTTGACCTCAATTGACATTTGGTTGAATTCAATCAAGTCGACCTTGGCTGAATATCAGTTGAGTCGGTTTTGAAGAATTTTGCAAATTCGGCCAAGTCTGTCTTGGTCAAAATTAGTTCGAGTTTAGCCAAGTCGACCTCGGCCAAATATTGGTCGAATCAGCATTGGCCGATATTCTACGAAGTTGGCCCTAATCAAAATTTGGCCAAGTTCAACTGAGTCAGCTCCTTCTGAAATTCAACTAGGTTGGCACTAACCAAAATTTGGTCGAATTTTCCTTGGTCAAAATTCGGTCAAATTTGGTCTTGACCGAATTTCGACTTAGTCGCCCCCAAAAAAAATTTTAGTCTAATGTTGAGTTTTCTCCAACTGAAATTTGGCCTAATACTGTCGAGTCAACCTTGACAGAAATTCAGTCGAGTCAACCGTAACCCATATTTGACCCCACCCTCAACCAAAGGTCGAGACTAGTTTGCTCAGGCCGAATATGGAGACAAGCCGAATTGGGTTTATGGTCGAGATAAGTCTTCCCAGACCGAAGGTCGTGACAACTGGCTTGGGTCGAAGGTCGAGATAAATCAACCCAGACTGAAGATTGTGACAGTTGGTCTGGGCCGTAAGTCGAGACTACTATGCCTAGATGGGCCAAGTCGGACTAAAGGTTGACCCTAACCGATTTGGTTGAAGGTCTAGAGAGGTCGGCCTAAATATTTAATAATATATTTTAAACAATAATATTGTTTTCATGTTTAAAAGAAAGCTATGTATTGACCCTGACCTACATAGCTTTTGTGGGCTTTTGGGCGTAATGCACATTTTTAATCAGGGTCTTCTTAACCTTGTGAGTTTTTTTGGCTGTAACCCATGTGGGACAAGACCAAGTCTTATGGGATGGGCCAAATTTACAACTCTATCTAAGCATCACAATTCATTTATATAGAGTGATTTACAAAATACACTTAGCTCTTAGAATGACACAATCTAAAAGATGGAAAGGCACCTCACATGAATATAGATTAACTAGAAACCCAAAAATAAACATAAGACACTTAAGCTAACACTAAAATCATTGACATCTAAAATAGTCTCTAATATTAATAAAACAAAATTATAATTAGTTTGTGAATTAGAGTCTAAATTGGTCTTTAACATTTATTACCAAAATTTCAACTACTTACTATTATTGATTTTAAATTAGTCTCTAATCTAAAATAGTCTTTATTATTAATAAAAAAATTATAATTGATTTGTAAATTAAGTCTAAATATGTCTCTAGCATTAACTATTTACTAATTCTAAATTAGAGATTAATTTAGAATTAATAATAATAAGTAGCTAAAGTAGCTAATGTTATATACTAATATAGACATTCAAAAACCAATTATAATTTTTTTTTATTAATATTAGATACTATTTTATATATCAATACCTTTTAGTTTATAAAATTATATTTAACTTAGTAAATATAATGATTAATATATTTTGTCTCAATTTAATTATTATTTAATTATTTTCATAGTGTAAAAGTTAACTGAACTAATTCATTTTAATACTTAGTTAACTCTTAATTAATCTATGCATATGAGTGATTCTTTGAAATTAAGGAAAGACAAATTGTTGCTCCAAAAGTTAAGAGAAAGTTCATTATTATACTTTGAAGATAGGACATAAGACATATGAAACAAGGAAGAGTGTTTCTCCCTACATCTCACATGTTTCGTCCTACTTTCACACACCTAAAATTTTTACATTCATTTGATATTATCCTTCTTTACTTTTTGTTCTCTTCTTTTTTGAAAAAATACAAAAGTTTACACTTTGATGACCCTTTTATCCTTGTACTCTCTGTCAAATGAATGTTAAAGTGTGTCATGATATCATTTGTGTATTATTAATTTGGCTTGTTAACGATACAGTACAAAGATAATTGCTACGATATCATTGATCTGCTATTCTTTACTTGTTTATCCATTACAGCTTACTCTAATAGTATTATACAAGTGCCAAGATAGATTAGTAATCCAACAATATGATTTATAATCTTGTAATTATCATACATGTTCACTATTTAGCAAAACCAAATCCAATCATGAAACCCTTACCACCGTAGATACATGACCAGGCACAACTCCTTCCATATCTAGAACTGGGACAAGACGCGAAAGTCCAAAATCAGCCACTTTTGCCGAAAATTTAGAGTCCAACAATATATGTTGATGACCAATCACAGAATGACACGTAGATAATGTTTAAATATTGTCAAAAAAATATTCTCATCATTATTCAAAGAAAAAACCATATATATGAAAAAGAAAAGAAAACAAGAACACAAGTAGTGTAAATATATACAGTCAAACTCACTTACTTAATTCAAGTCTATAAACTTATTAGTAAGGATAAACAAACTTCAACCTAAATAACCATTTAATATTATTCTAATACTACTCATTTAAATTTTCATTACCAAACCTCGAACTATATATAAATTTAAAGTTTTACTTCCTCAAATAGTGTCACATGTAAAGTGAAATTAATAACACTTTATTAAGAGAAATAATACCAATTAAAATAGAACAATGAGGTTAGAGATACCTCAATTGACAGGAAAAAAATATAAATTGACTAATATACATGTGTACACGGTATTATGTTTTTTACTACAATTGTAGAATGTAAAAAAGCATTTTTCGGAAATATTAGTCAAGCTTTGAGGAATCCTCAATAAATGTCATCATTTCTTAATTAAAAATGTATTTAAATGTAATTATAACATAATTAAATTTAATGTCTTCAATTCTGAAATATGTTCCATTTATTTTGACAAAATTTTGTTTGATTGTTAATTTTTATGAAAGTTCATTTATAGATTTTACAAATGTTATTTTGGGAAAAGTTTTCTTTCTTTCTTATTATCTAAAGAAAAAAAATTGTTACATTGTGGGCAGTATTTACAGGGAGAACATGATCTTGTTTCTATATTAAAATTCGGTATCCAAAGAGTCAAATTGTTACCTTTAATTGTCATTCTACAATCAAGACCAGTTGAAATTTGGTTCTTAAGAAACCAAATTTTGTGTTGGATTTTTATATGTTTTTTGCTGTTCAAAGTATTTAAAAAAAAAACAAATTTTATAATACTCAAATTTCTTAAAGTTCCAACTTCTATTTTTGTATTTGTTTTGTAAATATTTTTTTTAATGAATTTTAATATTTTTTTCTATTTTATAAAAAATTTCAATTAGAAATTTTGATATTTTTTTATATTTTAAATTTCTATTTTAAATTTTTTTCTAATTAAAACTTTTTTCTAATTTTTTTTATATTTTTATAATTTTAAATATTCATTTTTATATATTTTTTTTTGTTTTGAATAAAAATATATTTTCAAATACAAAAAAATTGTGGGTCTAGTTCAGAAAATAATATACATGGGAATCTAGTAGTGATAATAATAAAAATGCAAAAGAATATACTACAGAAAAAAAATCATTATTTACTAGCTTTGAAAAGAAAGCTTAATAATTTTATTAATTCTTGAAGTTGAAAACACAAACAATATGAAAAAAATTACTTTTAAAACTAATTTATTATTGAAGTGTTTTTTATAATTTTTATTACTTTTTATAAAAAAATACTTTTTCATAAAACAATATAAAAAAATTACTTTTTATAATTTCATATCAAAATATTACTAATACTCTAAAAGTCATTAGAACATTACTAATATAGGAAAAGTCATTTTGAAACTAATTTCCTGATTGAAGTAAGTTTCATAGTTTTTAACAAATTGTATAAAATGTATGATGTTTGGCCTCATGTGTGGACCAGATGCATTTCTCAATGAATATAAAGTATTATTCAATGGAGATTTAGTTTAATGATTTATTTGACAAGTGGAAAAATAAGATTAAATTTTAACTAGGTCAAATAACCTTTGGACATGTCTCTCATATTTGTTTGTTATAACTGTCATTAATGTCAATGCACAGAAACATTAAATAATGAAGAAGAATATTACATGTGTGAGTAGGAAGGTCTCATTAATGTGTTTCTCACTTTATTATTTTATTGACAATAAATATGGTTAGATGTTATGTCCAATCTCAGTTGCCAAAAGACAGCTTCAAGTAAACTTTGAGAATCTGCACCTTGTTTTCTTGCAGGATATACTTCCATTATTTTTTTCCTGTGTAACCATCAGTTTCAATTCACTCTTCTTTCAACCTTCAGAATCAACCAAAACACTGCAACTTTCTAGGGTGTTACCAAGAAGAGATGACAAAGCTAGAAACTTCTTCTCCAAGCTCGGTATCCTCAAAGCTAAGAATTAACAGAGATTCACGTGCAGTATCAAAGTTGAAGTCGGAGATTAGGATAGTTCATGTGTTTGCTCCTGAAATAATTGAAATTGATGCTGCTAATTTCAGAGAGTTAGTTCAAAGACTCACAGGAAAGCCAGAAGAAGGGAGCGGTGGTAGCAAGTCCAAAACTGCACCAACCAAAGATGCCATGGATTCAGACCCGAAGAAGGCCTTGATCATTCAAGATAAAGAGGAGTTTCTGAGTCTGCAAAATGAGGTAAGGGTGAAAGGTGAGCATGAAGAGGAAGAAGGTCAAGATGGTCTATGGAGATCAAAGTTAAACGAGAAGTTCAGTGGTTTCCTTGATGGGTTCTCAGAATTTGATTGTTTGCTGAAAGACTTAAGCACTGCGGCTGAAGTGAATCAAAGTTAGAGACAGGTTTTAATTTGTTGTTGTTTGTGTATCTTGTTGATTTGTGAATACTTATCATGAAAATGAGTCGCTGAAGAACTGATGTTTCATAATTGTAGATTGAGTATTGACAATTTACCTTGTTTCTGATATTTTGATATAGTGCATGTGTGTTGATGTATTGATTTTATTTAGTTCTATTGATGTTCAAGGATTACAGTTAATATTCATTAACATCAGGTGCTACAAAACTTTGTTGTGTGTATATTAGTTGTCTTATTGCATCTCTTTCAGCTTGTAGGTCTTTCACATACCAATTTGCACAAACAATTTTGCCTGATTCAGCTTTTTTTTTTCTAGAATGTTGTTTTTGATGAATTAATTCAAGTTTTTTTTTCTGTTTATATACATTTTGTTTCTTTGGGTTTTGTTGTTGACTCTATAAATAAGTCATTAACTCTTTTTGTACAAAAGAGTGAAAATAAACATTGATATTTTTTTTTATCACCTCTGATAAGTTTTCGTGTTCTCTCTTCTCATCCCTTGTTCTCTCTTTCAAACCAACAAGTGGTATCCAGAACAAGTTCGATTCAGGATCTGTGTCATGAGAAATGACAAATGGAGGTGGAAATTTTTTGAGCAATCTATCAGTTCTTGATGAGAAAAATTATAACCATTGGGTTATAAAGATGGAAGTTATCCTTAGTTATCAAGAGTTGTTGGAGATCGTGAAAGACGATGCACGAAAGAAGGACAAAGCTGCAAATAGGAAAAGGATTGCAAGGCTCGTTTCTTCATCAATGTGTGGATACAATGAACTTTAAGAAAATTTCCATAACAATAACAACAAAGGAGGCTTGGGATATATTGCAAAAGGCGCATGAAGGTGTAGAGAAAACCAAGAAAGTGATTAACTCTTTTTGTACATGTAAGGATTGTAACAAATCTGTTTTATTGATTTGGAAAGAGTAACCAGCGTACAATCTATAGAATATACAGAATACCTAGATTCTATAATTAAGGAAAGAATATATCAATTATTTAAGACAGAATCAATTATGTAGAAACTAAATAAGGTAAATTATAATCAAATATATTATTTCCTATCATCCCCCTCAAGTAAAGCGTGAGATTTGGTTCAAGGTGAAGCTTGGCTCTGAAGAACTGGAACAATGATCGAGACAGACTTTTAGTGAATATGTCTACTAGCTGGAGATCAGAAGGAATGAATTGAGTGATGAGTTTGTTAGATAGAACAAGCTCTCGAACAAAGTGATAATCAATATCAATATGTTTAGCGCGTTTGTGAGCCACCGGATTTTGGGAGAGGAATATAGAACTCTTGTTGTCACAAAGAAGAGTTGGCGCTTGATAGGAAATATGCAAATCATGTAGAAGATGAGTAATCCATATTAGTTCAGCTGTTGCATTAGCCATGGCTCTATATTTTGATTCACAACTTGATCGAGCTACGGTTGGTTGTTTCTTAGCACTCCATGAGACGAGATTTTCGCCTAAGAAGATAGAATAACCATAGGTTGATCGCCTAGTCTCAATACATCGAGCCTAATCTGCATCCGAGTATCCAAGAACATTAAGGGAAGCTCCACGGGTGAAGGATAGGCCATAGGACATGGTGCCCTTGACATATCGAAGGATGCGTTTAACTGCTTGAAAGTGATCATTTGTTGAAGCTTGAAGAAACTGGCTAACCAAATTTACCGCGTAGGACAAGTTATAGTGAGATACTAGAGTGCACCAACGAGAGAGCGATATTGAGTGGGATCAGAGAATGAATCTCCTGTGGTTGTTAGTTGAATATCAGGTTGGAGCAGTGTGGCTGTCGATTTTGCATCCAACATCTGGGCCCTAGATAAAATGTCTTGAGCATATTTGGTCTGGCTAAGAAAGACACCATTGGTAGTGTAGTGGACCTCGAGACCAAGAAAGTAATTTAGATGACCTAAATCCTTGATAGCAAACTCAGTTTTGAACCTTGCCAAAAGTTTTTGAATTAAAGAATTATTATTCCTTGTCAAAATTATGTCATCAACATAAACAAGTATATATAGAGTGGCAACAGTGTTGTGGTAGACAAATAAAGATGGATCTGTCTTGCTTCCGAGGAACCCAAGACTGAGCAAAAATGAGTTGAATCGTTGAAACCATGCAAGAGGGGCATGTTTGAGGCCATAAAGAGCTTTCTGAAGTCGACAAACATTATTTGGGTATCGAGGATCAACGAACCCAGGAGGTTGTTCCATATAAACATGATGTGTCAGGTGCACATTCAAGAATGCATTGTTGACATCCAATTGATGAAGAGGCCAATTATTCATTACTGCTAGAGTGAGAATGACACAAACAGTGGCAGCTTTAACAACAGGACTGAAGGTGTGATCATAGTCAAGACCAGGTGTTTGAGTGAAGCCTTGTGCAACCAACCGTGCTTTTAATTTGTCAATTGACCCATCTGAAAGATATTTGGTGCGAAACACTCATTTGGATCCTACAATGTTGGTGTTGGATGGGCGTGGGACAAGATCCCAAGTATTGTTGGAGTGTAGGGCCAAGAGCTCTTTATGCATAGCATCCAACCAACCAGGATGTTTGGCAGCGGATTTGAACCCTTTGGGTGTAGAAGTGGTGAGCAGAGCATAAAGAAGAGAAGATGGTTGGTAGGTGGTAATGTCAGCAAAATGACGAGGCCTAAAAATACCTGATTTGGCGCGTGTGACCATAGGATGAGTAGACTGGACACTACGGTGTATTTGTGGTTGAGTATCAGGCATGGAAACAACAGTTGAAGGAGTATCTTCAGCAGGACATAGACCACAAGGTATGGTTGGTGAGTGCACAGGTTCCTTGGATAGTGGCAAAGAAGAAGCTGGTGCAGGAGCTGGAGCAGGAATTTTAGGTGTTGAGACTGGTTCAGCAAATGAAGAAAAATCCAATCCGGAAATTGGAGATATAGTTCCTGTTTTTGAACACGAAAAATAAAGTTCATCAAACTTGGCATGTCTTGTTACGTATAACCGGGAGGTTGAAGGATCCAAACATTGAAATCCTTTATGGTTGCTGCTGTATCCAAGAAAAATATAAGGTGCACTGCGAGGAGACAATTTGTTAGTGGCATAGTCACGGAGACAAGGATAAACCCGACAGCCAAAAGGATGAAAGTATGCATAATTAGGAGGAGTATTATATAAGGTCTCAAATGGAGAAACACCATTTAGAAGAGTGGTCGGTAACCGATTTATGACATAAACAGCACAACAAAAAGCATGTAGCCAAGCAAGGAGATGTGAATGAAAAAGCATTGCAAGGCCCGTTTCAGTGATGTGACGATGTTTGCGTTCAGCTCTACCATTTTGGGCTGGTGTATGAGGGCAAGACATAAGATGAAGAATTCCAGTTTCATTTAGCAAGGTCTTGACTTTGTTATTGTTGAATTCGGTGTCACCGTCACTTTGGAATGTTTTTATAGTTGTATGAAACTGATTTTCAACAAATTTCTTGAACTGGACAAATACATCATAAAAATTAGATTTCAGGCGCATTAGATATAACCAAGTGAATCTGGAATAGTCATCAATAAAAATCACATAATATCGAAAACCAAATTTTGAACAAATGGGAGCAGGTCCCCATAAATCACAATGAATTAAATCCAGCACATGCGATGCACATTTCTCATTTAGGGAATAAGGTAGTCTTTTGCTTTTAGCTAATTCACAAGAGCCACAAATGGAAGGAGTTGGTAAAATAGAAGATAAAGACAAAAGACCTCTTTTTCTTAAATGGGAAATAGTATCAAAGTGAACATGACCCAAACGATAATGCCACAATTCAAAAGATCCTCGTAGTTTATTGGAATTTAAAACAGAAACAAAAGCATTTTGACCATGCTCCAATACATATAAGTTGTGCTCACGCCTCCCTTTTGCTAGAATTTCCTTTGTACCCCTTTGCTAAAGCAGAAAAGATGTGTCAGTAAATATAGCATCTACAGGAAAGTCACGTGTAAGTTTGCTAATTGAAATGAGATTCTTTTGAAGTCCAGGCACAACAAGAATATCAAGAAGGTTTAAAGTATTTGTCAACGATGAGATCCAATATGGGAAATGGGGAGAGCATTACCATTTCCAACAGTAATTGTGTGATTACCAGAATAAGGCTCAATTGAGTCTAAATCAGATGAGTTTGTTGTCATGTGTGTTGAAACTCCAGTATCGAGGTACCAATTAGACTGGTTTGAATTTGATAGAGTGCAAGAATTCGCAAATGATTCAGCAAGATTGGCAGATTGAGGTGGGCCACCTTCATAACGTTGATGGCAAGATGTGGCATAATGACCTTCTTTTCGGCAGATTTGGCAATGGATAGGACGACGCCCTCTGCCGCGACCACCACGACTTGAGTATTGGTAACCACGACCTGTTTTGTCATTTGAGAAAGAACGCGACCCAGATTAAAAACGTGTATTGGATGATTGAGAGGAACGTTGAGTAGTGGTATTAAAAGCAACTTGAGAGGGAGGAGATTTAACGACATGTAAATACATTTCAAAACTCTCGGCAGCAGAAAGAAGATCACGAAAAACAGGCAGTGGTCGCATGGCTAATTGAGATGCACCAAAGATAGTGAAAGTGGGACCTAAACCCCGTAAAAACCAGTGTAATTTATCTAAATCATCCACTGGTCTACCCATAAGGCTGAGTTGATCACATAAGCCTCGAAATGTTTTGGAAAACTCCCTAACAGTGGATGAGCCTTTTGTAAGGTGCAACAGTTGATCTCTGATCCCAATTTCTCTTTGTTTGGAGTCACCACCGTAGAGGGATTTAAGAGTAGTCCAAATCTGTTGTACGGTGTCACAGTGCAGTACTTCAGCTAGAGTCTCTTCAGTAAGGGAGGCCTGAAGAAGACTTACAAGTCTTTGATCTTGTTGTTTCCACGTGAAAAAGGCTGGATTAGGAACTGTCAAAGATCCATCAGTAGTAGGCAATTTTGCAGGAGGAGTTATAATTGAGTCATCAATATGACCATAAAGGGCTTGTCCTTCGAGAAGAGGAAGGAGCTGACGACGCCAGAGAATGAAATTGGTTGAGGTGAGGCGTATGTTTAACATGTGGATCATGGTGTTAAAGGAAAAAGCACCATCAGTATTAGCCATAGGGAAGAAAAGAAAAGAAGAAAGAGTAAGGAATGATCGAAATTAGGCTGATACCATGTAAGGATTGTAACAAATCTGTTTTATTGATTTGGAAAGAGTAACCAGCGTACAATCTATAGAATATACAGAATATCTAAATTCTATAATTAAGGAAAGTTTATATCAATTATTTAAGACAGAATCAATTATGCAGAAACTAAATAAGGTAAACTATAATCAAATATATTATTTCCTATCAGTACAAAAGAGTGAAAATAAACATTTATATTTTTTTATCACCTCTAATAAGTTCCCGTGTTCTCTCTTCTCATCCCTTGTTCTCTCTTTCAAACCAACAAGTGGTATCCAGAGCAAGTTCGATTCAGGATCTGTGTCATGAGAAATGACAAATGGAGGTGGAAATTTTCTGAGCAATCTATCAGTTCTTGATGAGAAAAATTATAACCATTGGGTTATAAAGATGGAAGTTATCCTTAGTTATCAAGAGTTGCTTGAGATCGTGGAAGACGATGCACGAAAGAAGGACAAAGCTGCAAATAGGAAAAGGATTGCAAGGCTCGTTTCTTTATCAATGTGTGGATACAATGAACTTTAAGAAAAATTCCATAACAAGAACAGCAAAGGAGGCTTGGGATATATTGCAAAAGGCACATGAAGGTGTAGAGAAAACCAAGAAAGTGAAGTTACAATCTCTTAGGAGGCAGTATGAGTTACTGTTTATGTTTGATTTTATAACAGTTGTAGAATATCTGCAGTTAGTGGTAAAATGAGAGTGTGTAAGGAGATTGTAACAGATCAGAACATGGTGGAGAAAGTATTGTGCACATTGTCCCTAAGATTCAATTACATTGTGGTGGCGATAAAGGAGTCCAAAGATGTAGAAAAGATGACAATGGAAGATTTGTAAGGCTCTTTGGAGGCACATGAGTTGAAACTGTTGTCGTGAAATGATGAGAAGGTTGGTGAGGAATAAGTCTTGCAAGCGCAAGTAACAAAGAAAGAGAGTTCTTTTCGGGAAAATGGAAAAAAAATAAAGGTGGGCGATTCAATAAAGATCTAAAATAAGAACAAAATGCAAGAGATCAATTAAACTTGACAAAGTTTGGCAAGGGGGATTTTAGCAAAGGAAAAAGAGGAAAGAGGAATCAAGATTGAAGGAATATACAATGTTACAATTGTGATGAGTAGGGACACTATGCGGCTGATTAATGGCATGGAAAATGAGATTGAAGCTCATGTGGCTCAAGAAAAGTTAGATGAAGAGCCTATAGTGTTGATGGTCACAATGAGTGAAGAAGGGTTTGTTTATGTGAATTGGTTCCTTGATACTAGATATTCCAATCATATGACTAGACACAAGACTTGGATATCAAATCTTGATACAAGAAAAACCAGCAAGATTATGCTTGCAGATGACAATACAATGGAGGCTGTTGGAGTTGGTAATATTGTAACCAAGAAACAAAGTGATGAGATTGTTGTAATTGAGAATGTATTGTATGTTCCTAAAATGAAATGAAATTTCTTGAGCGTTGGTCAGTTAGTAGAAAAAGGTTTTTCAGTAACCATGGGAGAAGACATACTAAAAGTGTATGACTCAAAGAAAAGGTTGGTGTTGAAATCACTACTGTCAAGAAACAAAACATTTCAAACAAGATTGCATCTAATGGAGAAATAGTGTCTCACTATAACAGCGGTAGAAAAGATCAATTGGCTAAGGCATAAAAGGTTGGGTCACCTAAACAGTTGTAGAATATCTGCAGTTAGTGGTAAAATGAGAGTGTGTAAGGAGATTGTAACTGATCAAAACATGGTGGAGAAAGTATTGTGCACATTGTCCCTAAGATTCAATTACATTGTGGTGGCGATAAAGGAGTCCAAAGATGTAGAAAAGATGACAATGGAAGATTTGTAAGGCTCTTTGGAGGCACATGAGTTGAAACTGTTGTCGTGAAATGCTGAGAAGGTTGGTGAGGAATAAGTCTTGCAAGCGCAAGTAACAAAGAAAGAGAGTTCTTTTCGGGAAAATGGAAAAAAAAATAAAGGTGGGCGATTCAATAAAGATCTAAAATAAGAACAAAATGCAGGAGATCAATTAAACTTGACAAAGTTTGGCAAGGGAGATTTTAGCAAAGGAAAAAGAGGAAAGAGGAATCAAGATTGAAGGAATATACAATGTTACAATTGTGATGAGTAGGGACACTATGCGGCTGATTGTTGGCATGGAAAATTAGATTGAAGCTCATGTGGCTCAAGAAAAGTTAGATGAAGAGCCTATAGTGTTGATGGTCACAATGAGTGAAGAAGGGTTTGTTTATGTGAATTGGTTCCTTGATACTAGATATTCCAATCATATGACTAGACACAAGACTTGGATATCAAATCTTGATACAAGAAAAACCAGCAAGATTATGCTTGCAGATGACAATACAATGGAGGTTGCTGGAGTTGGTAATATTGTAACCAAGAAACAAAGTGATGAGATTGTTGTAATTGAGAATGTATTGTATGTTCCTAGAATGAAATGCAATTTCTTGAGCGTTGGTCAGTTAGTAGAAAAAGGTTTTTCAGTAACCATGGGAGAAGACATACTAAAAGTGTATGACTCAAAGAAAAGGTTGGTGTTGAAATCACCACTGTCAAGAAACAAAACATTTCAAACAAGATTGCATCTAATGGAGAAATAGTGTCTCACTATAACAGCGGTAGAAAAGATCAATTGGCTAAGGCATAAAAGGTTGGGTCACCTAAACTTTCACAGTCTGAAAATGCTAGCTACTAATGAAATGGTAATTGGGCTACCTGAAACATTTGTTCCAATTGTGTGAAGAGTTATTGCTAGGTAGACAACCTAGAAATGCATTCAAATCACATATGCACATGAGAGTAAAGGAAGTGATACATGTGGTGTCTCATACGTATATGGACCTTTTGAGGAGTTATCTTTGGAACAAAATAGATATTTGTGACTTTTGTAGACGAGTATAGTCGTATGGTATGACTGGATTTGATAAAAGATAAAGGTGATGTGTTTTTAATCTTTAAGAAGTTTAAGCTGATGGCTGAAAAACAAAGTGGGAAGGCACTCAAAATACTTAAAACAGATGAAGATGGGGAGTATATATCAAGAGAGTTCAAAAATTACTGCATCAAGTATGGAATTCAGCATGAAATAACCACACCATATACTCCACAACACAATGGTCTTGTTAAAAGAAGAAACAAGATTATACTTGACATGGTAAGGAGTATGCTAAAATAGAAAAATTTACCACACTCATTTTGGGGAGAAGCAGTGTCCATTGTAGTGTATGTACTAAATAAGTGCCCAACCAAGAAGCTGAAAGACAAAGTTCCAAAAGAAGTATGGTCTGGAAGGAAACCAGTGGTAAATCATTTGAAAATTTTTGATTTAGTTTGCTACAAACATGTACCAACTGTTAAGAGAATTAAACTACAAGATAAAAGTGAGACCATGATATTTGTTGGGTATCATTCCACTAAAGCTTATAGATTATACAATCCTATAACAAAAGAAATTTGTATAAGCAGAGATGTTGTGATGAATGAGGTTGAAATATGGGATTGGTCAGGTAAAGAAGATGGTTCAAAACAGAATGTCTAAATAACATGCAAAGGTGAGGAAGAGAGGCTAGATGGTAAGTCTAATGGGAATGGACAAACTGATGATGGGGTGCGGCCTAGACAGTCACAAGCACGGAGAATAACAAGACAGAGAACTATGCCAAGGTCATTAGTGGATTTCAAAGTGTTTCCAGATAATGTAGTAACTAATGATGGTGATTTGGTGCACTTTGCTTTATTAGAAGAGGTTGAACTTGCTAATCATGAAGAGGCATTGAAGCATGATTTGTGGAGAGTTGCAATGTTAGAAGAAATGAGAGCTATTGAGAAAAGCCAAACTTGGGTACTAACTAAATTACCTTTGAATAAAAAACTCATTGATGTTAAATGGGTGTGATATGTTATTGTTGAAGCTATCAAATTAATACTACTTTACAAGGCAACTTTAGTATTGTCAAGTTAGTAGTCAAGTAAGTAGATAAGGTTAGAGTAACCTTGAGTCGTTTCCCAACGAACACGGAATTGCTTTTAAATATTTGATTCTTATGAAGACTCTGAAAAAGGTTAGTAAATGTATGCAATGCTTAAAAATAAGAATGAAAATCTATCCTAATGAATTTGATGTTTGAAGAATGTCATGAGTTTAAGTGAAGAAGAAATGAGAAACTTTGAAACCATTATAATGAAATAAGTTAATTCCACTTTTTTTTCCCTAAGATAGATTCATCATCGGTTATCCACATATCATTGTTTAATTAATTATTGTTTGAGTTTCAAATTAATTAAATATGTGTTTAGTTTTTAATAATTGTATACGTGTGTTTATTAAGAGAAAAATTAACATTAATATATAATTAGTCTTGAATGAAGTATTTAACGTTTTATTTTTACTTTGTAAATTTTGAATTTTTAGTACTTATGTAAGATTAATTGTATATTAACATTAATTTTCTTTTAATAAATATATAACGTAATATTTAGTAAAAATCAAATACAAATGCATGTTCAATTATATTAATATTTAATGAAGTTTAAACAAAATTATTAAAATTAAAATTGTTGTATTAAAGTGTAGTTTGTTTTTTATTATTCTACTAGAGAGATGGAATATGTCAATACTTATCTTACGGAACTAACTATTTATCCTTTATTTTTAATTTACAAACATATAAATTATAATTATGAATTCACATATTTATAATTAAAAGAAGAACACGCTTCAATTTGATAGTTCCAAGTAGAACTGGAGTTAGAATATCCATGATTTTTGGAACAGGAATAACACAGTGAATTTATTCAAGGTTTAACTTCTTTTTTGTCCTTAAGTTAGTGTTGAGTTTAGTTCTTTTTTAAAAGTGTAAACCTTTGATCTATATGATGTGCAAAATATATCAAATCAGTATTATCCGTTAACGGTTTTTTATTAACTTCCTTGATTTGTCTCATTACTAACTCTCATGTTTCAGGGGTTGTTGATGCTGCAGTCTTCTATAGTAATTGTCTCTGGTTTATGCCAACAAATTTCTTTCTAAAATTTGACGGATAGAACTGATTTGATACATTTTACACATCATAGAAATCAAAAGTTTACATTTTTAAAAGAGGAACTAAACCAACTTTTAACATAGGGAAAAAAAAAATTTTAACATTTATTTAACTTCCAAACTTTACCGATCAAATTCTCTGATCAAGTTTAGTACTCGCATTCCTTTCAGTTTTTTCACTTCCATTGTACTTTTGCTTCAAACATCACAAATAATCTTGTTGATTATAAGTATCATTATATCAACAATAATAATATTTTAACAAAAATAAAATTTTTATATTTATTTAACACTATTTTTTATTATCTCTTAATTTCTATTTTTTAAAAACAATATAAAAAGTTTATTCTTTTATAAAAAATTTATTTTTATATTATGTTAAATAAATATAAAAATATCTCATCATATCATTACTCCTGTATCAATCAACAACTTTGAATAATAATTAACAAGATTACTCTTACTTTGGAATTTTTTTGTGTTTCTTGTCTTCATGAATTTTGATTTGAACAACACTCCACCAACTTCTTCCATTCTATCACCCTAAAAGCGATAATATTTACATAAAACAAAGAAAGTTGAAATTAAAATGGGTAACCTTCAAGATTCATTTTAACAATACCATATCTTTGGATTTAAAAAATAAGAATAGACTCAATTTATAAGAGGCAGTATTTCTTCCCGTATCCTACCAAATTTCTTCCTTCACGTCATCATTATTTTCAGAAACACACTAAATCAATTTCCGAACGATGGGTGTAGGAAGAAATTTGATAGGTTAAAAAAGAAACTTTCTTTTATAAGATAGCTATTTCTCGTAACAGGGCATAACCAACCTTCTTCTCAAAATTTCATTGTCATTTCTACAACAAAAGAAATAAATACAGAGCCATGCTGAAACTAAAGCTGATTGGTAAACAAACAACCAGTGAAGAAAGATTAACACACGACCCAAAAATCATAAACCAATGAAGAAAGAGTTACACAAATTTGCATTATTACTCGATACAATAACAGTGGGTTCTATCCAAAGGCACAACATTTAACAGTATATGTGGCTAGGTATAGTTGAAAAATTGATCACCCTTTGTAGTGAGATTGACTATCAAAGAAGATCTCAGATAATACTCAATTCAGGGTACTTCTCACCAGGACTACTCTGGTTGCCTGCTATCTAAGTAACTTTATCACTGTATGATACCTGAAATACAGACAAATCATTATGTGCCTCAGTAAATTGTAAAAGAAATATTTTAGAGATTGAATGGATAACCTTTATAGAAAAAGAATAAATAAAGAAGAGACCTTATCCACCAATATGTATCATAGGCCTATTTGCAGTCTTTGCTATGTCAAACATGCCAGCATGTGAAGCTTTCTTCTTCTTCACCTAGAACAAAGGAAAGACAACCTTAAAAATAGGATAGTACAAGACCCCCCATAATATTGCTTAACTAAAGTTAGACACAAAATTTCAAGTAGTCTATGACCCACTATTGACTATTTTGTTCAAAAGAAACCAAATAGTTTACTAGGACTACAGCAGATAGATGGAAAATCATAGAAAAGAAGTGAATCAGTAACATATTCAATGGAAATGCTCACGTTAGTCTAGAGGTTGAAGGTGATAAGTTATGATGCACTGTTACTTCAATTTGTCATATATCCGTGTTTGACTCGTATCCATATCTGAGACTAATACTTATCAATAAACTATCTGATCTATAAACCAATAATATACTTTTGTGATAAAAATAATTTATAATTTTTTATTTTAACAGCTTTTAATCCATTTGATTTTAATTTGGATTCACATTTATCATGTTTTTAAGAATTGTTGTACATTTCTCAATATGGATATATAATGTATCATATCCTATTGTTTTCAAAATAAACGTATGAGTGTTTGTTGTATCCGATACATGTATCATATCCATGCATCATGATAAGAATAGTTACTTTATCAAAGGATCTACCAATTACCAAATGAGGCCAAACTTTACCTAACTATATCATCCCCCTCCCACCCTTTTATCTCCATACATATACAGAAGCTCTAACTAACTCCTTGTCAGTTAGGCTGAGGGGTGTGTTGTCCTTTGCTATGCTTTTCTTATTCCTAAAATATATCTTTTTTAATAAAGGTCCACTACCAGGTTAAATTAAAATAGCAGTGAGTGAAATTCTATTGCAGCATCATCATATTAAGAGGATGATAAATCCTGGTAAAGAACTAAAGAATTATAAATCATTACAAAAATTGAGATTTAGCAATAATAATCAGAAGAAGTGCATACCGCTGCTCCTATTATCTCCCTAAGTTCATGATCCTCTGCACCGCATCTCAAGGGATCTCTTAAACTAACCTGAAACACGACCCATATAAAAAAAATCACAAAAACCTTTTGGTGAAGCTCACATTAAAGATGCTATATGTATGTTATGACCTGTTTTATTGTCCTGACCGATGTCAACATCCATACATACATCAAGCACCTTTGACTTGAACATAAATGGTATAGATAACATCCATAATGACGGGCATGTCTTTAATAGGAAAAATGTTTATCAGTTTCCTTGATTGGAAAAATTTCAGAAAGGATTAAGAATTCAATAGAATTATGAAAGTACATTAGTGTATCTAAAAAACAATTACAAGTAATCAACTAAATAGAATATCAAATGAAATAGCATGTGCAATGGAAAAAAGGGGCAAGACAGTATGCATGTTCAATCCCAAAATTTGTATGTGGTAGAGCCATATTTTAATGTTTGTAAAGATCATGTCCTAATGTGTATCAAATCTTCCATTTACTGACAAATATCAAGACTCACTACAGGAATCCACTTTTTAAAGGGCACTTCTATCTTTGTAAATAAATATTTGAAGTTATGTTTTTCTATTATGAGTTGGTCATATCAGATAGTTTCCCTTTTTCCCATTATCAAGCATGTACCCTATCAAGAATTCAGAAATAACAGTAGACATCACAGTTTCAAAGTAGCTAACTGCAAGGAATCAGTCACACTCTTTATAAAACCAGATTGCTAAAAGTTTGCATAGAAAATCCTGATTTTAGTTGCAAACAAAAATTATAGGCCTTAAATACCAATTCCTTAATCCCGAATCCTTCACCCTCATCACCTAACTATCCAATTCAATTAACCGTACATTTAGGAGGCCTGCAATTAATATGATCTATGATGCCCTGATACTCCAAAAATGGAAACATAAAGGTGTTGTTCCCATGTCAAATACTGATACTTCTACATTCATACTAATTTTTTAAATTAAATAGCAATCATCATAATCATGAATTAATGAGAAATTACCACTCTCTCTTTCTTCACCCATATTATGCATCTATAATTTTTTGTTAAAGAATCCAAAACATAGATATCCTAAATTTCAAAAAGATTATCGTATTCCCGTGGTTGTATGTACTCATGTCGTACTAAGCATCCAGACTTCATATATTATCATGAAGTCTGGCGTTACATATTCACCAAAAACATTAAGTATTCAAATATAAGTGACATCACAGATTTAGCCCAATTACCATGACCAGGTTTAGGGGACAAGCATAATACACTGAGCTTTGATGATTTGAATATAACTTACCTCCGAAGGACCAAATAAACAGACTTTAAAGTTTCCATCAGCAAGTAGTCGCAATCTATTGCAACCAGCACAGAAATGCTCAGTCATTGATGTGATAAACGAAACTCTACCTTCATGCCCATCTATTGTGAAATTTTTGGCTGTATCTGTAGGGTGGTCCTGAACTCTTTTTAAGCTTGGAAACTGTTTCATCTGTTTGGTAATGATGGTTACCAAGGGTCTCTACTATAAGAGAACAACAAAATGTAGTATAAAAGTTAGGTCTCCAGTCTGAATTCTACCTTACCACTGTATCCAACATTTCTGAGTAGGGTACAAGTTTCTTGACATTCCAAACATTCCCATCAAAAGGCATGAACTCTATAAACCGAATATCAATTGGCTTTTCACGGGTCAACTCAACAAAGTCGCAGATCTCATCATCGTTGAACCCACGCATTACAACACAATTGACCTGAAATGCAAGAGAAACATAAAAAATACCTTAAAATGCATCCATCAGTGACATGAAATTTACCTGAGGTTATGCACCCTTGCTGAAAAATTCATTTGATTAACTTAATGAGTTTGAGAAAAAAGGTAGCTGCTCATGGGAAAGTAAACACTTGCAAAAAGTAATGATATGCAACCAAGAAATACCTTAACTGGATTAAATCCAAGGTCTATGGCAGCATTAATTGAATTCATTACTTTTTCATGCCCTTTTCGTCTGGTCATGAACTCAAACTTTGCAGGTACCAAAGTGTCTACACTAATGTTGAGGGAAGTAAGCCCACAATCTTTCAGCCTTGGAAGTTTTCTCGTTAAGGCAATACCATTGGTAGTCATGGACAGTGTTCTCAGTCCCTTCAAGTTTGATAATTCTAAACATATGTCTTCAATATCCTTTCTCACAGTTGGTTCCCCACCCGTCAGCCGTATTTTAGTTACCCCTGAGCTTACAAACAGATTTGCCAATCGAAGAATCTCAGTATTTGTCAAAATTTGAGGGCTAGGAGTGAGTTCCACACCTTCTGCTGGCATACAATACTGACACCTTAAATTGCACCTCTCTGTTAAAGATATTCTCAAGTATGTGTGAAGCCTTCCAAATGAATCTACCAACATATCAGAGACGGAATTATCCTTTGGCAGATCTTCAGACACAGAAGCACAAGATGCAGTAGCCAAAGCTCTTGTGGCACATTCATTCCAGTGTCCACCGAACAAAGCTTGACGAGTACTACTTGCAGCACAGTACGAACCCACATCACATTTAAACTGCTTCAAGAAAATTTGTGTCACAAACCAGCCACATTTTCATAAACAAAATTTGAACATATATTAGCTACACGAAACCCCAGATTACCTAAATTATTACACAAAAAAGAAAATAACAATTGCCATCTGGTTATCAGTATTTAATTCTTCAAGTACGCATACCGTAAAAACTCAATTGATATTAAGAAGGCACAACTAAGTGATTGAGTTTTGCATTTTTTTCAAGGTAGAACCGAGTGGTTTTACAAGTTTATTACTGAATTTGGACATATATCAGCACCACCACACCCCCGATTAATACACAAAACGTGAATTTAGCACAGGCTAACCAGTACTCTTAGGACAAGAACTAAAACAATACCTCTCTTCTGCATGTAAATGGGTATCACAATAACTTATCATTGATGTGAGCATTTGATAAAATAAAAAATAAAAAAATAAAAAATAAAAACTGAAATGAAGTACAATGATGGGTTTTTCCATGATCCTGATAGAACAGGGGAGTTATAAGTTTATACCCGAAATTTAACATGGCGTGAACGATTCAGTTAACTTCATGGATGTGTTCCAAAACGTCAATTTTCAATTCATTACAACCAACTTGATTGACCAGTTACATCACCAAAAGAATAAACAAAACAAACCGAGAGAGAGAGAGAGAGAGAGAGAGAGAGAAAGAAGGTCTCACCGGAAAGGAATTTGATAGGTTAAACCCAATTGGGCAGTGAAAGAATTTTGATAAGTGTCGCCTCATGGTTGACGCTGAAACAATGAATTTGGCCAAAATATTGAGTTGGGGTTGGAAAAGATTTTCTCTTTTTTTATAATTTTTATCTGGGACACCAAAGATTCATAACATATGTATCTATATACAAGGTAAGAGGTAGTTCTGAGAGGTTGTCGTGTTGTTTGTGAAGGGTGAGGGTAACAGACAGTGTGACAGAGAGACCCGAAAGTGCAAAGTGCCGACTCCATTGTAATATGTTCTTCTATTATATTCTATCCACACTGATAAAAATATATTTTTCTAAAGGCCATATGGCCCCAAACATTTTTTTCCTAAGGGATTAGTTTGTTCCGGTTTTAAATATCCACCACAAATTATCTTTTTTAAGATGTGGAAGTATATGATCATTTTCAACTAAGAATAATTGTTGATTTAATTGGATTTTGAAACTTAATTATTTTAATTAATTTTTCATTTAACTATTATCATTGAAAATTAATAATGAATTAATTCTCATTTTACTATTGTCATAAAAAAATTAATTGTGTAATTATGTGAATTTATTGAAAGATTGTTGTAAGTAGAGATATTAAAATGACTTTAAACCAATTAGTTGAGTAAATCCCATCCAACTATAATGTTTTTATAATAATATTTGGTAAAATAAATAAAAACTTTGAATTGATTTTATTATAATATATATATATATATATATATATATAATGAATTGAAAAATTTTTATGTTTACGTTGGTCAATCCAGATAACTTACGGATCTGTAATGAATTAAATCAAATTATAAAATTTTAATTTATTAAAGGTAAATTAGATTAAACTAATTTATTTTTAACTCAATTTATTTTAAACTAACTTGTAATTTGAAACCTTGTTATAAAATGAATTTATTGAGAAGTAAATGAAATTACAGGTAAATTCATTCTAGCAAGGAAGTTTTGAATAGAATTTAATTTTTTTTTTCGTAATAAACCGTTATTTATAAGAGTTATATGATTTAAAGATAATGTTGAACATTTAAAGATTTTAAAAATCTTTAAGAAGTTTTTAGAAAGTTTTTAAAAATCATAACAATAAAGAAGAATTGATTTATACTAGTTCAGTCTAAACTAAATTATCTTTCCGTACTTTCTAGAATCCTATAATAGGTCTTGATCTTAACCCATGTGGGTTGGGGTAAAAAAACCCACAAGATCAAAAAAAGTCTTTTATTAAAAAAGTTTTCAGAGCTAAAAAGTTTCAAAACCCTATAGATTAGGGTCAGTTCATGAACTTTTTTTTTACAAAAAAAAAATTAAATATTTAATAATAAATTCCATTTTTACAGAGAAAAGAAAAGTGTTATAATTTGAAAAATTTAAATATAAAATTCTATAAATATTTATTATATAAAATTTACTTTTACGCTCTGTTCCAAAACAGAGGGTTCCCAATTGAATCACCTTGGGCCTAATTCCTAGTCTACTGTTTCATTTATCAGCAAAACTTTCTGCCACTAAACACTATGTATTAATCTGATTAATGTTCCTAATGTAAATTAATTACATAGTTTATAATTAAGTCGTTAATATTTCAATAAGTTTCTTTTTGTGTAATAAAAATTGATTTATGCATAATATTTTTGTAATTGTTATTATATAGAAATGTGAACCATTTAAGACAAGAAAATCATTAAATCAAATTTAGAAATTAAAATAATTAGTTACTATATCAATTACGTAGATATCAATTAAAAATTATTAAAATTATTGATATGTAAAATAGTATTTTTTTTTTATAAATAAAAAATTATAATTGGTTTATTAATTAATCATTGTTATTATTTAAATATTTAATATTACTGATTTTAAATTATTCTCTAATTTTAATTTAAAAACTAATTTAATGAAAAAACTTAATAATGTTAGAGATCCATTTATACTCTAATTATTGTGAATAATAATAATTTTTTTAGTTTATAAAATAGTATTTAAATTAATTAATATATATACTAATTATTATTATAATAATTTTATAAAGAAAAATAATAAATAGTGAATGATAAATTTTAAAATGTAATATTATTTTTCTTAACTAAATAATATCTTGATAAAAAATATTTGTATCTGTAAAATGTATAGATACTAATTGTTGAGTTAACAGTTTATTACTAAAATAGTATACAACACTTTCTTTTAAAGATTTAATAAAAAATCATATGTTGCTCATTTATCAATTTTTTTATTTAAAAGAACAAAAAAAAGATAAAGAAAAAGGATATGAGAGAGAGAGTGAGTGAGAGAGAGGGAGAGAGAGATTACAATAAATTATGTATATATAAATTATATTGTTTCTAAAATTTAATTAAAGTTTTGCAGTGGGGCTAAACCCACTTTAATCCTGACCCTAACCCACTTGAGAGGGGGTTTTGGGGGTTGGGGCTTTTTTTTGGCCCCCTACTTGAGAGGCTTCTTAAAATAAGACTTTTTCAACAATGGGTTGGGCTGGCCCTAGGGCCATGGATTAAATTGACACCTCTTCCCTTAAGCACTTTATAGGGTTTCCATTAATCTTGAAAAAAATTATAATAAGTTTAACCACTTCTGGTTTTACATTAGTCCAACTCGCTAGTAAGTTTCACCTCTCTTAGTATACAAATAATCCAACTGACTATATCGTTTAACTCCACAAAGTTAAACAAACAAGTATTTTAAATCACTTTTGATTTTATAAAAACAACAAAGTGTTTTTATGAAAAACAAGTACAAATAATAACACTTTCATAGAGATGATATATTTGCAATGCAAGAATATCTGAAAACTTATAATAAAGATTTTCTTTTCAAAGAAAGCTTTATATGATGCAAGTGAAAGAGAGGTTTGACAACACAAGAGCAATATTGATTATTGTTTCTTCTCTTCATGTGATTCTCTTTATATAGGTTTTTTCGAAAAAGATCTGTTATTCAGAGCATTGACTTTCACGTAGCAATATAGCCTTTTGGTACGAGGTTAGATGTTATGTTGCTTTTCCAGAAACAATTGTGTTGCTTATACAGATACGTCAAACATAAGGCATTGAAGAAACATTTCCAGAATGTCTTCCTATCTCTTAACGTTCTTCTGAACCAATGTAGAACTTTTGAATAAAACTGTCTTTAATGATATGTACAGATAAAGAGAAAACAACACAACAGACAAAAAAGTACTATTTGTATATTCATTTAAACGTTAGACATTCATTAGCTTTTTAGCTTGATACGTATACTATAATTTTTAGAGAAGTTTGTTTTAGAGTAACGTTATTCATTTAGAATCTTTACACATGTATAGCGTTTAATGTGTTATCCTAAACAGTTTCTTTTCATTAGACATTATTGTTAAACTTCAAAACAAGAGTTGTTAGACGATCTTGTCTTAACATTGATTTATAAAAGATTTACTTGAATTAAGTAAAGTTGTAAGGAAGAAAAAAATTCGAAATACTGGTTGCAAAAATAAGGAAAATTTATGAATCGATGGTGATGAAAGGTTTGATCATATCTCTCCTTTATGGGAAGTTAATTGCATCCACTAGATTTGATAAAGGTATAATTAAGGAATAAGATGTTTATTGATTAATTTTGTTTGACATATTATAAAAAAGTCCACATCTTAAATATTTTTTTTCATGATTTTATTCCTTTCATTTTTCATTTTATATAACTTTAATTCCAAATCTATCTTTTAATTTTTTATTATATATAATTTTGTTTAAATTTTAACTTTAAAAATATATTAAATGGAAGGAAAGGGTGTAGAGTTACAATTCAAATGGGATGTTGGGTGTAGAGTTTCTTTATACAAATGAAAGGAAAGGGTGCAGTGGTGCATGTTTTGTAATAAGGAAAAAATGGAAGTGCAGTCAATGTTAGACACAGAAATAATTAATAAACATAAAATTAATAAATAATCACCTGATTAATTAGGGGTATTGTTGGAAGTCCCACATCCACTAGAGAAGTGTATATAAGTGGGTGCAAACTTCACCCTACAAGCCGGTTTTGTGGGGTTGAGTTAGGCTTAAAGTCCACTTCTAACATGGTATCAGAGTCATTGTTAAAGCCTATCCTAACGATATTTGTTGTCATTGGGCATGTTTTTCCACCCGCTATCGGACCACTCATTAAATGTCTAATCCCACGCTCGAGATATATATACCTCAGCGTGAGAGAGGTGTGTTAGAAATCTCACATTGACTAGAGAAGTGTATATAAGTGGGTGCAAACCTCACCCTACAATCCTACTAAAGTTTCTTTATACAAATGAAAGGAAAGGGTGGAGCGGTGCATGTTTTGTAATAAGGAAAAAATGGAAGTACAGTCAATGTTAGACACAGAAATAATCAATAAACACAAAATTAATAAATAATTACCTGATTAATTATGAGTATTGTAGAAAATTGAAGAATGATGAAATGTTTGGAGCTACAAGTGAAAAACCAGCTGCATCCAAAAACAAAATAAAAGAAGGTGGGCGTGTGTGAAGTGAGTATGGGGGTGTAGAAATTAGGGCATTTCTTCCTCCATCCATATCCATATTAAAATGACCAAATTACTCTTAATTAAAAAATAATAAAAACCCTAAAATAATTAAAAGAAGCCTCTTCCTTTCATGATAGTAGTGCCGCTTCACCTTCATACATCTCAGTTCCATTGTCGTGGGAAGGTTTTTCGCCTAGTTGCACTGCACTGCACCTCCATTGGTGGAAAGCACGTCTCCCAACACCTTCATGAGAGAGAGAGATATACAGGGGAGGGAGGGAGAGAGAAAAAATTTGGATCAAAAAATTGAAAGAAATATTAGTTTTCTAAAAGAATTTCTAAGTGTATATAGGGAATGAGGTTAAACTCTTTTTACATTAATCTTAACAAACTCATGTGTGTTTTATTAAAATTATTTTTATTTTAAATTATATATTTTAGTTTCTTCTATTTAAATTTATCCTTAGTTTCATAATGGTCTTATTTATTTGTTTCATTTAATTTATCTTCAATTACATATTAATCCTATTTATTTTATTTATCTACAATTATGCAATTGTCTTACTAGAAATGTGATATTTTTTTGTGTTTTAGGATAAGTCATTAAAAGAAGTTGTGAAGGATAAGATTGTTGAGTAAGTATGGATAAAACTTAAATAATTGTATAAGACAAAATCTTTGGCATATAGACTCTCTTGAAGTAACAATTGTATTTTTGTTACGTTAGATTAATTATTGCTAAACCATTTAATTTAGTTTCAATTTTGTGCTTAAACAATAAATTATAAAACATAATATTTTTTATCATCAAGTCTCTTCACAAGTAAGGATGTCAAGTTATCTTAACAAACACGTGTTATGTATATGAACATAAGCAAGTGTTTTATTTAGTTTACTTAATAAGTTTTTAGTTAAATGGATGTAAGCATGTATACTTCGTGTAGTAAGTTTTTGCTTCGACAAATATTAAGTAATTTTGATTGACAAATGTAAGTCTTGAACATTTTCTGATACAAGTTAAACTTAAAAATGCTTATTTTATCTTTATGGAGAGTGTTTGCTTCTTCATTTTTTCAAGAGAATCTCACAATAATTTGTCAATATCAAGATCCCTTTTAAGAGCATGCTAAAAGATTGTTCATCATTTATATCTGTCATTCCTGAAATTAACACAAACTAAGTTTCTTTAAATTTTGCAATATATTAAATTTTACAATATAAAATACAACCTAGGTCAATTCTCATAAAGAATAGACACATGCACGCATACATACATATATATATATATATATATATATATATATATATATATGTTTGTGCACGTGCTACACTACATATATTTTATTTTGGTTAATTACTTTTTTATCATTCAAAATGATTAGAAATCTCCCATTAACTACATTCAAGGAAATTATAATATATAAATATTACAAACTATGTCTTATTAGTTAGTTTTGTAAGATTGAATTAGACCATCTATAAATATTTAATCATGTATCAACAACTGATTTTATTATATTTGGTTAGTATCTGTTTAGTCAATATAAGTTTGGATTCAAGTGCAAGTTATCTAATTTGACCTCATACCATAACTTTAGAGTGATTTTTAAACTTATGATGGAATAACTCCTTGATTGACTTGTTAGCAAGACTTAAAGGACAATATAAACCAACTCGTTATTTAATGAAATACAAAAGATAAATTATTAGAAAATACAACAGATTTATTGAAATCTCTTTCTTCAATGAATTATGTAAGATTCGCAATAAATAAAATAATTATTGATTTTAGTATTTTATTTATTTGTGTGATTTATAATATTAAATGGTCTATTGTGACGTGTTATTGGATAATGAAATTATAGTAGAATGAATATGAATTTATTTAAATTTAGCTCTATTATTATATTTCAAAATTTTGGAAGAAAACCTTATATACTAATGTTTGTGTTATTGTCTCATAGAATCTGAGTTGACCTGGTAATAGATGAGTGGGCTTCTGTGTGTGCATGAATCATGTTTAATTTCCTGTAGCCTGATAAGGTTTTTTTTTTTTTTTTGATGAGGTTATGGTGGGGTTCACGAAAGTGTGATTGGAAAAGAGGTGGGTTATTATGGTGTTATGGGAAGTAAGAGAGAGAAAAGAGAAAACTGTTTAATCTATTTTTTTTTTGATACGTGTTAGGGTAGGAAATATAAGGGGGACTTGGTCTTCAATTTTATTTATTAATTAATTATTTTATTTGGAGAGTGACATGCACGTAGAGGTAGTTTTTCTAACGGATGCAACGGGAGGAAATAAGAAAGTGGGTCTGAGCTTTAGGAGTATTCGGAAGGCTTATAAAAATTAGCTTGGAGGAAAAGGATAGGAGTAAGAAACAAAACCCTAGTTTTTGTGAGTGAAAAGTTGTGACTGGGAAGGAGAAGCAAACAACACATCTAACTGTGACAAGAAAGGCGATCGTCAACATTTTTTCACATTCGAAACCGTGAGGAAATCGAAGGTAAGGGGAGTAACTCAATTATATCTTGTGCATGGTGGTTTGTGATTTGATGACTGTTTTGTTAAGATTTTTGAGTCTTCCCGTGATCGAAGACTTTTCTAGGGGAAGGGTGTAACCTTGGGAAGACATGTATGTGCATCTCGTGTTGAGAATGGTGTGTTCCGTGGGGTTGTAAATAGATATAGTACTTCTTGCTCTTTGTTTTATGCAGAGTTAATAACGTGTATGTTGTACCCATAAGAAGATTGTGTTCGTAAGGGGGCAGTTACTGTACTGAGGAAATAAATGCTTGGATTAAGGTGAGTGTTGGTAAAGCACGTGTAAGGTTTAGCAGAAGAAGGGTATAAGTGTGATTGTATGGCAGTGCAGGTAGGTTACGTGAATGGGTGAAGGTATGCGATTTAGTGAGGATAATAGGAAAATAGAATGCATGGTGTAAGATAAAATAATTTAGATTTTAGAAGGGTGTTGTACTATGTTGCAGGAGAAAAAGTTGGTATAAAAATATATTATATTTTATGAATATTAAGGTGGAGTTTCACTGGGTATCACGTAAGGATTTAATTCCTTGAAATTTTATAATTTAGTGAGAGAGTCATGGTATGTGTTGAATAAAAGAAGTTGGGATAATATTGGGGAGTTGGTCTTAAGTATTTAATTGAAAGTAGATTCTTAGGTTGCTGTTTTGTGATGCGAGTAAACCAGTTATTTTCAGTGATTAATGTTTACATGCAGGGGGTTTGTTTCTCATAACTTGAGAGCTGGTGAGATTTGGTTTTGAATTGGAGAATGAGATGTGTGGGTGTAAGGGTGGTGGTATCTCGAGAGAAAGGGAGGAGGGTTATTTGAAGGTGTTGTGCCTGTTGCGGGATGGGGCTGTGTGGTTTTTGTAAGTAGAAAGGGTATTAAATGTAGTAGGAGAAAAGAAAAGTAAAATTAAAGGAGAGAAAAGAGGAAGAGTTGGGGTACTGGAAGTTAGAAAAAAAAGAGGTGCAGAGACTTAATATAAGTTTATTAGATTTTAATTGTTGTTTAAATGATTATTTAAAGTGGAATTGTGGACATTAGGATCTAAAGGGAAGTTGGAATTTAAAGCAAAGATGTGTGCAACAATTATGTTTGTGGGTCCCACAATGTTAAATGGCAAGTAGAATGTAAATGTTTTGACATGGGGTTGCTCTTTTTCTAGTGGAAGTTACGTATATCTTATATATACATATATAAGTTTATATATTAGGTCAGGTGTTACCTATACATACATATATTACTTTACGTGTTGCGGATATATCTATATACATAATATTATATTAGGTGTTAAGTGTGTATATAAACATATATATTAAATATAATATGTTTCCTTTTTGCTATGAAGTTTCGGGTTGGATGTTGGATGGGTAATGATGGTATGAGTGATTTTTATAATTTAATTGAAGGGTTCGAGGGATTATTATGTATGTAAAATAAATTATAAAAGTTGAATATGAACATGAAACTGTTATTTTCCTCATACTGTTGTCGTTTGTGTGAGCCTTTAGTATTGCGATACGATAAGGATGTTGGGTCTCGTATAGAGTTAGAGATTCGAGTGTCACTTCCTTTTGCGAAAGGAGGTGAATGTCTCGCCCAAAGGAATTTTCGATAAGTCGGGGAGATAAGTCTGAAGTTGCGATAGAGGACGACTCGAATCACCCTGTTTTGCGTAACAGGTTGGGACGACAGAGTACAAGGAAATGACATTGATTTATGAATGGATTGATTGGGATATTTTGAGTGGAAATATGTTGTTTTGATCCCTTATGATTTATGTTTATTATTGTTTTATTGTGATATAAACTATGACGATATTTCTAGTTGTTCACCCTTGCAGTGTTGTGGTTGTGGTTTCCACCTACGATGATCGTACTTCTACAGGAGTAGATGGTGTTGCAGATGATGCTAGAGTGCAGTAGTTGATGAGAGGAGGGAAATTAGTTATTATGGGATTTTATTGATTTCGTTATTTAAACTTTCTTTTCAGACTAGATGTTTCGGTAAAGGTTATGTTTTTGAATTTTGCGTTTGTAAGAACAACGTTTATGATTTATGATTTTAGTTTCCGCAATATTATTGAAATAAAGTTTTTTTTTCTTTTACTTGGAACCATCAATTTTATAGTAAATTATATAAGGATGGTATCATTCTATTTCACATGTAACATCCAGTTAAGATGTTACAAATTAACTGTGAGTAAGAACCTTTAAACTAAGTAATAAAAAATATTGTTATCAACACCTAACAAAATATTCGTAACAAGTATTATTATATCCATAAATACATCTTTACACCATAAATGAAAACAAAAATACACACCCATTAAATTATCTAGTTTAAAATATTAAAGTATTTTAGTAAAACTTACATATTCGAAATAGTTTTTCTTAACATGAGAAAATATGAATTTTTAAGGTAAACATATTTCTAAAAATAAAACAGTGTAATCGTTCTTATGAAATTAGAAAAAAATTTAAATTAATCTATCAAAATTTCAACTCCACTATTTAAGCTTTTAAAATTAAATATTTAATATTAATTTAATTCCTTTATAAATTAATAATATTACTCAAGTAACACACTGCACAACATATTTTGACTTAACGTAGTTGACAAATCGAATTTTCAAAATTTTTTTTAAATTTTTTTTTCTTTAGTTGTAAGATCTAACGTGAAAGCTTTGTACATTTTCAAAATCAAAATATCCTTTTATTCATTTTTATATTACTTTATATTTATTTTCATAAAAAGAAAGTGCAAGGCGTAATAAGCAAAATCGAGAATCGAACAATGCAAACGAATCAGATGCTGATACCCAAATCGCATCCTGATACCCTTTACAAAGAATGACCAACTTTGGTCTTCACTTTTAAGTGAGAGAATATATTATATAAACAACCATACTAACATTAAAACTTTATGATTGAAAATTTAAGCCTAAAGTATTCAATAATTCTTTTCGTATCAGATACTTAAAACATTTTGGTTTAGTTTGTTAGTTTTAATGGTAAACATTTATTTTTTTAATTGATAAAAAAAATATTCGTTATTAAAAGAGATATATACAAATAATTTTTAATTAATTAAAAAAGTCAATCTAACCATATAAACAAAATATAAATAAACATTTATCAAATCAAAATTTTATGTATACATAATTTAAAAAGGTTGATAGACGAAACAAATATCAACTAACACTTATTTTATCAAATTATTAAAATTGACGTATTATGTTTTATTATTAAGTTTTATGACACTATTTTGTCATTAGTAATTTACTTTTATAGAAAGTTAAATATTAATTTATAATATTAAAAACCTATTTAGTTTTTAAAAGGAAAAAATATTTATTTTAGTTCTAAATGAATACAAAATCATACGTTCTATTATTACCTTTTTGTTTTAAAATTGTTATTGAAATAAAAAATTAAGAGTAAATTTCACAGTAAATTAAATCTTATTTTGACATTAAGGTATAATATTAAGAAACTATTTATGTTTGTATATATATCTAAAAGCTAAATTAAATTTTTATTTTATTAAAGAAAAATTGATATACGTCATACATTTAAAACATTAGAAAATGTTTTCTTAACAATTCTTTTTATAATTTTTTTAAACGTTTACGTGATGGTTCTTAATTGATCGGTTAGATTCAAATAAACTAATAAAATAATGATACATAATATATTATTAGAAGGCTATTATGAAAAGTTGTTAACCTGTTATTTCAAAAACATTACATGTATACTTAATATTTTGAAAAATATAATAAGTAGATAGACTCAGCTGGGAAGAGAAAAAGAAAGCAAAGACAAAGAAAAAGTTTGTATTATTATTTCTTTATTAATTTGAAGGCACGTGTGGTTGTGTGAGGAACGAAGCCAACCATTTTAGACAGGTCAAATCAAAAGCTTTGTCGTCCAGTTTCGTGTGACCTAACTAACCCTTCTTATATCACTTGCCATCTTTATGGAACTTTCAAGCAAAATTTAGGTCTAAGTAAGAACTAACACAAGCAGTAGCCACATTTTTTGACAAGTTTTTTCAATATATGTCTTAAGAATATTATTTCAATGCTATAAATAATTAAATTTCAACGTAAATAAATAGTAGCTTTTATGTAAATTTTTTTTATCTTGAGTGTTAATATTTTTTTAAAACTAAGTGTCTAATAAATTATAAAAGTTTAATTTAAGTACATATTAACTGTAAAATCTTCTAGTTTTTTTATAATTTTTATTTTTAATTTATATATAAACTAATTTTAATTTACAAAAAAAGTTAATTTATATATTTTTCAAATCTCATCCGAATAAATCTGTATGTATGTTTAATTATAAGATGATTATTGGAGTCTGTTTTTTTCTCTCTCTATTTATAAAACTTAATGTTATTTAAGGTGGCTTTTAATTATAATTTTACGTCATGACCATCATTGACTGATACCAAAAATATTGGAAGAGCCTAAACACCAATTTTCACGCAGCACTATTTTATATTAAATTAAGAAACCACGCTTCATTGCATAAATGTCTTTATAAAGACCAATTCTGTTCGCAAATTTTCTGGATCCACGATCTTTCTTCCTTTTCTCTTTGACCATTTACCGGTACGCTCTTCTTCCGATTCAAACCCTAACTAGTTTGCTTGCATTTCCTTTCTCTTTCATCATTCAACGTCGCCAATTGTTCCGATTCACGATCCCTCGCCTTGTAGCTTTTTCTTCATCCGATTTTTTGTGAAAGATTTTTAGTGCTTAATTCATGCGTTCCTAACACTGAAGAGCTGGTACAGGTTGTTGTTGTGCTAGTGCAAATGGCGTTCTTCAGAAGCGTTTCTGCACTCTCTCGGCTTCGCTCTCGCGTGGTAACTGAGGAAAACAGTAACTAACTGTTTTGTTTGTGTTTGATTATTGTTTATGTGACTTGCTGATTTTTACCTTTGCAATGGAATGACAGAGTCAGCAATCTAATCTCGCGAATTCAGTTAGATGGCTCCAAACTCCGAGCTCCAGTAACACTGTATTTTCTTTTTTCCTCTATCCTTATCTCTGTGTCGTTGGTGCTTGGTGAAAAGTTTACTCTGAACAGTGTTAGATGCTGTGTTTAATCTGAGGAGGGTGTTGCTAATACTGTTATTGTGGTGAAGTTTGGAATTGGGTGTTCTAGTATAGTTTCTCTTTGGACTTTGGGAATGAAGGATACCTCAGGCTAATTATTGTTTATTATAGGTTATAAATTTTAAACTAAGTTTTATTTTTCTTTTATGTGGTTATTGCAGGATCTTTATTCTGAGTTGAAAGAACTCGTTCCAGAGTATCAGGTTTGTTTCCGATTTAAGCTTCCGTGGTGACACTGTTTTATGTTGGATGCATTAAAGTGTGATCCATATTTTTCAGGGTTTATTGATAATTTTCGGGTCTGCCTTCAAGTGTGTGATAGTTTTTTCATGTCTGTATTGTTTTAACGTTGGATGCATTAACGTGTAATCCATATTTCTTGGGGTTTATTGTGTCTGCATCTCATTGAAGTGTTTGATAGTTTTGTCGTGTCTATGTTGTATTTTTGGTTGGTATATTGGTGGGTGATAGATAATGTGAATTAAAATTTTGTTTGTGCTCAACTTTCAATGCACAATATAGTTGCAGTGATTTGTACCGTGCTATCACAAGTCTGAGATTCTTGGCTAATGCCTTACCTGCTTTGTAATTCCAAGTTATGATGGATTTCATAATCTGTTTCCTTCGTTTCATTGTTTCTTCATGTTAGCTTGTAGCATGCAAAACACTAGTTAATTCTTGTAAAAGAATGTTGTACCTCTCTACCTTATGTTTTAATCTATACATACAAACCTGGTTGCAGGAACGGGTTAAGAAGCTAAAGAAAGATCATGGAAGTGTTGAGTTGGGAAAGATAACTGTTGATATGGTAATTATATTATCTTTTTGCCGATATATATATATATCTTTTAAAGTTACTAGTCAATAAGCTTGTGATTAACTTATTTTTTGAGCACCCGTTTGTCACAATTGAAAGGTACTTGGTGGAATGAGAGGAATGACAGCTTTAGTGTGGCTTGGGTCAGCTGTTGACCCAGACGAGGTAAATATCTAAATTAACTCGGTCTTCAGAGTTCAGAGGATTATTAAAGTGCTTGGTTCTTGCTTTGGACTAATTTGATCAATCTGTAAAATCTTTATTGTAGCATTTTTTTGTTAATGTTTACTGTTTACAAAAGGGTTCTCTGATAGCAGCCTGTTATGTCTTACAGGGAATTCGCTTTAGAGGAATGTCCATTCCTGAATGCCAGAAAAAGCTTCCAGGTGCTTTTCCTGGTGGGGAGCCTTTGCCCGAGGCTGTACTGTGGCTTCTATTGACAGGAAAAGTATGCAATAGTTTTAGAAAATCAAATTAAATTAATTATTTTGAACTTTGTTTATTTGTGACATAATGTAGCGCAATCCTTGTACCAAGGTGTTTTAATATCTTCTCTCAGTTAAGATTATGTTGTGTAATCTTTGACTCATACACTTTGTTATAGATACCAAACAAAGAGCAAGTTGACTCATTATCCCAGGAATTGCGAAGTCGTGCAACTATCCCAGGTTCAGTTTCTTTTGCTGTCATAACTTGGTTATATTTACCTTGAAGCTACGTGTTACTCATCATTTCGGTATAATGGTTTGTCTCAATTAAGTGAATTGACACAACATTATTAGGGCATGATAGTATGTTCAGGATTATATATATGATTATAACTTAAATTCTCTCTAGGTAGCTTGTGTGTTGTTTAGAACTGTGGTGGCAAAGGAACCTTATGGCTTGCATCTCAATTGTCTTTGTTTTGTCTTTTTGGTTCTCTTTTGACGAATTGTACATGTAACTGCTTGTTGCGTAAAATATATGGACATGCTTTGTTGCATTTTGTCTGGGTTGTGCACATTCACCCTTTGGTTTTGCTCTTGTTCAAATGTCACTCAAGATGTGTGTAGAAGATTTTAACATAAAATTTGCTGGCTTGTTTCTTCTGTACTTGAGTCTGTGTTTATTCTTGGACTTATTATTAGTTTTTGTTGCAGATTATGCTTATAAGGCAATTGATGCGTTACCTGTTTCTGCTCATCCAATGACTCAATTCACAACTGGTGTCATGGCACTTCAGGTCAAGCAAAAGATTCTTTCATGATCTTTTAATTTATGTTTTCTCTCTGTTCTTTTGAGCTATAACTTTTCTTCTATAATTCAATTGGTTTATCAATCTGATTAATTTGCTAATACTTTAATAATATCAAGACTGAGCAAAGAATTTTGTAAAAAGTTTCATTAGGATGACAATGGATCAAAGTTTTGCTCATAAAAAGCTGAAAATGGGAGGGAAATCATTTGATAACTCTAAGCTATATTTGACTGGAAATTCTTGATTAACATGTCTAACATATGCTTATGCAAGGTTCAATTTTTTAGCTGCTATAATCTTCAATGAACCATATGTGGTTGCTTGCTTCTTTTGTTCTTATCCTTCTTGGTGGAGATTTCATATCGAGTATAGATATGACCAAATTATAGTATATAAGTGAGTACAAATATCTTTTTTTCAAACCAATTTTGTAGGTTAAATCAGACCTAAATCCACTTTCAAAGATGGTATTAGAGCTTATCATAATAAGGTTTGTTAGAGTTGTGTCACCCTTTATTAGGTCACTCTCAAACCACCTACGAATATCTAGTTTTACACTTGAGATGTCCATTCATTAGTGTGAGGGGGAGTGTTGGAGATCTCTCATCAATTAGAGAGATATGACTAAATTATAGTATGTGAGTGCAAATCTTAACTTGTGGGTCAATTTTATAAGATTGAGTTAGAAATAAATTCACTTTCTAAGACCTCATCTGAGACGATATAATCTTGAGTAATGCTGGTGCTAGGTGTTGTTTGTTTTGCAAAGGATAAAGTAATTGATGAGTATCATAAAATATTGGGTTATGGTATATGTCTTTGTAATATAATCAAATCATGATCCCTAGGAGCTCTATTGTTCTCTTGTTGTCGACCCTCATATCATCATCTCCAACCCTCCCAAAAATATCCTTGGCAAGGCTGTTGTGAAATACAATGGGAAAACAAAAGTTAACTAAAAAATAAACTTATCATAAGCTCCAAAACTGTGTATAAAGCTATTTCCTTTGTTTAGATTATTATTTAATATACCAAACACATGTGAAGAGTAATGCCAAAAAATTTTTCCATCAATTAGATAGCAATCTTTGAAAGGATTTTAATTTAAAAATGTTCTCAATATCCGTCTAGATTTAGACTCTTTCTTTTTAAAATGAAAGAAGATGAAATTAGTTGATAATATCCTTGTCAATAAGGGATGTGGTGCTTGGGGATCTATTTATATTTGAACTTAAATTCTAAACCGCTATAATAAAGCAGTAACAGCTGTGTATGTTCAATGTGCTGGAATGATGCCTACACTTAGTGAGAAGGATTTCTGGATGGTGGGAAATCTGAATCAAGAAGCAGCCAGGCTTTGGAAGATGGACGGAGGATACTCTTGAGGTATCTCAAGATTTGAGATTTAAGACATGAAGTAACTATAGGTGGAAGGCAAATTCCATGTTGTACCTGGATACTATAACACTATGTTCTTATCCATTTATCCTACTCTGGAAGTAATTTACACCTAAGTTGAATGGAACCCGTATTCCTTTGTTTGGAAGTGGTTTGCCCACCTTTAACATGTCAGAGTCTATAACTACGTTCAATAAAGTATTAATAATCAGACAATCAATACCTTGTTTCATCAATCCAGATTGCATGTATCTGGGTCATTATGGGTTTTATCATTCCTCTTTAGTCACAGTGTGGGCTCTATCTGTTCATTTCTAAGCTGGACAGATCAGAGGATTTTCCACCTACTATTCTCACACTTTACAAGTTTAAGAAGCTCCTAACCTCTTTTCTATGATAATCGTTTCACTTCACCTTTTCTTGTAAATAGAAACATTTGATTCACAATCAATTCATTACGTTTTTCAGGTGCAAAGTGAGTTTCAGAAAGCTTATGAGAGTGGGATAGCTAAGGCAAGGTAAAATTCTAAATGGTGTTTGTTTTATTTCCAACATTATATGTTACTCTAGCTGTTTTACTGCTTGGATTTAGGTATTGGGAACCAACTTATGAGGACACCTTGAATTTAATTGCACGATTGCCAGCCATTGCTGCTTATATTTATCGACGGTATGTAAAGCATATCAATCCTAATCAAAATTACACATTTGATATTCTATGGGATGTGTTATATGATACACACACACACACACAAAGAACAATGAGAGATATCATAATATCATATATTGTGTGATGACTTGATCAAAATTGACAGATTTCTACTGGCATCTGACGATTGAATTAACTTGTTATTTTAAAGGAAATACAAGGATGGAAAAATCATACCCTTGGATGATTCTTTGGATTATGGTGCAAACTATGCTCATATGTTAGGGTTTGATGATCCAGAAATGCTGGAGTTCATGAGGCTTTATATTTCCATCCACAGGTTTGCATTCCATTGCTAATGATGACCGTTTTATGATTATGATCAGCTGTATATGGCTCCTGCATTTACAGCAACCCCAGTTATTTTGCTAATGATGACACATACATTGATAGTGAGAAGTTGTATAGTTCTCTTCTAATTACAGGCAATTGCAGTTTCTAATGTTTAATTTTCTTTTTTACCAAAATTTTGTTTGCAGTGATCATGAAGGTGGAAATGTTAGTTCGCACACAGCTCACCTAGTAAGTTACTTCCTTTAATCAAGCTCTTTCTGTCCTGTACTAATTTTTCTTTATTAAATACTAATAACATGTATTTTTAATATGAATCACTTGTGCTGTGGTAAAGGCCTGTGTTTTTCTTATATTTATTGTTTTAATGTACTGTACTATGTTTACCCCTCAGGTCGCTAGTCCTCTCTCAGATCCTTACCTTGCATTTGCGGCTGCTTTGAATGGTTTAGCTGGTCCCTTGCATGGTTTGGCCAATCAGGTAATTTCTTTATTTGGTTTTCCATTTTTATCAGTTTTCTGTTTATCTGATATAAATTTTTCTTTAGTTCATCTTTCTGTTCAGAAATCGTATGTGGTTTTAAATTTTACTCATACCTACATTTTTACCATTTTTAGTAACACTTCTGCTTTACTATTATATTGTGTTCTGTTTACTTTTGTCAGTTTATATGCAAATACGTATATGTCTGATTTTGTTCACTTCTGTTATGATGCTACAGGAAGTTCTCCGATGGATCAGGTCAATAGTTGCGGAGTTTGGAACTCCCAACATAAGTACAGAGCAGTTGGCTGACTACATTAATAAAACATTGAGTAAAGGCCAGGTAATGTCATAACTGATAGGAATCTGGATGCTAAATTGTGATTTACTTTTTACTTGCATTTTGCTCAATTTTTATTTTTGTATAAACTTTGAAGTAATGAAAATTGTTATGGAAGAGCTGAGGATACAAATTACACTTCAAAAAATGAAAAGAAAATCAATTGAATAAAGCATGCCACTGTGTCCAATGTTTTGTGTTCAAAATGTTTTCCTCCTGAGGAAAATCATATGTTAGCTGGAGGGCATTATGGTTCTTCAGTTCCCTTTTATGTATTTGCACATGCACACACCCAGCCAGAATTTTTCCATTTACAATACAAGCCTTCCCTAACGGGAAGTTTCTACTAGAAAATTTAATCGAGGTTTTAGTAGACCTTCAAAATAAGGAAATGATATATGTAATAAACATATTATGCTTTATTAATGTATGTTTTTTGTATGTGATAATATGTATATCTTTGCACCAAATGATTTAGAGAGAATACCACCATCTACTTCTAAGGTAATATAAGCTTTGGCCTTTTACTTTTGAATCTACAGGTTGTGCCTGGATATGGGCATGGGGTTCTGCGCCAGACAGATCCAAGATACACGTGCCAGAGGGAGTTTGCTTTGAAGCATTTGCCTAATGATCCACTTTTCCAGTTGGTAATCACTTATTTCCTAATTCCAGATTGTGTTTGCTTTGGAGTGTTTTCTTGTGATTTAATTTCTTTATGATCTAACGCGACTGTGACCCTTTCAGGTGTCTAAAATAAAAGAGGTTGTGCCGCCTATTCTTACTAAGTTAGGCAAGGTAATGTTTATATTTTCATTTTTCAATATACCTCTTATGGAATTATTTATTCTGAACTTCGTTCACTCTTTGAATAGTTTCATTATGTTGTTTTCATGTAGTGTCCCACATTTAATTCGATACAGGCTGAACTATAATAAATGTACTCATTACACTCTTTGCTATTAGTGGGAATTTATTGCTGATATGGTTGAACTTTTTCGTGTAGGTTAAAAATCCATGGCCTAATGTTGATGCTCACAGTGGGGTGCTACTGAACTACTATGGTCTAACTGAGGAAAAGTATAGTGTTACTTCTCGCCTGTTCGACTTGAAATAGTTTTCTTTTTTTCAATTAATTTAGGGTGAAAACTGAATCTAATGACTTGTGAAATTGTGGACAGCTATTATACTGTTCTATTTGGGGTATCGAGGAGCTTTGGAGTTGGCCCTCAGGTCTGTCTTTTCCCATTGTTTCCTTGTTAATATTTTCTCTTTTTGTTACCTTGCGTTAGCGTTTCTCTTTTGATGGATTTCAGCTGATATGGGATCGGGCTCTTGGAATGCCACTTGAAAGGCCAAAGAGCGTGACACTGGAGAAGCTCGAGCAGTTGTGTGGCAAATCATCCTGAAATTTAAAGCGCCGTTTCTCTGTTAATAATGACTAAAACACACTGCGTTAGATGTGTGTTGTTGAGTTAAAAAGCTTGGTATGATTGTAATGAACAATATTCATTGCCCTCCTCCATCGTTTCTATTTTAGAAGATTTTTGTATTTAGGTTTTAGGGTGGATTTTCACCCTCAAAATTTCTCTTTCCACATTTTTGAATGAACTAATTATTAGGTATGAAGGAGCATATATAAGAATAAAGGCATTTAGTGTCCTGGGGTTATCCCCTTGTATTCTTTCTAAATTGGAATGACGCTTTCGACAAAAGATCGACAACACTTATATACTTTGATCTCCCTATGGATGATGGATGAATGTAACTTTTTCGATGAAAAAATAAAAAGGACAGCACTTTATTCTTTCAATACTTTTATCGGCTGAAATTCGTAAGACTATTGTCAAATGCTACTTTTGTATTCTCAAATTAGCGGGATGCATTTTCTTATGAATTTTCTACCCATTGATGCATGTAATTATAGACTCATTAGGTGTATTGTATAGGAATTGAGATTGGAACTATGTAAATTATGATGTTGACGGTGATTTAATTTGAAGAGTGTTTTAAAATGTCACTATCAACGATTAATTTTGTTTAATAATGAACTAAATGTTTCTTTTACACATTACATATTTAATTTGTATCCATTTTAAAGAAGTTGAATTTAAATAAATAAAAGGTGCCGATTATGACACTGTTGCGATCTGAAACGATGAGCATATGGTCCGCAAAATTGAAAATAAAATATCTTAAGATTTAACTTAGCATTATTTATGTAGATTTTATCAATTCCATATTTATGTTCTTTTTTACATTACCATAAATTATCATAAGACTAAGGATCCTAATTCCATTGATTAAAGTATTGCAGCGATGGTTCTATGCGTATAATATGATGTTCTTCGTTTTATTAGTAATTGTTTGTTTTCGTATGTACTAGAGACAGTTTTTTTATTAACTAACTAGATTATTAGCTTACTATTTTTTACCACAAATATTTATTTTATACAATTGAATACAAGAATAGTTGGATGTATTCTCACCCGAATTAAGTAACTCTCGATAAATGTAAGTCAAAGGAACTTATTTAAGTTAAGCTCTAGTTAGTAAGATCAAAATGGAACCTTTCTTATAAAAGATCTTTGTAAAGTTGGACGTAATTAATGTAACTATACTGAACTTTAGTTTATTTATACTTTTTTATACTATAAAAACTAAATTACTTGTACTAAAAACTAAAACTAAGTTATACCATTTTTTAGTTCAGTTTATAGGAATTGAACTTTTGCATTTGTAGTTCAGTTAACTTTATAAACTGAACCGTGAATACTTATTATTAAAGATCATGTCACCAAGTGTATTTTTCTGTTATAATTGATCCTGTAAGCGGGTTGACTTTTTTTTAATACAATAACTGCTTTCAATTATTATTTATACATTATCTATAAATTAAAAATTGTATTATGTATACAAATGTATGAAAAGATATAATATTTTATTGAATTTTATAATTATAATTTTGAATTATTACTTACCTGACAATCTAATTTTCATCTAGTCTTCTATTTAGATTTTTAACATGACAACATAAATTGTTTAATATTGATTATTTAAACATTATTCATTATTTATTATTTAATCTCATAATTATTATTTTTATTTTATTAAAAACTAAAAATTGACATGAAATTATTCTTGATCAGAAATATTTTGAATATCTTGTATTATATGGTATCATAGTTAAAAATAATCTTTCATTTTCTTTTATATCATAAATTATAAAGCTGTGTGGAAAATTTAAACGAAAAAGTAAGGAGTTTTATAAAATCGACTTACAGTGATAATCTTGAAAGGATTGGTTATCAGTTAATTGGTGTAAGTACAGTTTTTTATAACTGAACTGTTGAACAATACAGTTTATATATAGTTCAGTTTCTTTTAGTTTGTTATAAATATAGTACTATAATTTAGTATGGTTTAGTTACATATGCACAGTCTTAGATCCTTGTAGCATGACTCCTTTTTTGTGTGTAAGATTAAAGTATCTCTAGTTGCATGTTCGGTCCAAAGTTTAGGAATTACATGTAAGAGTAAAACTCTTTAGCAGGAAACTGAAGAACATGAGACCCATTTGCATATGAAATTCCTTAATAACATGAAAAAAATTGAAGGACAATAATGTTGGGCATAAACAAAGTCCCACATCAGAAAAAATGAGAGATGGACATGAGTTTATATACACATAAGATATCTTCATTGATAAGAGGTCTTTTGGAATGATACCAAAAGCAAACTTTTACTTAACGTTCTCTTCTGCAAATAATTGAAGGGTCTATCTTTATCTGTCAAAATTCGAACTCTATTGAATCTCGAGATGTATGAATTAACTCTTAGTTTTGAAATGAAAAGTCTAATGATTTTGAAATAGAGGTTTAGTTTGAAAATACAAAGAGATAAATATGTTTAAGTTTCAATGAGTTGATACTAAAGACTTCAATCACTAAGTGACAATATCATCTAACACTTCACTTCAACAAAGATAGATGTGTTTAAACAAATGTATGTTTGAGTCATTTTATTGAGTGTTTTATTTGATATCTTAGAAATTATTTTTCACTTAAGTGGAAATATTGTTTGTTGGTTCCATGCAAACGATTTTTACTTACCTTATTTGATTGTATTTGTTGGCTATACATATGTTTTATGAAAAAAAAGTGTTTGATTATGCGTTTAAATGATTATTGTTTTAATTCAATGCACAGTGAAGTGTGATTTTGAGGTCACAAATGAGGAATAATATATGAACTATAATTATTTGAGTATTAAGAAAATATATATGTTGTAATCGATTAAGCCAAGTGAACTATGTTATATAATGGTAAGAAGTTCAAAGGGATTAATTGTATCGTCAAGATCACACAATGGAGTTTGAAACAGTTTATCAAAGCACAAGTTAAATTTTGAATAAGGATGTACTTTAAATTCATTGTAATCCATGTAGTTGAGATTGTATACCAAAAGTGCTAAAATGGATTAAGTATTGAATCTGTGATAAATAATGCTTAATATGAGTCTTTTGATCGGCATCTATAGATATTCTTTAATAAATATCGTGCCAATATATAGATGTATGTGATCCATGTGCATGTGTATATGTGTGCATATAATGAAACAAATTAAATGATTATGTGATTTATTATTTAAAATGCATAAACTTATAATTGTGAGTCTCTTGTGAATCGTTTTTCATGGTTGTGAGTGTTTTAACTTATTATAAAAGTATTAAACTTATATGTAAAATAATAGGTATTTAATTTTCTTTTTAACTTGGGTAAAATTATTACTATTCAGACTTTTAGATATGTGATAAAAAAATTGTTTTGACAAAAATATTACAATCTCAAAAAAATAAATTTATCATGTTTTATGTTATAACAAATTTTGTCATATGATAAAGATTAAATGGATAAAATTATAATTAAATCCTCATTGCTATATTATTACATAGATAGATAGATTTTATAAAATACGATCTAAAATAATCTTACTTTTGTTATAATAAAATAACGGCGCGTCAGTGAAATAATACAAAAACGAGTGTTTCTTCTTGCACCTCACTTCTTTCTCCTTACACCTCCAAAATTACATTTTTTTCTTTTATTTAATAAAAGTCAAAACACTATTAATGATTTATTAATGATTTCTTAACCACTAACACCCCTCCCTAACTACCAACAACTCTGTCTGAAGTATAAACCCTAACATGCACCTCCTTCGTGGTTCCATCACTCACAGTAACATTTCTTGACTTCACTGTTTACTGTTTGATTGTTCTGAGTTGAGCTGATCCATGGTGGTGATACTTGCTGGTTGGTGGGAGGAAGAAGAAGAGAGAGCTCAGTCCAGGTTAGTAAAAGATATGAAATAAACACAGTTAACCGCACTTCGTGTTTCTACTGTGCACATTGATTTTGTTTTTAAATTTTGTTATATATGTATTACAAAGTTCCGTGTAGATAGTTCCCAGTAGTAGTTCCAATGCTCTAGTTATTTATGGATTTCCTTGTGTACAAGTAGAAAAATACCTTGGATTGTAGCAAACACTAAAAGCACATCTTGTAGATAATGCATTAACAACATCCATGAAAGTTCTAGGATTCAATTGTTAAGCAGTGGGAACTACAAAGGAACCAGAACCTTTCAACTGGGCTGCCCTATGAATCCCTAATCTCAGTTCTCCATCGTCGCCCCTGATTTATATTATAAAATGTTAGTCGTGTTTAGGAATACAAGTTCTCTTTTGCTTTTGGCAGTAAGGAATCAATAGTTCTAAGGTTTATACAAGTAGCCATGAACTTCATGAAATAATCAAGTAATTAAAATCAATCAATTGGTTGGTAAGTAGATGTTGAATAGTAAAAATAGATACTTAGATTGTAGTGATGGAACCTACCGTGCATGGTGGAGAAAGTTGCAAACTTGTCACTGGGAAAGGTTTTTCAGTCTCACCAAACTTTCGGAAGCTAGATGGCAACCTAATATAGGATTCTGTAATATTCACTGCCTTTGTGGCGTGATAGCATGGTTCTAGGATGTTGTAAATGTTTAACCCATCAACCAACTAAAATAGCAAGAATCATCAATGAGTTCCAAATTCACTTAGCTTATTCCATGCCTGTAATACATAGTTAAATCACCTTTAGAGACTTATTGACAACACTGTATTGCATTTGCAATTCAACACTTTCAACCTTTTAAAGAAGGATCTAGGGTATGAGGTTTTGAAGGATATGGTGTCTCCTAGTGGAGGTGGAATAGAAGATTGTTTGAGGAAACTCCTTCAATTGCTGTGAAGCGTGACGATCAATAGGAGCATTAAGACTCTTTTTTGAAGGAAGTGGTGGCTAGCATAATTGACAAAATTTCTACCTATGGTAATTAAAATTAAGAATGTCTTTTTTGATTTTCGTGACCATGTTAATGTTGCATCTAAGGTTTTAGAGCAAAGTGTTCGTTAAGTGTAAGTATAATTAGATATATGGTTTTTAGGTTGTTGTGTTCTCTAGGTTTAGCTTGGTGTGTGTTGTAGTTGTATAACTCGTAGTGTGTGATTTGGCTTCCATGTGAGTTATTGTATAACTCCTAAAGCTCCTGCTGAATGCAATCGTGGTAGACCTCGCGGAGCCAGCTTAGCCGCACTTTTGGACCGTGTGACTTCTTCATCTCGGTTGAAGCTTTGGCGCAGTCAACGCCAAGCAAGTCCGTAAGATGAGATCGAGCCTCATCGTACTCTAGCTCCTCCACCTCAAAATTGCCCCATGATAGGTAGGTGGAACAGATTGTGAACGTCATCTAATGTGACACTCATTTCGCCTACCGGGAGGTGGGAAGTATTTGTCTCTAGGTGCCACCTCTCCGCAAGTGAAACGATCAATCCATGATTAGCATACTCGTAGGATAGGTTGAATAAGGAAGTCAACCCCGATATGGATATATAAGGCTCAATAGCCTCGTGATATATTCCAAATTTTTTTAATTATTTACCATGGGTCCTCACTTGAATCTCCCCTCGATCCTACATAAAAACACATAATTATATAACAAAAATAAATAGGCAATTAATCAACAATTAACATTTAGGTTGATTACCAATCTGGCCTTGCCATATGGCAAATGCAACACGCTGGGAATAGTGTGTAAGCAAGGAGGCCTTGCCATATTTAATTCGATTATGTATATAATTTTATATTTTTAATATGCGATCTCTCTTTATGGATTTTTTTTATATATTTTTTAATATTTTAATATGTGATCTCTCTTTATTATCTATCATGTAAGCAATTTTAATATTAATTGGATTTTTATCAGAAAATTACAAATTCTATTTCTAAAAAATAAAAACTTGGTGTGAGTGAATATAATCCATAGCAAAAATATATTAATAAATAATAAATTTCGTATGCAAAACGCAAGATTCACAGAAGAATTGATTTAGGTAAATAATATATTAAATTTTATAAATTTTAAAAAATAACAATTTGAAAAATATGTGCACGAACAAAAATCGTAGAACAAACTGCGTTTCATTTTAGCCGTAGTGCGAACTGCAGACAATAAAGATGCACCCCCAAAACCAACCAACCGCAGTTACATTTGCAGTTAACTCTGCATCTCCATGTCCAGTTTCCATACACAGTTTATACACCCAGTTTTCATCACGGTTCATAAGGAAGAAATATACTAAAATTCATACATCCACAACATAAACAAGATACAAGAAAAATAACTAACCTAGACACCTGCTTAATATACAAAATAGCCATCGACAATAAGACCGAACACGAGCTAAGGATAGATCAAATTAAATGGTGAGAGACAAAAGAAGGAGGAAGAGTTCTACCACGATCACATAGAGAGGGGAGCAAGGCAAAGGAGAAGAAAGAAGAAAAGGGTGTAGAGTTTTTAAGACATGAAATACAACCTTGGAAAAAAGAATTTACTTTTTCAATGAATGAATGAGCTTTCAAATTGGAAATATAAATAAAGTAGAAGGTGCAGAACGAAGTTGATGAGTTACGTGCTCTAAAAAACTAAAAAAAAGTCATTTATCTTTTCTTCTCGTAATCTCTCTCCATTGAAAATAAGATTCTTGTATATACGATATTTTTTATTTTTATAAATGTATTCTTTAATAGAAAATATAATTACTTTAGAAAAAAAAATCATAGTCTAAAAATTTATACCAAACAATTTCTATTATAAAAGATAAGTTTAAGTTAAAAAAAAATTAAAAGTCAATTTCTTATATAAAGATGTACTATTGCCTTCAATTCTTTTAAAAATAATATCTTTCAATTGACACTGATAAATGAGTAAGCTCATAAAAAATTTAAACCAGAAAATAAATGTGAAGATATTTATTTAAGAATTTGATGGTCCTTGTTTGTTTAGTGTACTGCGAGTGTTAGGGAGAGTGATATGGCGTGTCTGAGATTCTCACACGCAGCACTACCACAGGCTCAGCTCAGACTAGGGTTTCCTTCGCCACCTCAATTTCTCTCCATTGCTCCACCTCTCAAATTCTCTCTGTCCTCGTCTACCTTCAGGTTCAAACTTTTTCACCTTTTTCATTCAATTTTTTATCTCTTCATCCTTAGTTTTTACATATTAGTTATGTATTTCTTTTCTGTACATTTTTATTTGCATTTGCTCTGTTTGTGTTTTAAATTGCTCTCCGCTTTATACTGTTTTTTTTTTTAATTTCAACATCTATATGGCGGTGGAAACCAGTGTTTGGTTTTGCAGTATGCTGAACTAACATAATTGTTGGTTTGAATAGTTGTGATAAAATCCTGCTTGTTCTTTCTTATTTTTGTTTAGTTTTTTTGCAGAACTTAGATGCAGTCTTTTAGTGTTGTTCGTTGTTTTATTTCGATGTTCTACCTTGATCATTATTAAGCAAACATTGTTATGAAGTTACTGAGATAGAACTCCGACTTTGATAAGAGAACGTTATCAAAAGCCACTTTAGGAATTACATGTATGTTTTGTCTCTAAATTTTTGTCGGCTGTCAGTAAATGGATAAGAGCAGACCTAAAACCTTTGTCTGAACATAGTGTTATTTTTCAATTAAAATTAAAGTTTTACATCGATAATCTACATTTATCTTTAATGCAAACCATTAATATATGCAACTTAACTAGACGAAACTTCAATTTTGATTGGAGAACCATACCAAAAGAAAATATGCAATTGCATCAAAGTTGTCTTTAAAACTCTGTTGTTTGGCAATGAACAAATATGGGGTTGTCACTAAATATATAAGTGGAGGCTTGGATTCTTCATTCTTCAATTTTTATAGGACAAATTGTACAATCTTGGATTTTGCTTTGTTTAATGGTTCTTATTTTAATCCTTTTCTTATTTTTTAATAAAAAGGTTTCTCACTATCCTGCTCTTTATCTAGCACCTGGGGCTTTTGAAGTTATTGAACAGGCACATATTTATGGTGGAAAAAGATGTCGGGCTAAACTGTTTTCATACTAGTTATAAGTTATTTACAGAAACTATCCAGAGAGTTTATTAAAATAAGCCAAAAATTGTCATAAGCTCTTCTAAACCCGTGCACGAGTTGTCAGAAGATAAATCTGAAAAAGTTAAGCTGTATGTAAGTCTTCTAACAGAGAACTTAGATGCGCATGGTTGGGTATGTTTGGAAAAAGGAGTTTGGAGGGGGAGGGAAGAGAGGGTTAATTTTGATTTCTAAATTCAGAAAATGATAAAGTATTTATAGAAAAGAACAAATAATATTTGGAAGTTTACTTGTTAATTGTGCTTTCTGTTCCTCGTATTTTTTTAAAAAAAAATTAAATTATGAGAAATGTTTACCTAAAATGAAACAACTCTCTCCTCTTCCATTCTGTCATGTTACTTGAATGAATTATAACAGTGTGTGTGTAATCTACATTGTTGTAATAATTGCATCCTTTTTAATCACAAATGTTTTATCTTATATCTGTAGTAATACATCATCAGATTGAAACTGTATATATCTTCTGGTTTGGATTGCATCCAGGTGCAAAGTTTTTAGGAGATTGAAAGTGAATCAGAGGCTGTTGACTGTGTTCGCAGCAAATCCTAACTCTGTAGATGGGAAATCACCCAAAGAAGGATCAGATGTAAATGAAACTAGCAATGCTTCTAAGGGTCCTCCTCTACTTACTATTTTGGCTGGATTCTTTGTCCTTTTCGTCGTTTGTTGGAGCATTTGGTCCATTATAGCGTGGCTGATAAGTTTGATAGTTACTGCTCCGAAATAAATTTGATTGTAATGTTTGTGTTTGTATTTTAAGGCACTGCATTAGTCCTTATGAATTTGTCTTAATTTCTTTCTACGCTTTTCGACTTAGTAGTATTTGAGTGCTAAACATGCTAAAGTGAGCCAAAAGCTGGTTAAGGATAGAAACAGAATTAGCAACTCCTAATGCTGGTCCTAAGTGGGAGAGAGCTTATGTTCACGTCTGGGTATTGTCAACCATCTTTTAGTTATAGATTACATTGGGGCTGTGACTTTGGTATAGATTTTGAAGAACTCTTTAGTTGCTTATTCTTTTGCTTATGTCTAAATATATTCTGGAGAATAGGATGGATATCCATTGGGTTAGATATTTTGACACACGGCAGAGATTCTGGCATTCCAAATTCAGTCTTTTAAAAAAGTTTAGGGACTCATACTTGTTTTTATTTCCAACTGCTATTTTTTTAATGCAAAATTACTGCTTTAATTTTTTTTAAAGATTTGCACAGAAAATAAAGTAAACAAAAAAGAGTTGTTTGACGTGTGTTTTTACACAAATATTTGAACACTGAAAATAAATTAAAAACAATGTGACAAATAATTAAGAAATAAAACATAATGTTATCACAAAATTAGTGTTGCGCATAAAACCCCCTTTCTTTCTGTGAAGCTGCCCCTTGGATCGCTGGATGTTGGCTACCGCAAGAATTGCTGGACGTTGGCTACCACTTCTGCAAGTCAAGGAAAACGTTGTGATCTGTTAGCTTGTTACCATGCGGAATGTGCAACTCCCTTTCTCTATAAATAGATTTTTTTTCTTCTGGAAAGACACAACACAACTTCATATTATCATATCTCTCTTGTTTTCATCTCATTCTCTTTGTTCCTTATTTTCTACAATTATCCTAGTTCATTTATTTTGTTCTTTTAAAAGGTATTTGTTAGTTTTCAAATTTTAGAAAATCTGAATAGTTTCTGTTGTATCCTGTCCTGAAAAATTTATGAATAAATTTTTTATTAATTCTGAAATCTCGAATAATCTGAAAAGTTATTGTTACATAGTAAGAAATTTGCGTTTTATTGTAGAAAATTTATGAATAAATTCTTTGTTAATTCTCAAATCTTCGAATAATCTAAAATATTCTTGACATCATAACAAATCTCCATGAACAAGTTTTTTAATGAGAATGAGTATAAATGTCTCATGAAGTATTTTGTTAGAGATTTTGTCACTTAAACCAACAAAATCTCTTTTCTTTTAATAGTTTTTCTTTCTTTCTTTCTTTGAGTGGGCAAATGTATTTAGAGTTCTTCCATTCCTCCAACTAAGTGTCGTGGAAACTGTTACATAATAGGCTTCCCACTGACTCTGATGTTTAGCAGAGTTTATCTTTGTGATCTATGTGCTCTGTGTATATGTGCTCTGTGGTAATAGTGAAGAATCAATAATACTGCATTTGTTTTTTTACTGTGCTGCTACAATTAAAATTTGGAATTGGTTGAAAAGTTTCTTTTTTCAAATATGCTGGTTGGTAATTCTTTGCTGCTAGTTCAGTTTATTAAAGATTTTGCAAATCCTTTAGTTAAATTAATCAGATTAGCAACGGTCACTTTTTCTATATGAATTTTACGAGGAATCTTGCAAGGTTTCAGTAGCAGATACATATTGACTCTGCTATACGCATAATTAGAAATTATGTCAGATTAGTTAGTTGGAAACACTTCCAACAAATCCATGCATAATAATGAGATGACAAATTTTGTAATGTTGAAGGTTTTTTGTCATCAACACACAACTAGTAAAGTGACTTATACTATTCAAGTAAAGGAATGCAATTTTATTAATCCCTCAAAATGATTATTTGATTGAAATTGGTTAAATTCCACAAATCACTTTGTTAGAATAGTTTTTTCAGTTTAAAGTGTAGGTAACATGTAATTTCACCACTGATTTCATCAAACTTTCTGCCACCACTTTACTCTAGTAATCAGCCTTCAAGGGAGCAAAGTCATAGTTTGATAATTTGCCAATGATCACTAGTATCATGGTGTACCATTGGTGGAGAAAAATAATTTTAAAAAAATAGATGTACAAAGTTGGTAAATAAAATTAAAAAAAAATGGGTAGAAGAAATAAAAAGGTTAGTGTAAAAAATGAGTAAAAAAATTAATATAAAAAATAAATAGAGAAATTAGACGAAAAAAGTGGATGGAGAAAATTAAAAAAAAAATAGTGAAAAAATTAGGAGAGAAGATGAGTGAAGAAAAAATAATATAAATTTTTTTGGAGAAGTTAGATGAAGAAAGTAGAAGGAATAGATAATAAAAAAAGTTAATGGAGAAATTAGGTGGACAAAAATTTAAAGAAAAAAATAATAAAAAAGGTGATAGAGAAAAATAGATGAATACAATAATTTAAAAAAAAGTGAGGGGAAGAAATAGAAAAAAGTTAGTGTAAAAAATAAATTTAAAAATTAATATAAAAAGTTAGTGGAGAAATTAGGTGAAGAAAAATTTAAAGAGAAAAATAATAATAAAAAAATAGATAGGAAAAATAAATGAACAAAATATAATCTAGAAAAGTGAGTAGAAGAAATATTTGAGAATTAAATTGTAAAATAATTCTAGAGGGTTTGATTGATTCTCTCGTAATCTTTTATTTATAAGAATAAATTGATACAAGAGTACATGATAATTAGAGTAACCCTAGATACAATATAATCATGATAATTAGAGTAATCCTAGACACAATATAATCATAATAAATAGGGCAACCCTAGACACAATATATTCAATGATAAATAGGATAACCATTGACACAATATAATGATGATAAATAGGATAAATATCCTAACACTGTCCCTCAAGCTGGAGCATACAAATTGTATGTACCAAGCTTGAAACAAATTAAACTCAATCTGAGGACCCCATAATGACTTGGTCAACACATCTGCGAGTTGATCGTTTGACCCAATAAACTCAGTACATATTTATTTAGTCAACAACTTTTCACAAACAAAATGACAATCAATTTCTATATGTTTAGTCCTCTTGTGAAACACTGGATTTGATGTAATGTGGATAGCAACTTAATTGTCGCAATACATCTTCATAGTATGGATGTCACAGAATTTCAGCTGTTGATCGAGCTACTACATTCTATTTCTTACTTATCCATAAAATAATGTTTCCTCCCAGAAAAACCCAATATCCTATAGTATACCGTCTATCAATAAGCGAACCTGCCCAATCTGCATCACAATACCCAGAGACCTTAATGCTTCCTTTATCTTCATATAACAATCCTTGCCCGGGAGCCTTTTTGACATACCTTAGAATGCGAATGAGAGCATTCCAATGATCAATATATGGAGCCTGCACGAACTGACTAACCACTCCAACTGTAAAGGATAGACCTGACCTTGTAATAGTGAGATAAATCAGTTTTCCAACCAGCCTCTTATACCTCTCTGGATCGGAGAATAATGCACATTCTTCTGTCCTTAATTTATGGTTTGGGTCCATGGGACTATCTACTGGTTTACAATCAATCATGTCTGTTTCTTGTAATATATCAAGAGCATACTTCCTTTGGGAGATTACAACTCCATCTTTTGATTGCGCTACTTTAATGTCTAAGAAGTATTTGAGACTTCCAAAATCCTTGGTTTGAAAATGTCTACACAAGTACTCTTTCAGTTGAGATATTCCAACAACATCATTTCCTATAATGACAATATCATCAACATATACTATTAAGTAAACACATTTCCCAAGAGAAGAATGACAGTAAAAAATCGAATGGTCTGCTTCACTGCGTTTTAGCCTGAATTTTTGAATAATGGAGCTAAACTTTCCAAACCAAGCACGTGGTGATTACTTGAGACTATATAGAAATCGATGCAGTTTTCATACCATACCAGACTCCCCCTGAGCAACAAACCTAGGAGGTTGCTCCATATAAACTTCTTCCTCAAGATCATCGTGTAGGAAGACATTTTTGATATCCAATTGATAAAGTGGCCAATAACGAATGACTACCATGGCAAAGAAGAGGCGAATAGTAGTCATCTTGGCTACAGGAGAGAAAGTGTCACAATAATCAAGACCATAAACCTGAGTGTAACCTTTTGCAACAAGTCGAGCTTTGCGCCGATCAATTTCACTATCAGGGCTGACTTTAACTGCATACACTTATCAGCAACTAACCGCCTTTTTGCCTGGGGGAAGGGGCACCAGCTCCCAAGTATTACTATGGTCAAGAGCATGCATTTATGAAATCATAGCCTATTGCCATCCAGGATGATCAAGTGCTTCTTTCACATTATTTGGTATAACAACAAAGGACACTGAGGATAAAAGAGAAAAATAAGAGGGCGAATATCGATGATAGCTAAGAGAATTATAAATGGGATGAGAGTTTCGAGTGGAATAAGTACCTTTTCTGAGGGCAATAGGCCATGCTGAATCATTTTCACCGGAGGCATGGGAGGAGATGACGAGGAAGAAGAATCTAAAGTAGGAGATTCACCATTGTCTTGGGAAGGTGGATTATCCATTGGGGTCCTGTGTGGGATGATCTCAGTATATGGAGAAACGGGTGCAGGAGGATTGTGATCAAGACTTAGAATGACACTGATAATAGAGCTATTTGACTCAGCCATTAGAATAGGAAGGACCTACTGGAGGATAGAAACATCCTGAATAGATGGAGAGAAGTAAGAAGTCTGTTCAAATAATGTGACATTGACAGACATGTAATACTTCTTAGTTTCAGGAGAGTAACACCGATGTCCTTTTTGAAAATAGCCTAAGAAGACACATTTGAGAGCGCGAGCGAAAAGTTTTTCTAGACCTGGAGACATGTCATGAACAAAACATACACAACTAAACACTCGGGGAGATGTATGAAAGAGAGGATCATTAGGAAACAAAATGAAGAAAGGGACTTTATTATCAAGAGAGGAGGAGGACATCCTATTAATAAGATAACATGCAGTTAAGATGACACCCCCTAGTGATGGACAGGAATATGAGCACCAAACAAAAGGGTACGGGCAGTTTCAACCAAGTGTCTATTTTTTCGTTCTACTATACCATTTTCCTAAGGTGTATGAGGACAAGTAGAATGATGTAAGATACCATGGGAACTCAAGATGGCAGAAAAGGAGGATGAGAAATACTCTTTTGCCTTATCACTTCTTAATATTTTGATTACTTGACCAAATTGATTCTTGATTTCATTAAAAAAGGATGTAAAGATAGCTAACAATTCACAACGATGTTTCATAAGATAAACCCAAGTACATCTTGAATATTCATTAATAAAGGTAACAAAATATCTAAAACCAAAGGAGGAGATACGACTAGGTCCCCATATATCAGAATGGATAATGGAAAACTAGAATTACATATTGATTGAGACCTTTTAAGAAAGGAAGATCTAACATGTTTTCTTAATTGACATGACTCACATTCTAAGGTTTGGAGACCAAAAAGTTCAGGACACATCTTTTTTAATTTGGACAAATGAGGATGGCCAAGTCGATCATTAACACTTTAGGATTAGGAGCAACAACACATGACACCCTTAGACGAGATCTAAAATGGTATAATACTCCAGCTTCATATCCTTCTTCAATCTGTCTCTCTGAACCATGCTCTTGTATAACAAAATATTTATGATCAAAGGTTATTGAACAAGTTAACATTTTGGTCAAGTGGCTTAGGAAAATTAAATTAAAAGGACAATTAGGAAAAAAAAAGGATAGAGTTGAGATTAAGGGAGAGAGACAAGGAAACATGACCGACTCCCTTGGAGGAAGTTTTAGATCCATTTGCAAGTGTTATGAAATGAGATTTTTCTCGAAAAAAATAAATAAGAACAAAGAGGTATTACCATAAATGTGATCTGAAGCACCTGAGTCAATTACCATGCATTTTGACCTTCCATGGATTGAGAAAGGCATGTTGTTGATGTACTGGGAGATTGAGATGATTGTGCCAAGTTGTTAGACTTTAACCTTAAATACTCTTGATATTCATCCTCGGTGAACTTAGAAGTGGAAGTTTCAGTCTTCGAAATATTGGCAGTTTTGGAAGGGAAACCATGTAAGGAGTACCAATTCTCTTAAGTGTGACCCATCTTTTACAGTATGTGCATTGAGGATGTCCCCGACCTCCTCGTCCTCCTCCTCTAGTGCCACATCCTCCTCTTCCTCGTGTGGTAACCATGACAGATGGTTCCACTAGTTCATGCGCTTCCTGAGTTTGAGGTACCGGGACACGTAGAAGGCGAGTGGTTAATGTTTCCATGGAGGGGACCTCATGGCTGGTCAGAAGTTGATCTTTGAGATGATCAAAATCGGGATGTAAGGCACGAAGGATCAACACCAAGTAAAATTTGTCTAGTTTCTTTTTTATATCCTCTAATGGGTTCGCTTCCCAAAACATCCTGAGTTCTTTGACGGAAGATTGGACTTCAGCCATGAAGGACAACATATCATGGTCTCCCATTTTAAGAGATGCAAGCTTGTTCATAGTGTCATAAAGACGTTGAATATTGTTGGCATAAATGATTTGAGTTTTCTTCCAAAAGTAGTGACAAGTTTTGAAAGCCCTCGGAGATATAAGAAGTTTGGGTTCCACTGATTGCCATAACAGGTCACACAACTGGAAATCTGCTTATTTCCACTGATAAGCTTTTTCAGTTGGCACATGACTTCCATCTCGCTCAAGGTGGTCATAATGCCCTTGGCCAAGGAACCACATTTCAACTACAGTAGACCATGATAGATAATTTTTTCCATTTAGCTTCTCGGAGATAATTGATGGACTTCAGGAGAAGAAAAGAGTACTGCCAGACGCCATATCTAAAGAAGACGAATCGTACCAACGAGAAACAAGAAAACTCTAGGGGTTTAGACAGATGAACTGTGACGGTGGATGGCGGCAAACGACGGCAGCGGACGATGGTCGGCGACAGGGGACGGTGGTTGATGACGATCAGCGACAGACTATATCGCCGGACAGATGCTATGAGATAGAAACCAAAGTGGGATCGACTCGCTCTGATACCAACTTGAGAATTAAACTGTAAAATAATTCTAGAGGGCTTAATTAATCACTCTCATAATCTTCTATTTATAAGAAAAAATTGATAGAAGACTACATGATAATTAGGTTAACCCTAGACACAATATATTCATGATAATTAGAGTAATCCTAGACACAATATAATCATGATTGTCGCAACCGGAAATCGCGACGGGACGACGACGATCCAAAGAACGAAAACGAGTTTTGAAAAAGAGATGGAGTCACCACCATAGTTTATTCTGGAAAACTACGGAAAAATCATAAAATGATAAAGCACGGTCTACGAAAACCAGATTTCGGGTTCGGGAGTCAGTTACGTGTAAGGAAGGTATTAGCACCCTACAACGCCGGCCTGAAGGCAGTACCTTTAATTAAATACGCGAATTTGATGTGGTTTGCAAAATGTTTAATTTCTCCTAAAAAATAAAACTCTAAAGAAAACAAAATATTTTTTATTTTTTTGTGCCCGACAAGGATTGACCTTGCTCCTATGTATTCTCAGTCAGACTGAGAAATCAGGGTTACGTATTTCTAGCAAATTGTTTGGAAAATTTGTTGAAGAATTTGTTTGGAAAATTTGGATTTTTGGGAAAGTGAACCTGACAAGGACTGGCCTTGCTCCTACGTATCTCCACTCTTTGTGGAGAATCAAGGATCACGTAGTTCTGGCTAAGATCTTGATTTGAGAAAAAGTTGATATTTTTATTTTGAAGATTTTATGAATTTTTTTGGTATTTTTGAACTATGAAAAAAATGTCACAACATAAACAATGAGCTAGATATAAAACAAGTAGAAGATAAAATTATTTTTGTGTTTTTTTTATATATATTCTTTTGGTATTTTTGATATAATATTTAGATTTTTACGTAATGAATACTAGGCTGATGTGTACGATCGCACAAGTACTCATACGACTTTTTGTTATTTTATTTTATTATTTTGCGTAGTGAGCACTAGGCTGATGCGTACGATCGCACGAGTACTCATACGAATTTTTTGTTTATTTTATGTTTTGGGTAATGAGTACTAGGCTGATGCGTACGATCGCACGAGTACTCAATACCATTATTCATATTATTATTAAAATTTTTTAGAGTTTTATGTATTTTTTATTTTTTATTTTTTTAAGAAAGAGAGATGAGTTGAAAGGTCTATAAAACAAAAATGTAGTACAAAAATAGAATAAAACTATAAACTAAAAAAAATATATATCAAAATGCATAATGGAATGAGAAGAATATATGTACCTTGTTGAAGGTTTGAATGATGGAGGAAAACTTTAATTGCAACAAATTGTGAGAAGATGTAGATGGAAGGTGAAGAAGATGAACTTGGAGTAGAAATGTGATGAGATTTAATGGTAAAGTGTGGGAGAAAAATGAAGTAGTGTTTTTGGATGAAGAGATTTGGTGTGAGAGAAGAAGGAAGGATATTATGAAAGTGTGTGTGTGTAAGTGTATATGTGTGTGTGTAAAAATGAAGTGAAGAGAATGATGGTATTTATAGAGTTAAGGATGAATAAGTGTTAAATAAAATATAATTTTTTAAAAAAGTGAGTGGAAAAATAGAAAAAGTTAATGTGGAAAATAAGTGAAAGAAATAATATAAAAAGTTGGTGGAGAAAGTGGATGAAATAAAATATAGTAAATAGTGAAAGTTAATGTGAAAAATAAGTGAAAGAAATAATATAAAAAGTGGGTGGAGAAATTGGGTAAAATAAAATATAATAAAAAAAAGTGAATAGAAAAAGTTAATATGGAAAATAAGTGAAAGAAATAATATAAAAAGTTGGTGGAGAAAGTGGATGAAATAAAATATAGTAAATAGTAAAAGTTAATGTGGAAATTAAGTTAAAGAAATAATATAAAAAGTTGGTGGAGAAATTATGTGAAATAAAATATAGTAAAAAGATGAATAGAAAAAGTTAATGTGAAAAATAAGTGAAAGAAATAATATAAAAAGTGGGTGGAGAAATTAGGTAAAATAAAATATAATAAAAAAGGTGAAATAGAAGAAGTTAATGTGAAAAATAAGTGAAAGAAATAATATAAAAAGTTGGTGGAGAAAGTGGATGAAATAAAATATAGTAAATAGTAAAAGTTAATGTGAAAATTAAGTTAAAGAAATAATATAAAAAGTTGGTGGAGAAATTATGTGAAATAAAATATAGTAAAAAGATGAATAGAAAAAGTTAATGTGAAAAATAAGTGAAAGAAATAATATAAAAAGTGAGTGGAGAAAGTGGATGAAATAAAATATAGTAAATAGTGAAAGTTGATGTGGAGATTAAGTTAAAGAAATAATATAAAAAGTTGGTGGAGAAATTATGTGAAATAAAATATAGTAAAAAGATGGATAGAAAAAGTTAATGTGAAAAATAAGTGAAAGAAATAATATAAAAAGTGAGTGGAGAAAGTAGATGAAATAAAATATAGTAAATAGTAAAAGTTGATGTGGAAATTTAGTTAAAGAAATAATATAAAAAAGTTGGTGGAGAAATTATGTGAAATAAAATATAGTAAAAAGATGCATAGAAAAAGTTAATGTGAAAAATAAGTGAAAGAAATAATATAAAAAGTGAGTGAAGAAAGTGAATGAAATAAAATATAGTAAATAGTGAAAGTTGATGTGGAGATTAAGTTAAAGAAATAATATAAAAAGTTGGTGGAGAAATTATGTGAAATAAAATATAATAAGAAAAGGTAAGTGGAAAAATTAGAAAAGTTAGGAAAAAAAATAAAATAAAAAGTAAATATATAAAAAATGTAATAGTAAATGAAAAAGGTAGGTGATGTGGAGGGTGATGTGGAGAGTGGAGTGTGAAAAGAAAAATATGGTGGTGAGAAAAAAAAAAATGAGATTATTTTGGGCCATTGGGCCAAGGATTAAAAGTTAATTTGCGGGTGTAAATAGTAAAACGAAATAGTATTTTTTTATTTTTTTATTTTTGTGATGAATTTTATTTATCCGGACAAAATTGGGTGTTGACAATGATAAATATGGTAGCCCTAAACACAATATAATCATGCTCTTGACACAATATAATGATGATAAATATCCTAACAAAAATAAAAAGTTTGTATACAAAATAAATGAAAAAAATTAATATAAAAAGTTAGTGAAAAAATTAGATAAAAAAAAGTATAAGAAGAAAATAATAAAAACTAGTAGTAGAGAAATGAGATGAATAATATTAGTTTCTTTAAAGTTTTATAAATAGAAAAAAGAAAAATATACTAATCCATCCCAATTTCATCCTATTATTTATTAATCTCATTTTTTCCTCAATAAATACAAAACTCAAAATCGCTAACCTTACTCTAGTAACTCATTTCGTTCTCACTCTCTGTTTCGTTTATTCCCATCTTATGCTCTCGCAGGTCACCATAGTCGAAGTCGGAGTAAGCAAACACGTAGTGTAAAAAAGAAGAGATCAGCGAGGAAGAATAGGAAGAAATCTGCTTCAGAAAAGAAGATCTCGTTACCGCTGGCGAGTGAGAGGAAAAGGATTTCACAGTTGATAAGGTAAGGCTTTGTTTTATTTGATTATGTGTTTATATAATTACTTCAGAATCTGTTCTTGATCTTCAAATTGTTTTGAGTGTTGTATGAATCCTGTATCTTTGATTTCGACCTGCAAAATTCATATTGCAAAGATGACTGCAGTTTGTTTCTGTTTTTGAATTTTTGAACTGTGCCCATTTTTAAAATTTAATTATGCCAAAAAGATTATGTCTAAGTTAAATTTATTCTTCTCAACATTTTATCTTTCTTATTTTAAAATTCGTAATATTGTTTTTTTTTTCCTTTTCAAACATTTTATATAAATCTAATTTTTTGAAAATTGAATTTTTTTAGTTTTTATTTTATTTTAAATCATTAGTTCTTATTTTCAGAATAGGTGAGACATGAGTACTACTGTTATGAGTGTGTTGGTCTATTACAACGGCAGCATTTTTAGGGAAAACCACTCTATCTGCTTTGTGAGTTGTAAGACGGCTTGGGTTACTATCACCAACACAATGACAATTTTGGAAATGAAGCAAGCAATTCTCAATCAATTTATCAATCCATTCATTAAAGTAACAAACACGTTATATGTTGTTAACTTGCAATATAGATATCCAGTCTTTATCTCTGCCCAGAGATCTGAATATTGTTCATGTGCGATCTTGGGTGACCTCGATGTAGAATGTCTTTTTTTTATGGCAACAAAAGGGGTTTCGCAAGTTCAGGTGGAGATAATGGCGTATATTCATGAATATCATCCAAATCCAACCTCTTCTATGCTTTTCTATGAAATGGAGAAAAAGTTGAATGATTCATTGAAGATAGAGTAATGCGCTGCTTCCTTTTTAACATTGAAGACCATCACTTTTCTGAGAGTTCCAATCTTATGTTACTACTTTTAGGATATGATATTTGAGAAGATTGATGTGTAAAGGAGAAGATGAATTTCAGGAAATTTAGAGATAATATGTTATTATCATTATTTCTTTTCTAAGAAATTTGAGGATGAAAGTAAGTGAATTTAATGATAAAGTTAGTGAAAATTTATGAATAATTTAATTAACGTGATAAATAAAAAATAAAGTTTTAATAAAGAAAAAAAGTTTATAAAATTATTTTTAATGTTAAAAGTAATATGAAATGATTTTTTCAATAAATTTAAAGTATTTATTTAAAAAGTTGTAAATCAATAATTTTAAAAAATAATAGTAATAAATAAAGAAAATATTTTATTTTTAATAAAAAAATTAAAAGTTAGAAAATAATAGCTAATTCAACACATTTTTATTTCATCATTATTTTTTTTTTCATATCTCACTCTCCACATCATTATCTACATTACCCTCCACGTTACATTCCAGCTCATCTATCTTTTTAATCTACTCTTTTTCAACTTTTTCTTATGTTCATACTAACTTTTCTAATTATTTTGCTTACCTCCTTAAATTATATTTTATGTACCATCTTTTCCACGGAACTTTCTTATTATTTTCTTCGTTTATTTTCTTCATTTACTTTTTTACCATATTTTTATATTAATTTCTTATATTAATTTTTATTTATTTTATTCACTTTTCTAAATTATATTTTACCTACCATTTTTTTCCACCAGCCTTTTTTATTATTTTCTTCATCCTTTTACTACATTTACTTTTCCACCCTATTTTTATATTAATTTTCTCCCACTTAACTTTTATTTATTCCATTCATTTTTCTAAATTATATTTTATTCACCCCTTCTCCAATATCCTTTTATTTTTATTATTTCTTTCATCCATTTTCTCCATTACTTTTTCACCTCATTTTTATATTAATTTCTCACACTAATTTTTATTTATTCAATTTACTTTTATAAATTATAGTTTATCCACCACCTTCTCAACCAACCTTTTTTTATTGAGTAAGAATAGCATAATACACAGTAGCATTCATTTGACACACCTAACAAAAGTAAAATGATTTTAAAAGAGTAAATTTTTATAATTTTTCGAAAAAAAAGAAAATACAAAATAAAAAAAATAATATCAAATTAATGTAAAAAATTATGTGTCAAAATATCATTTCTCTTTTTTATTATATCCTTCCTCCATTTTCTTCATCTACTCTTTCCACCCACTTTTTACATTATTTTCTTCACTAACTTTCTCCACCTAATTTCTCCATTAACATTTTTTTTTTATTTTCTCCATCCACTTTCTTCATCTAATTTCTCCACCTACATTTTATATTAATTCTTTTAGTTATTTTCTACTCTTACTTTTTCTATTCACTTTTTAAAATTATATTTTATTTTCTCTATTTTTTCCACCTACTTTTTATATTATTATTTTTATCTACTTTCTTTACTCAATTCTATAAACACTCACACACACACAGGCATCTCTTCTTCACCATACCGTTACTGTCTACATACACATATTTCTTTTCCACCACATCATCACTCTTTTCTAACAACACATCTCTTCTCTTTAATACCATCATTTTTTCTAACACACATATTTTCTCATCACATCACCACTCCATTCCATAGCTTCTTAATTTCATCACTTTTACCTCACTATCATCATTTCTCGTTTTCTTTCTCCATACAAAATCATCATCAAACCCTCCAACAAGATCATACACAACCACATCATCATCTTCATCTCCTAAAGTCTCCAACAAGATTCTTCTGTTTTGAACTTTTGAGAGAAACAAACATAAAAATTTCAAAAAAGCTAAAGTGGAGGAAGAAACACATAATTTTGTTCGATGGTAATTTTTCCAAAAAAGTTGCACCTGAATATGGCTACTTAAATTCTTCGGTCATTTTCTCGATTAAAAAAGAAGAAAAAGACGACTTTAGAATAAGACTCCTTTAAGTTCTTCGGTCATTTTCCTTTACTCAATATTTTTATTTTTTTGGAGTTCCGAACACATTCTTTACATTTGGTGTTAGTTGTTGTACTTGACAAACTGTGTCGTTCTTGACATCAAAACATGGTAAGATAGATGTATTGTACAACAACATTAAAGTCCACATTCCATAAAAAATATGCAAGAATGTGGGAGTTTAAAAATGAAATGCCAAACCCAAAGAAGAAAAGGGTGGTAATGTCTAAAACAATCCTAGAAGTGACAAGTTCAAGTTCTTTCTTCCATTAACGCATACTCTTCCAATTCTTACATGAAGCTAATCTCATCAAACCTCAGAATACACAACCCAACTACTCCCACCAGAAGCCTTCACCCCCTTCTCTTTCATGTCCCTCCTCACCCTCTGCGCCTCCTCCATCCTTCCCACACTCGCATACATCTTCCCTAACAGCACATAATTACCAGCATTCCGAGGCTCCACCTCCGTCAACGCACGCGCCGCAACCTCCGCAAGCCTCAAATCCCCAAAATTCCTACAAGCCCCGAGCAGCGCCCCCCACGCCTTCGCCGTCACCTCCACCGGCATCCCCCGAATCACCGCATACGCCTCCTGCAACCTACCCGCTCTTCCCAAAACATCCACCAAACACGAGTAATGGTCGCTCCCGGGCTCCACACCATACTCCCCCCGCATCCTCGCAAAAAACCACAGCGCCTCATCCGCCAAACCAGCATGACTGCAAGCCTTCAAAACCCCGAGAAACACAATTCCGTCGGGCCGCACGCCGGCGGCCTCCATCTGCCGGAAAGTCTCCAGCGCGGACTCCGCCTGGCCGTGGAAAGCGCAGGCTGAAATCAAACTGCTCCACGCAACCACGTCCTTGTCCTCGTCCCTCATTGTCGAAAACATCAAAGTGGAACAACGAAGAGAACCGCATCTTCCGTAGGCTTCGACCAAGGCGCTGCTGAACTGGTGGTGCGGGTGGATGGAGTTCCTGACAGCGTAACCGTGGATCTCTTTGATTAGGTTGAGGGCGGCGAGGTTGACGCAGGCGGGGAGGAGAGATAAAAGTGTAATTAGGCGTGGTTTGAGGTTGTGGAGGAGCATTTGGCGGTAGAAGGAGATGGATTGAAGGGGATGGGAGGGGGCGAAGGCGGAGATGATGGGGTTGAAGGTGGAGTCGGTGGGGGCGGTGTCGAGGGAGTGGAAGAGGCGGAGGGCGAGGGAGAGGTTGTTATTGTGAGCGTGGAGGGAGATGATGGAGTTCCAGACGACGACGTTTCGGTGTGGGTGGGGTATTTGGAGGAAGAAGTGATGGGCGAGTGGGAGGGAGAGGCGGGAGCCGTAGAGGTGGAGAAGGGCGGAGGCGACGAAGGGGTTGGAGAGGAAAGAAGACTTAGCGGCGTGGGCGTGGAGGGAGGTGGCGAGGAGGGGAAGGTTGAGGGCGGTGCAGGACTTGAGGGTGAGGGAGAGGAGGTGGGGGTCCATGGGGAGGAGGATGGTGGAGTGGAGGTGGTGGAAGAGGGAGATGGCGGTGTCGTGCCTAGAGTTGGACACGTGCGATGACATTAGTTTTGTGTAGTGTAGTAAGAGCTGGTGGGTGCCGGAGTACCACACCATCGTTCACTGTCTATCATCACCCTGAGTAACAATTTTATATGTAAGATCTAAGCTAAAAAAGATAACAGAGAACATCATTACGTTACAATAAACACACACTAGACAGGCTAACTCATCTTAATATTGGACGATTATCATATTATAGCATGTACTTTTGTTTTATTATTCTTTTTTAAAGTAAAGATATTAATAAAATTTAATGCAATTAACTAGAAAAAGGGCGGCAATATTATTCAAATTTAGTTCCAATTAAAAAGAGAAATAAACTTGAACTTATGGTGTGAGCCAGAATGGTGAAAACAAATAAAAATTAGTATTCACTTCGACGTGATTTCATATTAACTTCACTTGGGAAGAATTAGAGAAATCAGAATCTAAGTCAAGATTATGAGGAGCAGCTTCTCATGGGATATTGCACCAAATTTCTTATCATACTCAATCTCCCCTTGTATAATGCCTCAGCTCAACAAGTAGATCTTCTTCCTTTTTCTATCTTTTCCCAACTTCAATATTTGATTGATTTTCCGAATTTCAATATTTGATTGATACGCCAATAAGAATATATTGAAACACTGGTTTTTAGTGCTTCAAACAATAGTCCGTACTTAAAGTCAAGAAAATAGGAAGCTATTGATACTTTTCTGCATCTGGTTGGGCGGTGTTATCTCCAGGAACTGCTGTGAAATTGCGTCTTTCCTCAGAGGTTGCTGTGATAACTGGCATCCACACATCAGCCGTATCACTCAACAGTGATTGCACCTGTGGATCTGAAGCCATTGATGTCGATATCATCTCATCAAGATCATCTAATCTTGCTGATAATTTGTCCAACTCCTTGGCAATTTCCACCTATGTAGATAAGCAAGAAAATAAAATAACAACCAGAATGTTATTTCCTTTTGTTGAGGTTGTGTTTGTTAACTTGAAGTACTAACTAACCCTCATTTACACTAATCATAATCCTGAACAATTAAGAAATAGCACATCATAAGAAAAGAAATATGATAGCTAATCCTAAACGAGGAAAAACTACTTCTGAGGATAATCCAAGATATGATAAAAATTTTCACATTCTAACCCATGTCAACACGTATAAGAGAACTCTACATCGATTAATGGCTAAACTATAAAGTGAAAACCACCTCGTTAAGGTGCTGGGTTGACTTTGAAGGAACTTTTGTAACCTCTACTCCAAGGGTTTCAATTTTAGAACGGAGCTCAACTTCTTCTTGATTCGTCAGTTCTTCCACCTACACATTTTACCATAAAAAATTCATGAGTATATTATACAACAACCATTATTAAGACATATTGCATTGGAAGTTAAACTGTGGATGGAATCCACTGAAGAACCATGTATATGTAACAATCTTCAATTTATGCAATATAAATGACTAATATTAAGTGATTTAGAAGTTAGCAATTTGTAGAAGCAACGACCATAGTTATTAAAATCATGAGTAAAACAAATCAAATTCATCGAGGTGAAAAATGTAGTCTACTACTCTTTTTATGTTTACAAGAAAATGGGAATCAAGTTAAATCTAATTATAAGAAACGGGATTATGATAGGTATTCAGACCTATAACAAAATAAGCTTTAGAAACTGCAAATCTTTATTACAACAACACACCAAGTTTCCTCTAATGTGGAGAAACCAAACACATACAACTTCTCATTATTCGAGAGAACCAGACTCTCCGCTCCTCCTACTCTTTTCAGAATTTACAAAAACAATGAAAAACTGCTAAAACAACAGCCTACACAGACTTTATAAAAGAACCTACCCACAAACAGTTATAACTGTTTGTCCCTTTTATTTCTTCTAACATAAACGTTTCCCTTGAACCTATCAATACCCCCTTCATGAAGTTTCACCTTGTTTTCAAGGTGAAAAGCAGGAAACTCTTTATTAATGGTAGGAGTAACTTCCCAAATGTTTTCAATGGATGGGAGATGTTTTCAACAGTACTAACAACCTTCTCTTTTCCTCATTTTGTAAACTGTATCAAACCTATCAACATCCCCTCCATGAAGATGCTCCTTATTCTCAAGGTGAAAGTCTGGAAATTCTTTATGAATGCAGGAAGCAGATTCCCCTAACTCCTAAATGCCCTCTTCCAAAATAAGTAGCATATGAAGTTGTTATTTTTGCAAGTATGATTAGGCCCAAACTATTAATGGTGCTCACACAGCCATTGCTCTCTCCACTTCCTTTGTTGGAGTTGGTAAAACCCACTGAATTTCTCGCTTCCTTTGAGTAAATATGAATAGGTGGCAATTGACTGTAGGTGTTACTTGGAAGCTGCACAGTGAGAGATTCCCCCTTGGTGGTGACTTTAACCATTTTTTCCACCATTTGAGCCTTCATTATTAACTCAGTAAGATTCTTGGGCTCATACAGCTTAACATCAGCCTTTATTTCTTCCTTCAAACCATTCAAGAATTGCCATTCAAATAATCTTGCTGTATTCCTTTCAAGAATCCAGCATATTGTTCAAACTGTTCAATATATTCTCCCACTGGTCCAGTTTGGTGTAGCCCAATCAAAACATCAAATGGGTTTTGCAGCATTGTTGGCTGAAACTGTCTAGCCGCCACGTCTTTGAAAACTTCCCATGTGGGATGCAGATTGCAGGTTTCCCACCATTGAAACCAATTCAAAGCTATGCCCTCCAAAGCAACCATCACAACCTGCATCCTCTCCTCATTTACTTCTTTCAAACAAAAATACCTCTCCAGCCTGTCGGTCCAGCCATAAGCTTTGTCTCCTATAAACACAGAAATGTCCAACTTTTGCCATTTTGAAGAAATCCTAAAGGAACCTCCTCCTTCATTACCCCGGCTACCCTCATTTCCTCCCCTAGGAACATAAACGTTGCCCTCTGTATGCTTATCTAAGGATGCTAATCTTTCAACCACCACAGTCAACCCTTGAATCATCTCCTCTAACTGCTGGAACAGTTGTTTATTCTCATGTTCTTGGTCTCGGACGATCTTCACCAGCCCATCCCATCTTGGTCTTAGACGATCTTCAGCATGCCCCACACCAGGAAAGAGGCTCTGGATACCAATGATAGGTATTCAGACCTATAACGAAATAAGCTTTAGAAATTGCAAATCTTTATTCCAACAACACACCAGGTTTCCTCTAATGTGGAGAAACCAAACACATACAACTTCTGGTTATTCGAGAGAATCAGACTCTCCACTCCTTCTATTCTTTTCAAAATTTACAAAAACAATGAAAAACTGCTAAAGCAACCGTGTACACAAACTTTATAAAAGTTTGAGACAACAAAACCTACCCACAGACACTTATAATTGTCAGTCCCTTTTATTTCTTCAAACATAAACGTTTCTCTTGAACCTATCAAATTAAGATCTTAGTTACATGAAATATAGATCACATAATACTATTAAGATATTCTTCTCCGCAACTACAGTACAATAAATTCAGTTCATTACACTGTAAATGGTTATGTAAAATTCACAGTACAGATTCTCCATGGAGAAATCCAGAGCTCCATAATTTGAACAGAAAGGCTATATATTTTTTCTTTTTGTGTACAATATCCTCATTTTAGAGTCACTGGTAAATATCCTAGAAACAGCCTCTCCCATTGCAAGGGAAAGGATGTGTATTACTTACTTCTACTGCTCATGAACATGGCTGCCCTTATCATTTTGATAGAGCATCCTCAAATTTGAACAGTTGAAAAGAGCATCAGAAGTGCCAGTTGATCACATGGACAATAATTCACAGTGGATCAAGAAACACTTTAAGTGAAACCATTAAAAAATATTAATTGTACCATCTTAACGATATTAATTTTGACAGAACACAATGGAGATGTTTGATCCATGTGGCAACCCTATCTAACGGGAGGTTTTGGTAGTCCTTGTATGATGTCCACACTAATGCTCCTTCCCTCCGAACTTTGAAAACAAACAATTACTTTTATCAACGATCAATCAATAACTTGGTCCAAACACATTGCACAGTATTAAAGGTAGATATGAATACTTTTTCATTTTCCTTGCATCACTATTATCAAAAAATCATTCATAATTGAAACATGGACAAAGGAGATATAATGCTGACATGAAAAATGAGTGATAGGTCATGAGTTGATGAAAAGGATGTGGCTATATGTCAATGCATTTACAAAGATATTGTAAAGTCCGGACAAACATATTACAGTATTAGAACTTTAGGGTATACTAACTACATTAGATGATGGCATAACGGTGAATACAGACAGTGGCTGCACAGTCAAAATTTTGGATGCTTGAGTCGCGCAGCCATCCTAGATATAATGAAAGCTAACAAACACAAGAACTCATGCAGCTAGAAGAAGGATGATCAAAGAAACCATTCTCAAAAGGGAAAGGACGATGTCTGATGAAAGTTGATGACCGCAACTTCATGCTAGTTATCCTTTTAATTCATAAATACCTATTTTGTTTGAATTTTTCAATAAGACTTTAAAGTTTTGATATGATGATACTTATTACATCTCACGAAGAACGATTGACTGCCAATTGTTCATCTAACACTCGCATTTATCATACAGATTGAGATAATGACATATCAGAATAACTGGAAAATTGCTTTCATCTCCCCAATTCATAGATTTTAAGCACAAAGAAACATGAAATTACAAAGCATGATTATTTTGGCTCTAGAACGATTCTGTCCCCCGTCTTCAATGAATTACACAAAGAGCAACAGACAAAGAGGATTTTCCATTTAGCCCACCACACAGTTGTAGAAACCCATTATTTTCCACAAGAGAAACAACAAACTCTCACCAGTCAATATGAGTAATATTAAGCAAATTGAGGAAAACACACCGCTGATACAATTACAATCACGGTAACAAGGATTAACCACAATCACTAACCTCCAAAGGCATGATGAAAAGTTGTAAAAACAAAGGGAGTACAATACAGAATGTAAAATTCAACTGTATTGAAGCACGAAACCAGAATAAAATAACAACAGAAACGCAATTGACGGATCTCAGAATCATAAGATGGTAAACAGTGAGATACCCAAATGATAAAATTCCATAAAAAAGGAAAAGTGAAGGTTAATTCGAAATTGGAACAAGATATTGAAAAACGAATAAGAAATTGAGATAAAAAGACGAACCTGCTGGAGAAGATTGGAGAGAAGCTGAAAGAGCTGAGCATCGGGTTTTCCTTCCTCTCCCATGGGATTTCTCTGAAACCGCTCTGATTAGTGTGGCTGTTGAAGCTTTCAAAGACGCTCTCCCGTTTTCTCTCTCTTTCCCCTGTTTTAGAAGAACAGAGAGGAAGTGAGAGACAAGAGACCGTGTGAGCAAAAAAACATATCTCTAAATCTGAAAAAACCTGATGAGATATTGACGGTTAATTAGTATCTGCATTTAATAATTTTAGGCTTAATTAAATTTTAAGTAATTAATAAATTTGTAAATTCTTAATAAATTTTATTAATTTTTTTTCTTTTATAGTTTTTCTGTTAACATGTGACTTAATTGAATGATCATTATTTTACTTACTTGTTGTCATATATAAAATTATAAATTTACTAAATTAATAAAATTATGAAATTATAAATTTACAAAGTTATCAAACTATAAAGTTATTAAATTATAAATTCATAAAATAATAAATTATAAATTACAAAATTATATAATTAAAAAATTACATAAAACGAAAATAACAATGTGTTGAGGCAATATAACAGTCATATTATCTAATTAAAAATCATATCCTTTAATTAATTAATAGAAAAATCTAACATATTCGATTGAAAAGTTTTAAATAGTTTAGGATTCAATATACCATCAAAATTTAATATAATTCAAATTAAAAGTTTTCAAATTTATAAGAAATTTAAAACTTAAATGAAGTATTAATATAATAATGAAAATGTAAACTTTCTACTTACTCGATAAAGAGGTTTACTTTTAAATATAAAGTTTAGATGAGTTCAACCAAACCTAATTTCAGTTAATATAATCAATTAGTATTATTATCTTTTTGTTATAGTGTTACTAGGCCTATTTTATATATACACTATTTAACCAGATTTTCAATATATTTTTTCTCTTATCATAACTTTAATTACATTTTTTTTCTTCTAATTAATGTTTAAATAGGTATTCTCAATTTTATTGAATTAAACAATTTTTGAATTATACATTTGATTATTATTACTCCTTTTCAATATTTTTATTTATTATTTAGTTTTATTATATAAGAATATTTGATTCTCAATTTTAATTGTTTAATTACATAAAAAATTTAATTGATTGGGTAACGTAAGAAAATCTATCATTTTCTTTATTGTATTTGATCTCTAGTGTTTTTTTGCTTTTTTTTTTCTTAAAAATTTTCATTATCTTTTAATAGTTTGACGCTTTGATATCTTACTATTAAGACAAAATCTTTTAACGTTATGTATTAAGACAAGATCATTTAAGCAAATCTTGTTTTAAAGCTTAACAAAACGTTTAAATGAAATTGAGAAGATCTACTATAGTTAAAAGGTCAGCAATTCCTAATGATTATGTAGTGTATTTACAAGAAGTTGACTACAATATTGGAGATGCAAATGATCCTGAAACATTTTTACAAGCCATGAATTCTAAAGAATCAGACCTATGGTATGATGCCATGAAAGATGAGATGATTCTATGGCATCCAACAAAGTCTAGGATCTCGTTCAGTTGCCTAATGGTGTAAAATCCATTGAATGTATATGGGTCTTTAAAACCATGAAAGACTCAAAAGACAACATTAAGAGACATAAGGCAAGACTTGTTGCCAAAGGATTCACTCAGAGAGAAGGAATCGAGTACACAAATACTTTTCCTCTTGTATCTAAGAAAGATTATTTCCGAGTAATTATGGCATTAATAGCTCATTTTGATTTTGAGTTACATCAAATGGATGTGAAAACAACATTCCTTAATGGTTGATAATGGTAATTCTTACCATTATCTGTGGTGCAATTTTCTTACCAAATCAACTCTCTTAAAGCTTGAAACATTCTTAATCCTCTCTTTTAGATAACTTTGTGAATACGTTTAGCTTAGGTTACACATAGGAGTTTTCATCACTAATTCCTCAAGTTTTGTAAGCAATTTGTGTGCTTTGGAAGAGCATCGAAACTACCAAGAGTGGGAGCCCAGGAAGAGCCACAAAAGCAAGTTTTCTTGAAGTTTCACTGCAGACCTGGCCCCTGGGCGCCCTTTAATTTGCACTTTCAGCCAAATTGTGGCGCCTAGGCGCCCCAAGAGGGGGCTGAGCGCCCTTTGCCTCGCATTTTTACCCTAAAGCTGGCGCATGGGCGCCCTTTGCTTCACATTTCTTGCTTAATTGTGGCGCCCGGGCGCCCCAGAAGAAGGGGGTTGTGTGCGACTTTTGCTGACATGGCACCCTAGACCTATTTAAAGCGCTCATGCAATGAGGGTGCCATCTTCTTGGCGACTGAAGCACGAAAACACACTTTTGGACCTTTAGGAGCTGGTTTTGAGGTGTGGGAACTCTCATTTCTTCCTCCTTGGGCCTCCTTCTCTTCCATTTTCTTCCATTGTAAGCTCAAGCTCTCCATGACTATGGAGAGCTAAGTTCATTTTGTTAGGGAATGATGTAAACTATGAAACTCTCTTGTAAATACACTTGTTTTGAATTTCTTTATTTGCTAGTGTTTATGTCCTTTGCTTAAATCTTGTGACTTGATCAACCATAACATGAATTTTAGGGTTTGCTTGATATTGGGAAATGTTGTGTGAACCTTGAACTGGACTAAACACCTAAAGGAAATAGTGTCTAGGGATAAAGCTTGGACCTTTAGTTGTCTTAAACCTCTAGTCTTAATGCAGATGAACTTGTTAGGTTGCCAAGGGATTGGGATTTAATGAGTAAATCTAGGCTCTCTCACCAAGGGATTGGGTTTGAGCAACTTAGTAGGTTGACTTAAGCATATAATTGAAGAAGAAGTAATGTGCATTTGCATAAGAGTGTAATAGGTGAAATCATTTTCCAACATCTCCATTCCATATAATCTCTAATCATTTCATTTCCTAGTGGTTTGACCCCAAGAAGTTCACTCTATTACTTATGTATTATGTTTATTTTCATTGCACCAATTCACATTAAAGGAAATCATTCTTTAGTCTAAATCAGTTAGATAATTGTACGATTGTAAAGTGTTAAATGAGTCTCTTGGGATACGATATCTGGTCTTACTGGTTTATTACTTAGAACGATTTGGTACGCTTGCCAAAGTCTTAACAATGGTCATCTGGAAGAAGAGGTTTACATGAAGCAACCTGAAGGATTCTCTTCTAAAGACAACGAGCACTTAGTTTGCAAGCTTAATAAATCCATCTATGGATTAAAACAAGCCTCCCGCCAATAGTATCTAAAGCTTCATGATGCCATCACTTCATTCGATTTTAAAGAAAACGTCATGGATCAATGTATATACCAAAAGGTCAGTGGGAGTAAGATTTGTTTCCTTGTATTATACGTGGATGATATTTTGCTTGCAACCAACGATAAGGGTTTGCTATATGAAGTGAAACAATTTCTCTCAAAGAACTTTGACATGAAGGATATGGGAGAGACATCTTATGTCATTGGCATTAAGATCCATAGGGAAAGATCTCGATCCATTTTGGGTTTGTCTCAAGAGACTTATATGAACAAAGTTTTAGAGAGGTTTAACATGAAGGATTGTTCACCAAGTGTAGCTCCCATTGTGAAGGATGATAAACTCAATTTGATTCAATGTCCGAAAAATGATTTTGAGCGGGAACACGTGAAGAATATTCCATATGCTTCAGTTATCGGAAGCCTTATGTATGCTCAGGTTTGCACTAGACTTGACATTGCATATGTTGTTGGAGTTTTGGGAAGATATTAGAGTAATCCAGGTGTTGAGCACTGGAAAGTTGCAAAGAAGGTAATGAGATATCTTCAAAGGACAAAAGATTATATGTATATATAGACGAACTGAATGTTTTGAAGTGATTGACTACTCCGATTCAGATTATGTTGGTTGTGTTGATTCACGAAAATCAACATCTGGTTATATTTTTATGTTAGCTGATGGAGTTGTATCTTGGAGAAGTGTCAAGCAAACATTAACTACTACTTCTACTATGGAGGCTGAGTTCGTTTCTTGTTTGAGGCTACCTCACATAATGTATGGTTAAAGAGTTTCTTTTCTGAGCTTAGAGTTGTGGACTCTATTTCTAGGCCATTAAAGTTGTACTGTACAACTTTGTTGCGGTGTTTATGGCTAAGAACAATAAAAGTGGATATCGAAGTAAACACATTGACATCAAATACTTAGTCATCAGAGAACGTGTTAAGGAAAAGAAAGTGGTCATTGAACACATTAGCACTGAGTTGATGATTGTTGATCCTTTAACTAAAGGCATGCCACCAAAGAATTTTTAGGATCATGTAGTGTGAATGGGACTTGGTTCCACGATGTAATTTCATTATCAGTACATTTATTATTTTCAATGAAACTCTTATTTAGTTTGATGTTTTCTCATATGTTTTTGTGCATATTTATTTTGAGAAGATATAATTTAGTTTAAATCTAGCATAAACATATGATTTATGGATTAAGTTGAGAGCTAATGTTGAGAGAAATATATTGTGGTACATGGGAGATAACACTCATTATCAGAGGACTTATCATCATGACTCGTATATATTCGGTCACTTGTTGTGGTTAATAATTGGGTAAATGGACCGAGTGGGAGAATGTTAGCAATATTTTAAATATTATAGCATTTGTAGTTCCTATTTTTAATTTCATTAAGTCGTTATTTTTTTTTATCTTTTTAACTGCATAGATGGAGCAGTTATTAATTTTGTTTTAACGTAAAGCCCATTTATTTTGAATCCTGTGATGGTCAGACTTTATATAAGTGAATGAGTCACTCTCAGTTTTTATCACTAAATCTACTTCTCTATTCAGAAAACACATTATCGATTTGAGTGAGTGAAGGTTTAAAAAACAAAGTTGTATTTGTTTGAATTTTAAAAGATATAATGACAAGAGGTACGCACACTATTATTTTGTTTTTCTTTCCATTGTTTTTAATATGAATGTGTTATTATAATGTTAATATAACATGTTTTTAATATAATTTTGTATCTTCGTTTTTGTTATTTTACACGTGGTTTTTTTTCTCCACACAAAGTTATCGTGGACCACTCTGTTCTTTGTGTATTTGTTATAATTTATTTTGCCTTTTCTTAGAATGGTAGTTATAAACCTTGCAAATAACAACCAGTTAAACTGTCGCTAATATGTGTAATAATACACTTGGACATCAACCATCTTTATTCTTCTACATTTTGCCCAGAATATTAGATCATTATCACCCTTTTTTGCTATACGAGCCAGTAGAGCTATATTATACATTGCTGGAATCCGGAAAGAAAAAGAAGATGCTACTGAAACTGGTGGTACTGGTGACATCTCCAATGAAAGATATTCCTTTACCACTTACAATCAAACATATTAATTATAATTTTCTTCTAGTCATAATTAATAATAATAAAATTAATATTAAATATTAAAAAGAGTATGAGACATCCAAAATTATTATTATTACTATTATTTAAATTTAAAGTAGAATAAAATCTTTAAAAAAAATTCTTATACTGTATTTTATTTAAAGTATAACAAGACAATATAGTTGTATATATAGTTAGATATCAGATATATTTTTAAATCCCTGATTATCTTTTTTGACAAGTATAAATGCAGCTACATTCTCCACAAATTTAGTGTGTGTCTTGAGAGTAAAGCAAATATGGCACACTCCCATATTCAAAAGGTGGAAGCCAATGTGCATATCAAGGCTTCTGCAGGTCAGTTCCATGATGTTTTATGCAACAGGACACACCATATTGCCAACATTTCACCTCAAAAAGTAAAATCTGTTAGAAATTCATAAAGGTGAATGGGGTACTGAGGGATCCATCATCCCCTGGAACTATTTACACGGTATGTGAATTTTGATTCACTTCATCAAAATTTCATCCTTCACATTCTTTTCCTTTTTCATTTACGCAAACTATTCAGTTTATTATGGTTTCAATCATAGGGATTTTATGATTAATAATAGTAGTCCAAATAAATTAGTATATTGAACAAATTTATAATTATACTTGTTTTTTATTTTGAATAACAGATGGGAAAATTTGTGTATCTAAGGATGTGGTTGAAAGCATAGACAAGGAAAAGAATAAAACAGACTTCAAAGTTATAGATGGTGACCTACTGAAACATTACAAGAACTTCAAGTTTATAGGGCAAGCTACTCCAAAGGAAGATGGAAGTGTTGTGAATTGGGTTCTGGAATATGAGAAACAAAATTCCCACACTCCTGACCCTTACACCTTATTGGAAGATGACCAAAGAAATTGGTGCTTATCTTACTCAACCCACCATAAATAAATAAATAAATAAATGCCACTATTATCTATGTCTTATGCTATATATTTGTTATATGAGAAATAACAAATAAATAATGTCTTATGTTGCTTAACATATTCTTCCCATCAATTACAAAGCTTAATAAGTTGCATCAACCACCTACTTATATGGTGAAGCTGTGTTGTGTCTTTGTAACCTATGGTTTCATTATGATCAATTATGTTTCAGCGACCAAGATTGTCCCAACAAAAAACCAACAGTTAAAAATCTAAGTAAAATAAATCATTTGACATACTAATAAAAATTAACTTTCTATAATTTTAATAAAAAGAATTCAATTTAAATTCAAACATGTTAAATTCACATTCCATGTTTTGAGAAATATTTATATATGAAAAAAGAAAAAAACGGATTTCTTGTTTACAAAAATGTGTTACCTTTCCAAAATTATATATTTCTGAAATCAAGATATACAATATTTGACTACGTTTAACAAATTTGTTACTAATTATTTTGTGCTTTGAAATGAAGTGATTGTGCTTTGAAATTATTTTGTGTTTGATAAACTATCGTATGATGATGTTAGTAAAGGAAAAGTTTTTCATTTTCTTGAGGATTAACAAATAATTTATGAAGTGTGTGATTGAAGTCTCAGTTTTGAATAGTTGCCATTACTCTCAAAGAAGCATTTCGAAGGGAGAAAAGTCAAAAAATTAAACCTTTAGATTGGAAGCTTCGAAGTGAAGAAAAACTTTTTGTCACTAATGTTCATGATTCGTATGTTCAACCGAAATTGAAAACATTAGTAGCTTTCTCTAATAGTTTGAAAACATTATTAGCTTAAAAGTGTGATTGTTTTGTAAATTTGTAGCCTATCAAACCGTCGAGAGTTCATTATTAGTGTTAGACAAGTTTTTTCCAGCATTTGAAACTTATTACGTAAATCAAAGTCGTAATCATATCTTAAGATAAAACGAATCAAAATTAGTTCTATTGAAAATATGCTTTAAATGATTTAAATGTTTTTTTGTAATCATTTTATATGAGTAACCTTATAGGTTATGATGGAAACCTGATTGGAGATTTTGTTTGAAAGAGGATGACCTTTCATTCAAGATTCAAAGTAAAGACAAAATCACAACTAGCTGAGCTTCCAAAGAAAGCTTTTCTTTATTTATAGGTTTCCTTGGGTTTGGTTAGGTCTCAGTCTCATGAAGGTTCTTGAGGTCTCGGTCTCAATTTTGCTTCATAGTATAACTTCACCAAATATGGATGACAAGAGAAGACGTCCTTAAACATCTTAGTACAATGGTAATTGGTTTGGTGCATCCTATGCTAAGAGGTATATTGTAGAAAATAATATTCCTTAAACTTATTTATATTGTTATCTAATTCAACTACTTATATTCTCATTTTTTTTATTCATTGTAGGCATGAGTTGGGAGTGGTGTGTCATCTCCAAATGTCATCAAATGGTGAAAACAAAACATTTTAGGATGAGATAAAAACTTTAGTTACAAAATTGTATGACGAACTAATAATGTTGTCTTTTTTTTTTTTTTTATACTTGAAGATGGTACTTTGATGTAATTATTTTTTTATGTTTAATGAAAGATAATGTTTGTTATTTTTTTTAATATCTTTATTTTTTTATATTTTAAATTTTCATTATTAAAAAAATTATTAAATTAAAAATATACATGGATAATAATAAATAATAAAATATTTGAATTACCATATTTGAGAACTACACTTAGTAATTATGAAGACGTGGGAAGCAACAGCCTCAAATATTTAGTCCAACCCATCATTCACGTAGGGGCATAACAACTAAGAGAAAATGAATTTCTTAAAAAATAGTGGATCTGTGTTATTTTATGGTTATACAAGGTAGTAGTAATGATTAGGACGCTAAGATTCATTAAAATTTAAATATCCTAATTTAGTTAATATCTTAATAGGCAGATTTGGATCGGGTGCGAGGAAAAATGAAATCCAAACACAACTTTGTAAATTACATATTCAATACCTGAATCACTTAACATTGAATTTGATAGATTTAGGTTGAATTTGATTACGTTAAAGATTTAAAGCAGTTTAATCAATTAAATTTGAATTTTTGAAAGCTAGACCGATTCAAATCAGTGACTACTATGACTTTAAGACCATAAAAGTAGCCAATAATACGTATAGTTTAAGACCATCTTAGTTAAATACGTATAGTTTTCAAAGTATTAAAACCTAAACAACCTAAGAAGGGTGAATACTATCTAGAAAATGGAATTTTAGAAGTGGTAGTAAATTAAAAATAATTAGACTTTATTTTTTTAATATTAAAATGTTTTAGTATAAAATGAGTGGTTATAAACTAGTTTCATTGTTTTAAAACACATAATTTCTTTAGATATTATTTTGTTAGAGTACTCTGTCTTCTCTCTAAGGGTTCTTACACCATCTGTTTGAAGAATAAAGATTGTCTGTGTAATTCTCGCAGTGAGATCTTCAAATCTATCCGATCAGTTTATCAAAAAAAGTAAGTTAGTTTTCTACTCTTTTCGCTAGTTTCATGTTCTTCAATGCATGTGGGGTTTTCTTCTGTTGCATGTATGGTCTGAGCTTTCTCTTAGGTTCTGTATTGATCAGTGATTCTAATGGTATTCCCTGATCATGTTTTCATTGTCTATAAATGTTGTTTGGTTTCTTGGAGGTGAGGGAGCAAAGTAAGGTTCTCTAGAGTATGTTGTAGTTTCTAAAAGGTAAGGGAAACTAGATGTTTGACTTTGTTTTAAATTATGTTTGACTTTGGTTTAGTATCTATATGAATTAAATGTAATTGTGACCATTGTTTTAGGACTCTTTGTGTTTGGATAATAATTACAGATAATATAATGTTTGTATACTTTTGAATGATGTGATTTTGATATTTGGTGTTGTCATAATTGCATAGATTGAAACTAAATTAATGGTTGTTTTTGGTAGGAATGTTTATTAGATGAGTAGTTATCAAATACCTAAGTTTTGTTGTTGAAAAAGGGATATTTTAATAGCCAAGTTTGTGAGATAGAGGATAGATGATTATTGTTATGTGTAGTATTATATTTATGCATGTTTTATGAATGATTGATTTTTTACATATTAACTCAATTTTATTTGTTTGTGTTTGTGTGATAACATGTATGTTATAAAGAGCATAATACAAGAAAAGAGAGAAATAGAGAAATATTGAAAAAGAATTTAATCATTTCATGAGTTTTTATTTGAAATTAAAAATATGTATTTTTTATTAAAAATGTGAGACTTTATATTTCACCTTATAGACCACTGTAATAATGTTACATTAATATTATTAATATTATGTAGCATATGTTACGTATACATATAATAAATTTGATCCCGAGAACCAAATTTGATATTATTTACTTTATTTTTATAAAAAATATGGATATTAGTTTTAAATACTTTTTTGTAAAAATATTTATACTTAATTAGTTTTAATCTTATAAAAAACATAGATTAACAAAAACATAATTAATAATATATAATAATATAATATGTTAGAAAATCATTTTTAATAAAAATATCAGTATAATATTTATATAAATAATAAATTTTGTTTTAATTTGAAAAAGATATTATTATCCCAATTTAAAAAAAAAAATATGACTAAATTGAATCAATGAAACAAATATAAAGATTAAATTGAAATCAAAACTAAATTGAAATCAAGACATTGATACTTATGTAATAGTGTCGTGACACTAACAATAGTAACACGTGTAATACTAAAAACTTAAAACGGGATAACAAAAGTTTTACAAAACAAATTGAATTTTTAAAATTAAAAGTTATAAAAGATTACTTTTAAAAAGTAACCACCAACTTGATACACTATATACTAATTAAGCCTATCAAATATTATTTAGTGTTATATGGGGGAATTAAATAGAGAAAATGTGCTTTGAAGATAAGAAAAAATTAGCATATTTGTGTTGATGTGTGATTGTAAATTGGGCCTACATATTTATTAAATATTATTAAAATAATTGCGCAGGATGAGAGTATTTTAAAAGTATGTAAAAAATAGTAGTACTCTCTTTTTTAATATTAAATTAAGTGAAAAAGTTTTTCAAAAATACAATGCAAGTCAGGACTACTCCACTATAGTTGGATAACTAAAGTTGTGTGAATGGTACATCTCTTCTACTTATTCACATCTACCAAAAGTATAATTGTAATTATGTTTTTTTCTTATTACCTTTTACAAACTATTACTACTAATTTTAGTAACAAAAAAATAATTAGTTAATATAGTGATAAATTTATATATTAATTTATAAATTAAAAATTATTAATGATTAAAATAGTTGTTAGTGTGAATAAAAGATTAGATTTATTTTTAAGTATTTGATAAATTTAGAAACTTTAAATTAAGTTCTTATTTAATTTTTATGTCTAATGAGTTTTACAAATGTTAAAATTTTTCAATTAATAACTTATCGTTAAATTCTTTTTTTTGGTTAACTATGTGACTTATAGTCATCTTGTTTTCTCATCTACTTAAATGTTACCACATAATATTCTTCTAAAAAATGACGAGGACCTCTCTCAAATATTTACAGTATTTAAGAAAATTATTTTAAATTTAATTAAAATTATAAAATTGTAGAATAAAAAATAAAAAATATATATTTATAAAATTATAAAACACAAAATTTTTAATTTTATAATTTATTTTTTTAATTTTTAATTTTATTTTTTAATTTATAATAATTTTAATTAAATTTTAAAGAATTTTATTAAATATTTAAATCTTTAAGAGATCATCGTAAAAAAATATTATATGGGACATTAAGCAAAGTGACAAGACAAAATAATTGACATGTCATAATAGAAAAATCTAACTACATAAATTTAATTGAAAAGTTTTAAAATTTTGATGATTTAATAAATCACAAAAATTTGATAGAGACTCAATTCAAAATTTTTAAAATTACCAAAGATTCAAAACTTAATTAAGCCAAAAAGTTTATAATTAATTCTTGATCTTTAAATTAATTATTAATATTAGTTATCAATTTTTTTACTATAAAGGTTTTTACTACTAATTAGTCACTAAATTGGTCCCTAAGTAAAAATAGAAACTAAGTGATTAATTTTTTTAGTAATCAAAATTTTAATAACTAATGTTAATAATTAATTTAGACATTAATTTATAAATCAATTACAATTTTTTATTCATAATAAAAATTATTTTAATTATCAATAATTTTTAGTTTATAAGTTAATATTTAAATTCTTCATATTAATTATCTTAAATCACTAAAATTATCATTGTTTAGAGATTCTCTGGTGGGTTGAAAATATATACTTGAACCTCTCTTTAGTAATGGAGAAAAAATTGTGCTAACTTCATTTCTAAATACTATAAACTCTGAATATATAGCAAATCTTGTTGATAAAATAAAAAAAAAAAAAGTTTGCCAAACAATAAACATTACGTGTTAGATTTTACAGCAAGGCAGTGCTGTTTTTGTTTGGGACTAGTTCTGAGTAATGTGCACATATACCTAACATCACTCAGATAGGCTTGCCTTTGTTTGGTTAAGGAAAAGTCCTAGTTTCACACGCTTTATGATTAGCTTTCGACCAAAAACATTAGGATAATGGTACTTTTAATAATGTTTTTTTTATCATATTTTAATATTATTTACGTATTATTTTATATGATTAATTAATATTAGTATTTATGATTATTATTATTGATTATGAAATAATTTTAAATTAATTATAAAATAATATATAAATTATATTAAAATATTGTAAAATAATATTGTGATTGGTCAAAACATTAACATGACGTAGTTTTGCAGAAACCAAATCCAAAGTTCCTTTACGAACAAATCTGTATTATCCAGGACCACGATTGCTCCTCTTCTGGAAAGTCACAATTTTCCAAAAGCATTACCTTGAGTCACATCCACAATATTTCTTAGCATAGAAGTAAAACAATACTAATGGATATAACTAACCTCAGTAGTCAATTAACTTTATTATTATTATTATTACACCTCTATGGAATTTTGAAAATCTCATGTCAATTATAATAAAAGGTTTAAATACCTTTTTGTTAATATATCCATTCCTTTTTATCGAAACGCTCCTTATTTTCAGAAAATATTCATTTTGGTTCGTTAATATATAATTAGAAAATGTTCATTTCAGTTCTTTAATATATAATTTTATGTTTAATTTAGTTCTTTTTATATAGTCTAAATGGTTAATGACAGATAAATAACGTGTGTCTTGTATTAATTCATGATTTTTTTTATTTTTATTAAATTCTTTTAAAAAAATTCTTAATATAAAAAAAATTACTCACGTGTTAAATTAATATTATATCAAGTGACAATGCCAATATCACATGTCAAGTTAATGTTATGTTACATTTCAAGTCACTATCATTATCAAGTGTATGTGACAATATCACGTATTAATGTCTTGTATTTAATTCAATCTTAATTTTTATTATTTTTGTTAATTTTGTTCGATTCAATCCTAATTTTGTTTCTCATTAAATTTAACTTTTATTAGGATACCAAAATGAATATTTTTCGACACTAAGAACTATTTCGAACAAAGTGAACGGATATCGAAACCAAAAAGATATTTAAACCTATATAAATAGATTTATATTATATAAATATCATTTTACAAGTCAGTTTTATAAGATTAGGTTAAACTTAAAATACATTATTTAATATGATATCAGAATAAAATAAATTATAGAGAGATTTGTTTTTGGTTAAGTCCATTGTATCATCATTATTACATGTCGAATTTCACGTTTGAAATTTATATGTATGGGAGAGATAAGAATTTTATATTTATAAGAGATAAAACATCTTTAAATTATATAAATGGATAAATTTTGGTTTAAACTTTCGATTGGCACTCCAGTGACAATGGATGGTTGGGTGGAGGGAAGAGGAGACTCTTTCTAGGTTTCGAACATTCCGACGGCGACAATGGGTGGCTGAGTGGAGGCGAGACTCTCTCTAGATTTCGCGTTCTCAGTTCTCTCTCGAAACTTCCTCAGATTCCAAATCTGAAAAGAGAAAATGAACCCAAAACTTAAAACTCTGCCCCCAATTCCATTGTCACATCATTCTCAGCTTTAAAAAATAATTTTCACATACACCACTCACATTTTGACATGTGGACTGTGTCAAAATGTTGTTGTTTAAATATCATTATCCTACTATAAAATATGTATATGAGTATTGTATATGTCACAATTTAAATTTTATATTTATTTATTGTGAATAGGATAATTATGATATTCAAAGCATTCTAATTTTAAAATATAATTAAGTGTATATATGAATATAATATATATATATATATATATATATAATATGTTAATAATATATTATTCAAATAAGTTATAATTTATTGTTAATTCTTATTTTAAAATTAGTTATTTTTTAAAATATTTATTTTTTCGTTTAACATTTATGAAGTGTTGAGATTACACGTTATTTTTCATTTAATTATTTATGTAGTAAAATGGTGAAGTAAAAATGATCTGTTTAATGTTGGAAGTTTCATTCAATTTACTTACAGTATATAAGTGTGAAACTGTCTTATAATATTTATTTTGTAAAATTAAATTAAATTTAAAATCTATTAATTAACATGAAAAATCAAAATGGTGATAGAAAAGTATTATTATTATTAATGTAAGTTATAATTGAATAAAAAATTGTGTATATCAATTAAAATGATTCTCATTATTATTATTATTATTTTAACAAATGTTAAGAATTATTGATGACTAGAAATGAGGAAATAATTGTCCGTAATATGTTATATATGTAAAGAGTAAAGAGTAAAGAGGAAGGAAAATTGTAATATTTGGTGTTGGGATAATAAATGAAGTGAAAATATATAAAGAGATTTGCCTGAAAAATAATTGGTGGAAAATTTGTTTGTATTGAGAATTATGTAAGGTTGAAAATAATGGAAAAATAATAGGCAAGTCAATGTCTTGTTTGTCGCTTGTCGTTTTGGAAACATAATAAAGAAAGAGGAGAATGAAGATGCATTGAACACTGCCCCCATTATATTAATTATTAAACCTAACTATACAAATAAAATGGTGACATGGTTACTACACTGTCTTTCTCTTCTTTCTTTTTCGCTCAACCCATTATTGTGGATCAACATTGTTCACCCATTCTTAATTTTAAATAATTTAAAAAAAGAATTTAAGTTCTTTTGAGTCTAATAAAATATAATCATTATTAAGTAAAATTTAAGCAAAAATTTCATTTGATTTCAAGCTTGTTAATATGCGAATATAAAATGTTTATCCAAATTTACTTAATAAAGAATTTGATATAGCAAATTAACTTAGTTTTTTTATATCTAGGATCGTAAACATGGAAGAGTATAAGAAATTAAGAGTGAACTTGTAAGTTAGACAAACTCATTTAGAAGAATTTATTCAAATTTATAAAATAATGTATTCAAGTTTTCTCAAAAGTAATTTATAGTTGATTATTTCTTTTAAAACTATTTCGAAAAATTTATAGATGAAATAACACTTATTAAATCAGTTTCTTTGTTGACTCCAAGTGGAATTTAATAAGTAACGATTCAGACACACAGAATTAAAAATTGTCGGACAAAAGAAACCGAAAGGCAGAAGTAGGTAAAATTTAAAGCCCTCTTTAATTGAAAAGTTAGCCTAATTAATATAATCTAACTCAACTTTAATGTCATGTTAGGGACACACGAAGAAATCAAATGAGAGTAAAAAATAGTAAAAGAATTCTATAAAAAATAAAAAAATAAAGATATTTGATTAAATATTAAAAAAAAGAGTATAAAAGCTCTTATTTATTTTGAAATTTTCTTCCTTGAAATAATCAAGTTACTTTTATTTCCACTATTATTATAGCTCCTAAATAAACAAATCATAAGTCTCAAGAAATTTCTCTACAAGCAGATAAGTTATTAAAAAAATGAATATTTTATAAACTGAAATTAGATTAGATACAAATTAAAAATAATTGTTTGAAGAATTTATCATCAAATGTGTTCTAAGGTATAACTTCCACATAGGGTTTGTTTAGATAAAATTTCTCTTATTAGAAGAAAAAATAAATCATTTTGTTCTTAAATTAAAATTAAGTTATGCGTGAATTAAAAGTTAGATTTTTTAGGAATTAATTGAAATTAAATTGTACAAAATAAATTAGGTATAAGTTTAAGTTCACTTTCTCCGTATCATTTTTTTTAATTCTGACTTAAATCTAAATGTAAAGAATCATATAATTGTTTCTTTTGATGAGCTTTACATAATCATTCAATCAAAGAATTTAATAAAGTAAGTTCTTATTTTATTCTTTTTAAGTGTTTTAGTTCTTATGTTGCATGTGAACTCGATGATGTGATTTAAGGTTATTTTTGGTGAATCTCTATTTCTCTATGATCGTGATATTATATTTAGAATTTTAATCGAGATTTTGATTAGTTGTGTAAGTGATCTTGTTTGTATAGAACTCTAGGAACAACAACATGAGAAAAGAGATTTTTGTCTCAGGTAAAAGAAGTTAATTCTAACTAATGCATGTTTAGTTTGTTTTGATTTGTTGATTGTGTATTTAGAACTACAATGGTATGGTCAATTAGTATGCTTGTTTGTTTGATAGATGGTGAAATGACATTAAGGTTTCTAACGAGTGTCTTGAACTTAGGATTTATATGGTATAAATAGTGAAATGTTTTAATTTTGGCTAGATAATTGAGTTGAATCATGAATTTGGTGTATCTATAGTTTGTTTGAAGTATGAGATGAATTATTGGATTGGTTGGTGCTGTCAAAATGTAAAATTTTAATGTTTGTGTTATGAAAACTCGTTGAGCGAGCCCTTTTCTTCCTGGGCAAATGCTAAAAACAAGTTTAGCAAAAAAGTTAGAAAAGGCCTGCTCGCCGGGCAAGCATACTCTTGCTGAATGAAAGCAAAACTTAAGTTTGGTAGAGAGGTAAAAGAGAGACTTACTAAGCGAATGAACCTCGAAGACCTGCTTGTTGAGGTAGTGCGCGTCTTGTTAAGCGAGTATGTAAATTTAAGGTGTTTTAAATGTGAAGAAAATTATTGGAAATTGAATTATGAGAAGGAGGTAAGTGTTTCAAAGAGGTGATTTCACGATAAATTGAACAAGACACATTTTTTATATGTTGTTATTTTTTGTGGCAATATCATTCTTATGATGGAATGATATAACAAGTTGGTTTAGTGTTACGCATTGAGTAGAGATACTCATTTTGAAATTATTCTTAATTTTACTAGACTCATAAACTCATGTAAATCATGAAGTCTAGATGGTGAAGAGTAAAAGAGGTTCCTATAACTGATTTTGGGTTAAGGATCCCTTTTCTTTTAAGCTACAGAGAATTTATCCTATAATGAGGGAGGGAAACCATGTAGTATTACTGGTTTGTAACAGTTAAGGATTTCATTTTACATTGTAATGTTTCTAAGGTCTGACTCAATGTGCAAATTCAAATAATTAAGTATATATTATACTCGTGTATAAATGTGTTTCATTGTATAATGTATGCAAGTTAATGTCTTAGATGAAATTGGTAAATTGTTATTTTATTTCATGCCAAAAATTTTATTTTATTTTATGTATACTCAAAATTATTGTTAGCTTACTCTTCTTTATTGTTAGTTGCCTGTTTTCTTTTGTAATGATAAATGTTGTAGAATGAACATATAAAACTACAAATGATAGAGATGTAAGGCCAGAAAAAAGTTGACTCTAATTTAACTTAAGTTGTTGAAGTATAATTTAATATACATTAACCTATTATATAGTGTGCGTGTATATATATATATATATATATATATATATATATTTTAAAATGGGTTTAATGTTAAGCCTGATTTATTACCAATAAAAGTTTTTTATTATTTTATTAATTTTTAATCTGTTATTATTATTAACTTTTTTCTATGAGTGGTTAATTGTTTGCCCGTTTTGTTATATATATATATATATATATATATATATATATATATATATATATATAAAATGGTGTAGTTATTTATCGTTGTATTTAGACTCTAGAGCCAAAATTTTTTATCCTAAATGCTAGAACTATGCTATATGCGTATATTTCATGTATGTTTTCTGTTTTAAAAGTCTAGTTAAGACTGCTAAAATATCTAAAGTGGAATAGCTCTATAAAATGTACATTTAATCTATATATTTTGGGTTGTTAACATAAAAAGTTATTTAATTGAAATGAGGAAAAATATAAAAATAAAATGATAAAACACAAGAAATCTTAAATCTATATCTGTTTAGTAAAAGGAAAGGATGAAAGAATAATAATAAAATTTGTATAAATTTTATTTTTCTTTCCGAAGTTGAGAATAATTTTTGAAGTTAATTATAATAATATATTCTAAAGATTTATTGTAATTACTCATGCTTCTCATTTTTAGAATAATTATTTTGACATTTTACTTTATTTTCGTTAGTTGATTGTAAGTCATTAAAAGTGATTTCTATTAATTTTTTCACATTTAGTTTTGTTTATGTACTTATTGAAGCTATTTAGTACTTTCTATGTTCTACAGATACTACATACGTATTCCTTAATTTTTTTAAATATTGTACATAATCTACATACGATAATGAAAGTTGCTTTATTTTATATATCATCCAACAATATGCATTACCACCACCCACAAAGACTTTTATCTGTCACAAAGTATAATTATAATAAAATCAAAGTTTGATGTGATGCTAACAACTTGATTTTATAATTAAAAACGAGACACTCATTACCCTTTGGTTAATTAATAAATTTATCAAATTGTTTATGTAATACTTAGTCTTCACACTCAATTAATCTTTTAAATTATTTTATATTATGTTCCTTGACTCGTCTAATTTTATTTCACAACTATGTCAAATTGTTTATGTAATACTTAGTCTTCACACTAAATTAATCTTTTAAATTATTTTATATTATATTCCTTGACTAGTCAATGAATTTAATATAACAATAATATCTAGTTTGACATTTAGATTAATTGTCAATTTCATCTCTAAATATTTATTGTACTAAAAATTTTATTCATAAATGAAAGAAAATTCAATATTATTCTTAAAAGGAGGAAAAATTGCTGATAACTTTAACTCCATATTTAGTAACCTTCTCAAAAAAAGAAGTTATTATTACTCCATATTTCTCTTAGGATTGTGACAACTTTTTTATTCTTAACCATAATTTTGGTGTAGCATTTGAAGTTTGCTATTGTTTTCTTTCTTGTTAATATTATGTTGTTCCATTTTTAATTGCACATCTAAGTACAAAATGGTTAGGATTTCTTGTGACATTGAAGAGTGAGATTGATAGTCGTAATGCAAAATCATTTTTAAGATTTTCTAAACTTGAGTCTTCTCTTATTTTGTACAATTATAAATTAATATACTAGAAAAAGAAATAATGGAGAAACTAATTATGTCGTTTTCAGTTTATTTTTCCTTATTTGATTTTGTTGCTTTCACAATTACTTTTATTATTGTTTTTATTGTTATTATCGTTATTTTCGTCGTTATTACCATTTTTTCTTTCTCATCTTCTCATCTTACTTTCATTTATATCTAATTAATTTATAAAAAAATATTTCATTATATCTAACCATTTTCTTTTTTTTTTTCTATTTCATCAATGAATTTTCTAATGAAATTATTAATATTGATGAAATTACTAAAGAATTTTAAAAAAATTCAATTATCAACGAATTTTAAAAATATTTAATTATCAATAAATTTCTTAACAAATTCAATTATCAACAAATTTAAAATATATTCAATTATTAATGGATTTTAAAAAATCCATTACTAACGGATTTAGTTATGGATTATAAAAAGATTCAACTATTAACCGATTTAACATTAAAATTTATAATAAAATGGTTAAAGCCTAAAACAAAGATTTTGAAACGCATCTTATTAACAAAATTTACTAATACAAATATTTGTTGATAATAAAAATTCTAAATTATTGAGAAATAATTATCGAAAAATATTTTTTATGATAATAACAAAATTTAATTTATTAATAAATTTTACCGACAATTTTTATTTTTATCAATAGTTTGACATTTTCTTATAATGATAAATATTTAAAAAGAGAAGAAAATAATCTTTGAAAATAAAAATCTCTGATATCACTTATACTTTAAATAGTTATGTTTCTTTAAATATAGAATACACTATTTAAGAGAGTTTTAAGCATTTGAGATATTGTGTTAAAAATTAATCATGTTTTGCATTATAAAGAAAACCTTACAAATATAAGGAAAAATATATATTAATTTTTTTTTCTCCAATTCTTAACAATACGAAGCTATTCTACCAATCAAAATACCACTGTAAAAATCACTTAAATAAATTAACAATAATATATAAAAAAAAAAACTTTAGTCGATCTAATTAGAGATTAAAAGGTCTACAAGTCAATGATTTGTGAATTAAAGATGCAGGAAGTTGATCAAGTGTGCATCATATTTTGGTTGTCCAACTTTTAATTAATTACACAATACGAAATCTGAAGTTTCATGTGTGCCAAAAGAAATAATGATAAAATATAAGGTCCTAATAAAAAAGTGCAATGATTAATGACTAAAGATGTAATACTAGTATATTTTAGAGGATAGGCCAAAGCACTATAATTCAGAGGTGGAAGGTAGCACATGAAGCTTTAAAGCTACAAAATAAAGATAAGGAAAAGATGTAAAAAGAGAATCCATTGAGAAAATTTATAAAAGATGAGATGGCCACAACCAAAAAGCCATCCATCCATTCAACAAGTTATAGTTATATTGACTTCTATCATAAAATTACTTTCCAAATCATATTCAAATATCACAATAATTTTCATTTTCTTTTCTTTCAAGAGGATAATGATCAAGGTTAAATAAACTTTTTTCTCTCTTTTTATCCTATACATTGAAAGTACAACATTAATATAAAATAAATCCACAACTACCTAATTTTGCCTCAAATAATGTTCTCTTCATTAAAGCATAAAAGATAAAAATTACCAAACTTTTAATTACATAAAATAGACTAAAAGTAAATTGATTCAAGACTAAAAGTAAATTGATTCAAACAAAATAATTATATTATAAATTATAAAATGAATATTTTTTATTTTTATTTAACCACCAGCCTAAATGAACTTACACTTACAATCAAACCATTTTTTAAATAATAGTTATAATTTAAGAAAAAATTAAAGTAAAATTATTCTTAATTTATAATATATAATTGGATATTAATCTTTCCTTACGAGTCAGTTTATATAGAATTGAGTTAGACTTAAAATCTATTGTTTAATATGATATCAGATATTGGAATATATATTAATAATATTTATTGTTCGTTGAATATGTTCTTCTTTCGACGGCTATTAAAGTCCTTATCAGATCATATATTAATGTTTAGTCTCATGTTTAAGATAATATTTATATCTTAACATAAACTATTATATTAAAAATCTTACATCGATTAAAAATAAATTTAATTTATAATATATAAATAAATATAAATCTTATTTTATAAATTATTTTATAAAGTTAAGTGAGTCCTCTTAAAAATAAAATATCCTTAAAAGAGCGTTTTTGTATTTCTACGTCCTTAACCGTTTAAGCGGTGCAGTTTGTACGGATTCTGCTTTTCCTTTTTGGTCTAGTTCTCAGAACCTATATAAGATAGGCTCTTCCTTGTATCAAAAGAGATTATTCAATGAAACCCCCTTTTTCTTTTACGTCCTACAATGCAGAAAAAGCTTCCTTCCATTAACACTTACTCTGCATCTCGTTTCTTGGGGTGCCTTCGGTTTTGTTTCATTTGAGTAAATATACATGTATTTAATATGTTACATCCAATAAATATAGATTCATAATTATACATATATTTACATATATTTAGCAGTTAACAATAATAATAATATGATAGAACAATATAAGGATTATATTTACAAAGTGGGAATATACAAAATATCTAAGGAAATTAAACTAAACGAGTTTTAAGTGTCTTATCCAATTTTACAAATTAAACCGAACGGTTCTAGGTGCTAACTTCGATCGAATGGTGTTACAAAAAGATGGGATTATATCGAACGATCATCCAAAGGAAATACTAACCAGACGACTTCCTAACATAAACACAACTTATTGACCGGACGATCCTGCACTGGCTTCCGGATCCGCACACTCCAAAACTCTTTCCAATGAACTCGCCTTACCTTCTACTCACATCCAAAGGATGATCATCGCAGTGAAGAGAACCGGACGACAGTAGAAGACATGACAGGAAAATAATGGTAAGCTTATGTAATTTAATTAATTCTATCAAGCAAATCATTTAACAATAAACCGAACGCATCCAAATCATACAATCATCATACAAAGCATCTCATACAATAAATCGAACGCATAAAACATTATAACCGACCACTTTGACTATGTTCGGACTGTAAGAATATGTAGTTACGGTCCTTGCACCTGTGGGTGGTAACCTAGAATTCAACCATCAGTATTACCGCAGCATGGAAAACCCTTGAGCTTGCCACACGAGGTTAGCTCGTTAAAACGTCTTAGGTCAAGGTTGTACATACCGCCCAGACTTGAGCCTCCTGTTATTCCCACCACATGCGTTACCCTTCTCTACTTGAGATTTGGTGACCATTGGAATGTCAGGATGAACGACCACTACAAAGCTGACCATATTCTTACTTTACCAATCAATATCAATCAAACATATTGTATGAATTTGTGTAGCTCGACGTTCTAGTACCAGGGTGGTGTAGTAACTGGGATACACTCAACAACTGCCACCCGAGGTCGATCCTTAAACGATCCATCTGGTCTTATGGTCGTGGACCTCCTGCCATTCCCACGCATGAATTACCTTCCTCTATATGAGGAGGAGTAATCACGGAATATCAGGACGAACGACAGTAGAGACTGACCACAATTCATACTTTTCAACCACCACCAATTATGAGACATTCCTCCTTGGAATTCTCTTTCACAACCATTTTATTCAATTCATGATAAATATCATCATATTTATGCATCAATATAAGTCCACAGAACCATATAGTAACAATTTTCATCACAAATAAGACTTTAAAGAAATAACATTGTAGACTATGAGTATGACCGAACGGTAAGAACAACCTCACCCAAGAATCATGACCGAACGGTCAAGTGACGAATTGACTCAAGCTTGAGCCGAATACCATTTAAGACCGATTACAGCTAAACTTTAATTGAAAATAAAGACTTAGTCATACTATTATAACTTTGGCTGAGCACTTAGAGCTTAGGCCGAATACTTTCTCAGAGGATGAAGTTCTCTTCAAGAAACAGAGCGTCAGTTAAGACCAAACATTCTTTACCAAACTGAGCGTCAGTACAAGACCGAACACTCTTTACCAAACCGAGCACTTCTTCACGGATTACATATGTGTACAATCGACCATAAACTATCTTAACTTGTTTTGAATGCCTTGACTAACTAATTCGTAAGAAAATCAATACAACCTTACTGAACTGAACACTCGACATTAACCAATAGAAGACCGATCAGTCATCAACTAAAATCTCCTACAGAAGAGAATTCAGTCAAGACCGAACGTACTAGGGGAAAAACCAAACGGTCATGAGTGACCCTCGGTCATAGTTACAAAATTTTGCAGATTTGCGAATAATCCTATCACTACCCAATTCTTGCTAACTCACCAAACATTCACTTATTCAATCAAACATGCAATATCATCATATCAACCAATTCATCAAACACCATCATTCAAACATGCAACATCCAAAACAACGAATCATCAACATACCATCATTCAAGCATATAACATCCAAACAGATAAACATAACTAAATTATATAAGCTTCCCTTACCTTATAATCGAACGGTATTCACGTAACAGCAGAATGTGTATTCCTTGAACTCCCCCCTTCCTAGAATTAGTACTTAGAACCCAAGTTTGATCGAATAAAAGCCTCCACCATGGAATCAAATACATAAAAGTTGCTTCAGAAGTGGAAATGGACGAACACATGCAAGCCAAAATGCTTGCATGTATCTGAAACGGAAGAAATTCAAAGGAAGAAAAGGTTTGGAACTTACCAGCTCCAAACAAAAATCCAATCGGTGCAAAGTGAAGGGCTTGACAACAGGAGTGCTTAAGTGCTGCTTGAAAGATGATCGAAACAGTATAAGGATGAGAATTGGTAGAGAGAAGTTAGAGGATTCTAGAGAGAAGAGGAGAAGATGAAGTTCTGAAATCTGAAGGGAAACTTGGCATGCAGAGGAAAAATGAAATTAGATATTAAAATTCCAGTTTTTATACTACCTCAAAAACCGAACGGTCGAATCTCATGCCGCCACCTGTTTTTCACTTTCTGAATTCCGCACACTCTCTCGGTGCCACATGGATCCCACTCAGGTGTAGTTTTAAGGGTCCTGACACAATAAATATGTGTGAAAAATAAAATTAAATTTCATATGTAATTTAAAATTTAAAATCACATACTTTTAAATTTTACATTTAAAATTATCTTTATTTTTCTCAAATTATGTATTTTTAAATAACCTAATGATAATGGTGGCAGAAATAAAATTAAAATTGGTTCTAGATATGCAATTAATAATGGCTTCCGACAACTTTTTTTTTGCCAACTTTACATTTTGTTTTCCTTGTTTTAAGCAAGTTGTTGGTCTTAGAAGAAGAAACTACACAGAACCTCAAATGATGACGTGGCGTTGTTTGATTGGAAGTACATTACCCGCTAAAGAGCATTGACTTTAAACAAACATGCAGATGAAGTCACCAATCCTCGGTTACCATTGTTTTTTCTCTCTCTGTTCACTCATTTGTGAGTTGTTGATTGCACTCACTCATTCATTCATTCATTCCCAACAACTACTGCTGCAATTTCACTTTCTCTGTTTCTCACACTATCTAACAACCATGTAAGCTTCATCACTGCTTTCTCCTTTTTACTTTCTTGTAAAGGGCTTCTTTTATTTATTTTATTGTCACTTGGACCAGTCCTGATTGCAGACACTCCTGTTTTATCTTTTGAAAAATATTACCTTGACAATTAAGGAGTTGAATTTGATCTTCCTAGTCACACTCCCTCCCACGTGCTTAGTTTTCCACAACATGATGAGTTGCTCAGAGACAGTAGGGGACTGAAACAAAGTTTCTTGCTTGATTTGTGTGTCTTGAAGAAACCAAGATATCGCTGCTTCTGTGGAAGAGTTTCATCCATGGCCTTTTGAGGTCTGTTTATTGCCGCTTTCTTGCAATTGGGATTTTGGTTTTTCTTTCAAGTTTTCAATTCGAAAGCTGGTTTCTATTCTGTTTATTACCAATCATAGCAATCGTGGTTTTGGGGAATTTTCCTTCCCCGGTAATTCTCTCTTGTAATTCTTCTGCATGTAGCTTGTATGGGGTTTCATGGATATTCAACTTTTCAGGGCAAATAGAATAGAATTTTCACTTTGTGATGGATCATAAGAATGGTATAATCACATCCATCTTTACCTTTTATGCTCCTTCCAAATCTTCATATCTCACACACACAGGGGCAGTGACAAATAACCAAACTTCATGTGTTTGCGTTTCCGATCATTGAAAAGTGATTTAATTTAATGGTAGAGTTATGAAGGGTCAGTTTTCTGATTTGGTTTGCCATCATTTCATACAATTGTCACCAATTCTTTTCCCGGAAGGTATTTGCTATGTACTTCAATTGTAAGAAAGATAAAACAAAAAGAGATGTATATAGAGGAATGATACAACAGAAACCAGAACTGTATATCTTATATCAGTTATGTCAGTTATCTAACATCAATGATTCACTTCTTTCTTAATAAGAATTTTGTCCTCTTAGCTATGCAATGATTCACTTCTTTACTTGTTACAGGAGTGATAACATCTAGAAGTGATATAGATTGATAAATTGAGGTGTGAAGATGTCTTATAGAAGGGGGTCTGATCAGCCTCCGCAAAGGCGTATACTACGAACTCAGACTGCTGGGAATTTAGGAGCGGACCCAATCTTGGACAGTGAAGTGGTGCCTTCTTCACTTGTTGAGATAGCTCCCATCCTCCGTGTTGCTAATGAAGTAGAGGTTATCAATAAAAGAGTTGCTTATCTCTGTAAGTTTCTGTAAAAGTTGAGCATATGAACCATGTAAGGTGTATGTTATTTGACAAGTTTGGTTAGATAACTACAGTATAAGTTCTTGTTCTGTAAGGGTGTGCAAAAAGTTGAAGTCTAATATTGCTTAGAACCTTAACTTTAATAAAAAGAATAGATACCATGATGCTAATATTCATTGAAAAGGAAAACAAATAGGGTTGTAAGCTCTCATTGATGAATTTGACTAAACAGATTCCTAGTTTGGTGGGAAATGTTTGAGGGTTGTTTTAAAAAATGTTGCAGCTTTTTCTTCTTTAGTTGCATTTTCCTTGTTGCCCTTCTCTTTTGATTATTTTATTTGGATATATATGCTACTCTCATAGAATGACACAGCCATGAGATGGTTTCCGAAATTTGACGTGAATGTTCTTTATCTAATGCTCATGTCTTTATTATCATTAGGTCGGTTTTATGCTTTTGAACTAGCTCACAGATTAGATCCTCAATCTAGTGGACGTGGTGTTCGCCAATTCAAAACTGCTCTTCTTCAGCGTCTAGAGAAGGTGGATTTCTGAATTTATTTGTTAAGAATTTGTAGATTCTTTTCTTTGCTTAATAATTTCAATCCGTTTAGGATCATTCCTAACTTGACTAATAGATGCCACAATTAGGAGATTTGAAAAGGCTTGTTTAATGATTTCTAATTTGAGTATACTTATGAATCAGTGAAAAAACAAAAAACAAAATGCTTCCTATGTGAGAGTAGAATGTATTGATATTTCAGTTCTTTGGAAATCTGAAGATATGAAAGTACTTTTCCATTAAACAACAGGAAAATGTCACAACATATGAGGGAAGAAAAAAGAGTGATGCTCGTGAAATGCAGACTTTTTATAGGCAGTACTACGAAAAGTATATTGATGCGTTACAAAAAGCTGCTGATAAGGACCGGTGAGTTTAAATTATCATTGAATCATTAATTTTGGTCATTCATCTGATTTTTTCTGTCTTATATTGCACAATTATCTGTGACTTACTAATATCGCTTAATCTAATTTCTTTTTATTTTTAAAAGGAAAATACTGTAATTAACTTCATTTGCTTCCCCAGTGCTCAGCTCACAAAAGCATATCAAACGGCTGCTGTTTTGTTTGAGGTATTGAAGGCAGTTAATCGAACGGAAGATGTTCCAGTATCTGAAGAGGTAAAACTACTTTGTAAACTAAGTTTACATACAAAGAGAACAATGTGTTGATTCTTCATTGATGGTTTTATTTTAATGATTACATTCTGTTTTTGATATTTAATTGCAGATTATGCAAGCTCATACCAAGGTTGAGGAACAAAAGCAATTATATTCCCCTTATAATATTTTGCCACTTGATCCAGAGAGTGGAAAAGAGGCTATAATGAAATATCATGAGGTTTGTTCTCTATAGTTATGTTTTAATCAACTTTTCATGAGTTAATGCTTGATACGTAAGGTTAAAAGAGGTAACACTCTGCAGTAGAACTTGGAATCTCCTCTTTAAGCTAATGGAAAAAAAAACTGTAGAAAGCCTGTAGAATCACTGAATCAAAGGCTGATTGCCTAGAAACATCGATTCTTTCAATGGGTTAGCATTGCCTGTGATACAAACACAGGCAGAAAAGATTAAAGAATCTTCAATATTGGGTAATTAAACGATATATGGTGAACAGTTTCCTCATTCCTTTTCATGTTTGAACCTACTTATTATTACTACTTTTAGCTGCTGAATAACCTCTACCAGCATTTGGTTTTTGAAGTGTTGATTAGGTTGCATGTGCTTATTTGCTTTTACAGATTCAAGCTGCGGTTTTGGCACTCCGTAATATAAGGGGTTTGCCTTGGACAAAAGGTCATGCTAACAAAGTAAATGAAGACATTCTGGACTGGCTTCAGCTGATGTTTGGTTTCCAGGTAGTGACTGAACTGATCTATGTCTACCATTAGGTGTTTAATGTTTTATATATCACTTACGGGTTATCTTTCTTCTATTTGTGCAGAAGGACAATGTGGAAAATCAAAGGGAGCACTTGATTCTTTTGCTTGCGAATGTACATATACGACAAGTTCCAAAACCTGATCAACAACCTAAGGTTTGATTTTATCTGTTACTATGGCTTCTGTCTTTTTTATCTGATATAAACATACTTTTCCCCCTTTGTTTTTTACATACTTAACTTTCTTGTTTAGTTGGACGATCGTGCTTTAAATGAAGTGATGAAGAAACTCTTTAGAAACTACAAAAAGTGGTGCAAGTATTTGGGTCGCAAAAGTAGCCTCTGGTGAGACTTGCATTTCTCAATTGGTAGTTACTTCAAATGCTAGTTTATTTGAGTGTCAAATTGAAATTTATGGTCTTATAAGTACCTAGTGAGGGTAGAGATCAATCACTCAAGTCTGTTGGTATTGTTAGAATCATCATATTGAATGTATTGTTCACTTTGGTATTTAGGCTTCCTTATTATTTTGTCATTAAAAGGCATTTCAGTTTGCTAAAGGAGAGTGTTTGTAAATTACCATCGGATAAGGGGCAAGAACAGCTAATGCTATCCTTCTAGCGCCCATATTTTGACTTCAAGTTTGTTGGCATTGTCAAGGTCAGACAATACCTCTAATAGGGTGACCCTAATGATGCTAGCGAACTTGAGGTCAGAACATTGTTACTCAAAGAAGAGCTCTAGGCCACTCTTGCTCCTTAGCCTTGACTAGGTTGTTTGTTTCAATAGCTGTAAAGTCTTATCATTTAGGAGTTGAGACCAAATCTAGCTCATAAACACATTCCCCTCTTAACCCTCTGTGCCTTTCCAACGCAAAGAAGCATGATGCCATTGAGTTCCAAAACAAGAAATACCTCAGATGCAGTGACCCCAAGGATGCTATCAAACTTGTGGTTGACCTATGTAAGCTGAGTGAGTTAAATGAAACCAAGCAGGTTACATGGATGAATGTGTATATAGAAAGTGCATTTAATCTTGGATACATGATAGTATTGTAAACTTGTATAATATTATAAAATTTAACTTTGGATATATTACTGTGGGAGAAAGTTGTTTGCCAGGCTCTAGATTTGCTTAAGTACAGACCAACATTTACTTGATTGTTTAGGCTGATGACAGTTTTTCCTATCGAGGAGGCCTTTTTGTTTTTTGGTTCTTTCCTTTCTTTGCGTACTAGATGAAGTTAGCTTATTCACTTGATTTGCATAAACAACTAGTCTCGACCTTTACTATATACTCTTTTTTTTTTAATTTTTATTTTCAAATGGTTGCCAGGTTGCCAACTATTCAGCAGGAAATGCAACAGCGCAAATTATTATACATGGGCCTATATCTTCTTATATGGGGAGAAGCTGCAAATTTGAGGTTTATGCCAGAATGCCTTTGTTATATCTACCATCACGTAAGTATTATTTAAAATAAAAAGTATTTCTTCAGTCTAAAATGAGAGAAGTAGACCGTTCCCTTCATTGGTGGTAAATATTGAAAAAAACTTATCTCGTGTTGACAAGAAATAGTGTCAAAAGACTATATAAATAGGACAATCTTCACCTTACATGTTAATTTTATAAGGTTAAGTTAGGTCTGAATCTACCTTCTAAGAGTAGACTCATTTCCGCTAGAAACTCTTTTGGCATTCTCTACACATGATGTTTTTATCTATTTTCCAAGTATATTGCACACTATTAAAAATTGGGCTTATGAACCCTACAAAACCTGCGTATGAGGTAAGGACTATATCCAAAAATTTTAACCTTTATTTAAGTCATATCCTAGGTTGATGTGGGACTAAACCACCACCAACTTTCATTTCAAGCACATACTTGCATGAGGTTATTTTGGTAGTTCAGAATTTTAATAATCTTTCATTTTATGATATAAAATCAACTTGCTGATGTTTGATTTGACTGTTAAAATAATTGTGAACAAAATCTAAGCTTAATTTTTTCTTCATCTGCCTAGATGGCATTTGAGTTGTATGGGATGCTAGCCGGGAATGTTAGTCCACTGACGGGTGAACCAGTAAAGCCTGCCTATGGTGGTGAAAATGAGGCTTTTCTTATGAAAGTGGTAAAACCAATTTATGATGTAATAGCCAAGGTGAGTTCGGCCTTATTATAATCTGAAGAACTTTTTTGTTTACTTTCAACATTTGATAGCCTTGTTTTATCTATTTCATGGGAGTTTTGTGTATTGTAGGAAGCTAAGAGGAGTAATATGGGAAAAGCAAAACATTCTCAGTGGAGAAACTATGATGATTTAAATGAATATTTTTGGTATTATGCTTCTTTTTGATCTGGCTGTTTTTCATTGTACTAATTTTATCCTTAAATTGATTATGTTTCCCAAATTGTAGGTCAATTGATTGTTTTCGGTTAGGGTGGCCCATGCGTGTTGACTCTGATTTCTTCTCTGTGCCTTCTCGTCGGGAACAACGTCAAGTTAACAAAGACGAGGTATGTCATACTTCATGTCTGGTATGCGATTAGAATTATGAATTGGATTGTGTAACTAGGTATGTCATAAAGTAATTTTGAACAGTCCAAATGTTTTCCTCAAACATGAAACATGATTGAAGCAACCTCTGTCCATGATCTTATCCTAATTGCTTGTTCCTTGTGCTTGGTTTTGGAAAGTAGGAAAACAGAGTTCGTGCCACAGACCGGTGGAGTGGAAAAGTTAATTTTGTTGAAATACGCACATATTGGCATGTATTTAGAAGTTTTGACAGAATGTGGAGCTTTTATATACTCTGTTTACAGGTAATAGTTTCGTACATACATATGTATATTTTGATATACAACATTTTATGTCACTCTGCATGTATTCAATCTAATGAGGGCGCTGATCATGCTTTTCAATTAAGGCGATGATAATCATTGCTTGGAATGGTTCTGGCCAATTAAGCTCTGTATTTGAGGGTGATGTTTTCAAGAAAGTTCTTAGCATCTTCATAACTGCTGCAATATTGAAGCTTGCACAAGGTAGACAAAAACATGCAACTTTTGTTTCCATATCATTTTTCTGACTTAATGTATTGGAACAGAGATGGAGAGAAGGCACTATATAACTCAGTTTTTCAGCATAAAATGTGTCTTTCTTTCCACTTTACGTTTTAGTTGTTCCTTTTAGCAGATAAATGTTAAAAATTTGTTTCAGAAGATTTCTACCGTCAAACTTTTGAAAATGAAGCCTAGCAGACTCAATGATGCTGATTATTTCATTTAACTAACCCTGGAGATTAATTCATTCTCTGTGCCTAGTAGATTCATTTCATAGCAGCCAAACTCATGCATTCAGAAATTCAGAAATAGTATTCTGAAACTATTGTTCCAAGTGATGCTTATAATAGACATATCAAAGCAAGACCATAAAAGATAACAAAAATCCTTATTCAAAATGTTCACAAGATTTTGAATCTCTTGTTTCTTTGTTTTGTTTAAATTTTATTTCAAAAAGTTAATGATAATTTTTATCAGGATGACTCTAGCTTATAAATTCCCATATTTGTTTATCTTTAAGTTCAATTATGAAACAAAAAATGTGTTTATGAAGTTGGAAGTTGATTATGCTGTCTTTATACTTTTCCAGCCGTTCTGGACATAGTCCTTAGTTGGAAAGCAAGGAACATCATGTCACTTCATGTGAAGCTGCGGTATATATTTAAGGCAGTTTTAGCAGCAGCATGGGTCATAATTTTACCAGTCACTTATGCTTATAGTTGGAAAAATCCATCTGGCTTTGCACAAACCATTAAAAATTGGTTTGGCAACGGTACAGGTTCCCCTTCTTTGTTCATTTTGGCTGTCTTCATTTACTTATCTCCAAACATTCTCTCTGCACTGTTATTTGTGTTCCCATTCATCCGCCGGTATCTGGAGAGGTCTAACAATGGTCTTGTGAAGCTCATGATGTGGTGGTCTCAGGTAAACAGAGGCATATTTGGCTTGTGTATTTATGCTTATATATAAGGATATGTGTACTTTCTTTTAAACCAATGCCTTTTTATCTTCGTTAAGAAATACTTCAGACAAATATTACCTGTGTTGTCTAGTTTTTCTTGTAGATGTTAGGGAGACACTGTGTTGTTTCAATTAATTTTTTTCAGCATTTATTATTTTGTTTTCTCTTAATTTTCAATTCAACAATTTGCAGCCTCGGCTCTTTGTTGGAAGAGGAATGCAGGAGGGTCCACTTTCATTGTTGAAGTAAGGGAACAAACTTAATTTCTTCAATCCTCATCTATGATCATTTTCACTTGTAAGATCTGTTGCTTAAAATGTAACTGTCTTAATTTTATAGGTACACTTCTTTCTGGGTTCTCCTAATTCTAGCTAAATTAGCATTCAGTTACTACCTGGAGGTAAAGATTCGATCATGTTTCTATTTGATCTTATTTTCTTCTTTCTCTTCACTTTTCCAGTTACTTTTATCTGAGTTCCATTTTCTAACCGGTTCATTTCTACCCAATTTCATTGTCTACATATCAATATTAGTATGTGCTTCTGTGTATAGGAATCAGCAATTTCATATAGTGTGATTACTGTAAATGATCTAAGGAGTTTTTGTCAAAGGTGCAGGCTTTTCTGTACCATCTTATATTGACCTTAAAATCATTATCTTAATTTTCTTCAAAACTGCAGATAAAGCCTCTTGTGGCTCCAACAAGAGCCATCATGAATGCTCATGTATCAGATTACAGATGGCATGAGTTCTTCCCTCATGGTAACACTTGGAATTAATGAAAAAATAATTGTAGTTTATATAATGTTTGTTCTTAATATCATATTCTACTACATGCAGCCAAAAACAATATGGGTGTAGTGATTGCTATATGGTCCCCTATCATACTCGTACGTTTCTATCTTGCTGTCATATGTCTCACTAATTGCATGATTTCTTTGTTCTAAGTTTTTAATAGTAACAAGGTTCCTTTTGCAGGTCTACTTTATGGATACACAGATTTGGTATGCTATCTTCTCTACAATAGTAGGAGGCATATATGGTGCATTTCGACGATTGGGAGAGGTTTGTCTATTGTGTGTGTATTAAGCATTCTCTTTTAGGTTTGAAAACATGTTGTCTATTAACACTTGCTTAGATGTGAACATTATTAGAATGCATCATTTCCATACTTAGAAGATGTTAACATGGTGTAGTTAATGTAGCTATGCCTATACAAATTTTCAATTGAAAAGTAGTGTACTATTTCTGTCTTCTCAAATTAAGTCTTCCTATTTTCCTTTTTGTACAAGGTATCCACCATAATTAGAGTTCAAATACCTTATAAACCTCATGCCAGAATACTAATGTTCAACTCAAGTTCCATCTCTTGCAATTGGATCTTAACAAAGTAAAAAAAAAAAAAAACATTGAAAGTTATGAAATGGTCCAGGGTTTAATGTTCAAATTTGGACTGGTTTCTTGTTTTTTTTTTATGTTATTTTTTCTGTACAAACTAAGGTAAAGAAAAGTCATGCATGTTTTTTCTGCTACTTTAACTGTGGATTTATGAGTCTTGAAATACATAATTCATTTTTTTTTTTCAATTTAATTTCAGATTCGAACCTTGGAATTACTTAGGTCTCGTTTTGATTCAATTCCGGGTGCTTTTAATGGTTGCTTGATTCCCGCGGAACAGACTGAGACAAAACGAAAGAAGAGCCTAAAGGCCCACTTTTCTCGCAAGTTTGAACAGGTTTTGAAACTTTTTCAGATTATGTCGATAGTTTTTATCTGAATACTCATCACTAACCTGCAATCTTGGATAGTAAGATTTAAAATATACCTCTGAGGAACCTCAAAGTAAGGAGCTGTGTGAGGAAGCTTTGGAGAACATGCATTGCTAACTAAATCTATCTATTATTGAGGTTTAGTAGTGTAAAAGAGACTGTCTGTATGTCCATTTGGCTTTGTTCTAGAATTTAACATTACAAATTTTTCCAGACACACCTTTTATGAGACAGGCTTGTAGCTTTAAACATACCTTTTGGGTTTCAATTATCGATTATTTTTTAAGGAATTTCCTAGTCAAATATGACACTATTTAGTTGAACTTTTTATGTGTGGATATCATTCCCAATCTACCTGTCTTGTATTTGTTTTCTAAATGTAGTCTTCTTTCATACATATCAATTTGATCTTTAGATAACCTGTTGTTTTCATAAATATCAATTTCACCTGTTGATTTTAAAGGTGGGAACCATGGATATTGTTTCAGCAATGTAATAGGACAAAAAGAATTACTAGAACTGTTGGAAAATTATCATCGTGAATAGGAGTGAGCTAGCGACTGAGAATTTTGTTGGCCCAAAACATTTTTGGTGATCTCCTTTAAAACTTCATCTTGTAGCCTGGCTAATTGCTCAACCTGCTGAATTGAGGAAGGTTTATTTAATGGACGGGCTTTTCTAATTCCAGCTCGAGACTTGAAAGAAAGAAATTTAATGCGATTTCTTCAGAAATAGTGACTCTAGTCAATAATTGGCAAAATGTTCTAAATACTCAAGTAAAGATTCTCCCTGTTTCAGGTCTCTTCTAATAAAGAGAAGGAATCTGCACGATTTGCACAGTTATGGAACAAAATAATCACTAGTCTGAGGGAGGAGGACCTAATTGATAACAGGTAGTGCTATGACTTAACATTTTCTCAATATCTTGATTCTTTGCTTTTGAGGAAGCTTGAATTATTAGAGTATTGAGATTTTCACTTTTTCATGTGAGACCTTTATTTTTTGTTGCAAATAAGTCTGACTAAACTGAAATGCTAGGGAGATGGACCTCATGCTTGTACCATATTCGGCCGACCGTTCTTTAAATCTCATCCAGTGGCCACCTTTCTTACTTGCTAGCAAGGTTCATATACGTGTGTTCAATTACTTTGTGTGGGTGTGAGAGAATAATCTGGATCCTTTTTTAATCATTTAAAACTCTATTTGTTGGACAGATCCCTATAGCTGTGTCAATGGCCAAAGACAGTTTTGGAAAAGGACAAGAACTGGAAAAAAGAATGTTAAGGGACAAGTACATGAAATCTGCTGTTGAGGAATGCTACGCTTCTTTTAAAAGCATTATTAACTTCTTGGTTCTTGGAGACCGTGAGAAATTGTAAGTTTCATATCATGTGAATTATGCATGAAAAGAGAAGATTGACAAAGTTTGATACACCGACATGATGTATGGTTTCACAAATGCAGGGTTATACAAAATATTTTTCAAAGAGTTGATGAGCACATAGAAAACAAAGCTCTGCTCACTGAATTGAATCTGAGTGCTGTCCCTAATCTGTATGCTCGATTTGTTCAACTGATTGAACGTTTGGTAATTATTTTGTAAATAGTAATGTTACATTTTCTCTTTGATCAAGAGTGAACTTTAGTCAAATTTTTGTTGTTATATGTTCAGTTGGATAACAAAGGGGAAGACAAGGATTCAATTGTGATACTCTTGCTTGACATGCTAGAGATTGTGACCAGAGACATAATGGAAGGAGACATTGAGGGGTTAGTCATTTGAAATTTTATGTTTCCTTTTCTTATTTCATAAGTTGTGATCATTTTGGATTAATTGTTATTCTCTTGTAGTTTGCTAGATTCAAGCCATGGTGGGTCTTATGGGAAAGATGAAAGGTTTACACCCCTTGATCAACAATATATCTTTAGTAAACTTCAATTTCCTGTTGAAACAGATATTGACGCTTGGATAGAGAAAGTAAGTTTCAAAAGAATAAATGTTATTATTAAGTAAAATAAAAATTATATGTTTGCTCTCAACCTCAATTTTCCCATATTTCAGATGTCTGCATTGTTCTGTTTCTGTGTTTTGTTCATGTTATGGGCTTGCTTCTTTTTACAGATAAAAAGGCTTCAATTACTGCTTACTGTCAAGGAGTCTGCTATGGATGTTCCTTCCAACTTGGATGCTCGCAGGCGTATAACTTTCTTCTCTAATTCATTGTTTATGGATATGCCACCTGCTCCCAAAGTTCGGAACATGATGTCCTTCTCGTAAGCTCATTCCATGTTCAACTTATAAAGCAGCTTAAAACATTCATTTTATGATTTCTTATTGAGTAAATTTCACTCCATATCTTCTGTTTTTTTTAGGAATGGCAAATCTATAGTAGTGACTTATATGAGTTCTAACGATTAAGGGGCCTTTTGAAAGTCCTGGAATCTATAGAAAAAGTATATTAATGGCTGTCTATCTTGATTTTGTAGTGTTTTGACACCATACTTTGATGAAGCTGTTCTTTTCTCCTTAAATCACCTGGAAGAGCCAAATGAAGATGGAGTATCTATCCTCTTTTACCTGCAAAAGATATTTCCAGGTTTCCCATTTTCTCTTGATATTTGTCAAAGAATTGCTTTACCTTAAAGCTTATGTTGATGTATGAAGAGAGCTAACAAAAATGTTGATGTACCAAGACTGTAGCATGCCTTTGTGCTAGATCCCTTTGGGCTAGCAATGTAGTTAAGTTTATGGTATTATATTGGAGATCTTACATCATCTAGATATATGATCAAATTATAATATATAGGTGCTTACAAACCTCATCTTACTAATTTGATTTTGTGAGTTTGAATTAGACTTAAAGTTTATTTTCTAAAAGCTTATCAAATTTGTTTTAGCAAGTTTCATTAGGTTTATCATACCATCCCATGCTTAATGTCCTCTGGGGGTGTATATATTAAAGATTCCAGTTATATGACTAATTTATAATATATATACATATATATATATATATATATATATGTATGTATATGTATGTATATGTATATGTATGTATATGGATGGATGGAAGCCTAATTTTAGTAAGCCAATTTTGAGAAGTTAAATTAAAAATTTAAGTTCACTTTGGAAGATAGTGAAACCGATACTACTTAATTATGTTTAATTAAAAGATTGATGTCATGGATTTAATTCAACTTGGCTTAATAAAATCATTTAACATAAAATCTTAAAATATAATGCTATGGATAAACATTTACTTTTGTAATTGTAATAATCAGTACAAAAATTTGGCAGTAGAGGCCAGGATGCACAGTAGACATGGGTTCGCTTCAAATTTTCCTAAAATATACTCGTTGATCACCATTTTATGAAGTGAACCTGAAATATAATGGAAACAATGACCAAACACTACCACGATAATTGAAAAATATATAAAATTTAGATGGGACAAAACTCCATTACCTAGAGCTTGGTCCACCCTTGCTAATGATGTACTACTTTTCCTCTCATACCACGGTCTTTACAATTCTCTAGTTTAGTTTTGCTCCTGATCATGATTTACTGCAGATGAATGGAAAAACTTTGTTCAGCGTTTTGATTATAAAAGTGAAGAAAAACTCAGAGTAGAAAATGAAGAAGATCTTCGTTTATGGGCATCATACAGAGGACAGACATTGACCAAAACTGGTATGAATTACTTCCTATCCCTCCGACATTTATGCATTTCAGATGCACAAAATTTAAAGTTATATTTGTATTGTAGAATTATGAGTTTCCTCTAAGCCTTTTCACTTTATTCTCACCAAGTAAAGTCCGAGGAATGATGTATATTCGACAAGCATTGGAGCTACAGGCTTTTCTTGACATGGCGAAGGATGAAGGTACACACGACTCATTGAAAGAGGAAGACATCATTACTTTATCTATTATACGCTGAGGTTAATATTGGCTTTTCACTTCACAGAATTAATGAAAGGTTACAAGGCTGCAGAACTAGAGAGCAGGGAAAATTCAAGGTTACAAGGTGACAGGTCATTGTGGACACAATGTCAATCATTAGCTGACATGAAATTCACATATGTAGTTTCATGTCAACAATATAGTACTCATAAGCGATCTGGTGATCCCAGGGCAAAAGAAATTTTAAAGCTTATGATCAAGTATGTCTCTCAAACCAACCTCCTCATTTGTCATAGCTTATGGAAACATTCAGTGCTAATGTTCCAATTGCAGGTACCCATCTCTTCGAGTTGCTTACATTGATGAGGTTGAAGAGCCTATCAAAGATTCAACCCGAAAAAGAGATAAGGTTTATTATTCAGCTCTAGTGAAAGCTGCATTACCGGCAAAGTCAAATGATTCATCTGAAACAGTTCAGAGTTTAGACCAGGTACTTTTAGTAGACCATTCGTGAACTAATGATAACCAAAGGCAAAATGGTTTTTCCTCTACTTTTGTAATTGTTATTCTGTAAAATAATCTAGAAAATTCTGGACAGATGGATTCTTCTCAAACATATCCAGTTCAATGATATATTCTTTAACAGTAGAAATGCTTTTCAATTTGTTGATTGGTTATTTTGGTGTAGGTAATTTACAGGATAAAGCTTCCTGGACCAGCAATATTGGGTGAGGGAAAGCCAGAAAATCAAAACCATGCCATCATTTTCACACGTGGGGAAGGCTTGCAAACAATTGATATGAATCAGGTTTTTTTGCATTATTTATGCATTATGAAAGAGGGGAAGCTAGCTTTTGAAAAAAAAATTCAGGTTACTAAATTTGCGTGTAACAGGATAATTATATGGAAGAAGCTTTCAAAATGAGGAATTTGCTGCAGGAATTTCTCAAACAACCTGATGGTCCAAGAATGCCAACAATACTTGGACTCCGAGAGTATATATTTACTGGCAGGTATGATCTGTTGTAACAATTTTGAATCACTTCATATCGTTTCTGATATAAACTGTAATCTATTAAACTTTTTCCATTTATCTTTATGTACCTTATGTTTCTTGCAGTGTTTCATCTCTTGCGTGGTTTATGTCGAATCAAGAGCATAGTTTTGTGACAATTGGACAAAGATTGTTGGCTTACCCCTTGAAGTGAGTTTTTCTTGGTTTCAATATTTAAATGGAGGTTTATGATGAGATGTACTGCAGCCGAATACTAACCTTTGTTATAGTTTATGTTTCAGAGCTCATTGTTATATTTTTAACTTCCTATTTATTTCTTTAATTGATTCTACAACCAAAATTATGTCATGTGCAAAAAGCATGCATGTGTTATGAAAATTTCTAGGTCTAAAATTTAACCGTTTACTTGAAGAACATAGAGAAGAGAGGGAACCTTGTGAAAAAAAAGTCCCAAATGATTTTTATTGAGAATTTTCAGGAATTAAAGAAATGTATATTATAAAGGATGAATTGCATGAGGATGAATTAGCTAACTTGCTACTTATATAACTAAGTGCTCTAACCATTTTCTACCCAACCAAAAGCATAACTGAATGACATATGCCCTTCACTTCACTCTAGATTTTTTATTTCATATCAATGCTCCTCCCTTGGAAACATCAAGCAAACTCCTAAGACTGGGAGCTTTGATACCAACTTGAAAGGATTAATATGAAAGAAACAAGATTTTTATTCAATTGATTAATTTGAAACAATACTTCAATATAGAGAACTCTAACCCTATAGTAAGAATTACGGAGAGATCTCTATAATATTCTAACAGCTTCTAGTAGTATGCTTAATATCGTACTAACAACATAATATAATCAAAGTTACTGAAATGTAGAAGTAGAAAGAATATAAATATTAGTTATATTTCCCTACTTTTTCTCAGGATATATTCTTTCTTTCTATGTTAAGGTCGGTCAAGTGCTGTGTGACAATTCAGATGTTATTGAGTTAAAATTTTAGTCGCTATGTCTCCAATGTTGTGTCAGTTATTTTTTGATTATATCAGTAATGTTTTTATTCCTTTCATTCAGAGTGCGGTTCCATTATGGCCATCCAGATGTGTTTGATAGACTTTTCCACCTAACAAGAGGGGGTGTAAGCAAGGCTTCTAAGGTCATCAACTTGAGTGAGGATATATTTGCAGGCATGTGTTCTAGTTATCTTCCTGTATCATGTATGCAACTTGTTTCTGTTTCCTTCAAAAGGTTATCTAATTAGAAAAGTTTATTTATGATGTGTAGGTTTCAATTCTACTTTACGTGAAGGAAATGTCACTCATCATGAGTACATACAAGTTGGAAAAGGAAGGGATGTGGGACTTAACCAAATATCAATGTTTGAAGCAAAAATTGCTGCTGGTAACGGTGAGCAGACGATGAGTAGAGACATATACAGGCTTGGACACCGTTTTGATTTCTTCCGAATGCTATCTTGTTATTACACTACCATTGGCTTCTATTTCAGTACCCTGGTATGCGTGGAACCTACCCTACTTGTAGCATATATGAATATGATCTGTTGTAAATACTGACTTTGATTTTGACAGATAACTGTCCTCACAGTTTATGTATTCCTTTATGGACGCCTCTATCTTTCCCTTAGTGGACTTGAAGAAAGTTTGAACAAACAGAGAACTATTCGAGAAAACAAAGCTCTTCAAGTAGCTCTAGCTTCTCAGTCAGTTGTGCAAATTGGACTTTTATTAGCGTTGCCTATGTTGATGGAAATTGGCTTGGAGAGGGGATTCCGTCAGGCATTAAGTGAATTTGTACTCATGCAACTACAGTTAGCACCTGTATTTTTCACATTTTCTCTTGGAACAAAAACACACTATTATGGAAGGACATTGCTTCATGGAGGTGCACAATACAGAGGCACAGGCCGTGGTTTTGTGGTGTTTCATGCTAAATTTGCTGATAACTACAGGCTCTATTCTCGCAGCCATTTTGTTAAAGGAATTGAACTGGTGATTCTGCTTGTGGTCTACCATATATTTGGTCATGCATACAGAGGAGTGGTTGCCTATATTTTCATTACTATAACCATGTGGTTCATGGTAGGGACATGGCTTTTTGCTCCCTTCCTTTTCAATCCATCAGGCTTTGAGTGGCAGAAGATAGTTGATGACTGGACAGATTGGCATAAATGGATAAGCAACCGTGGAGGCATTGGTGTATCACCTGATAAAAGTTGGGAATCCTGGTGGGAAAAGGAACATGAGCATCTTCGGCACTCCGGAAAGCGTGGTATTGCTACTGAGATCATATTAGCCTTCCGCTTTTTCATATATCAATATGGCCTTGTATATCACCTGTCAATTACTGATTCGACTCAAAGTGTTCTGGTTAGTTCTTTCTTACCCAGTTCTCCATAGGAATACTCCTCTTTTGGTTGCTTATAAATCCCAATTCCTAGCTGCAAGAACTTCAGTTTAACTGTTGTTACTATTGGCTTACAGGTTTATGGTATTTCATGGATGATAATCTTTGTAATATTGGGTTTAATGAAGGTGAGATTTCACACTATTATATTCTATATCCTTAAGATTTGGTGTATTCATTTTTCAGGAATGCTGCTGAGTGCTCACATACAAACTAGCTGAAAAAATGTTTTATTTATGAACACCATTAGTGAGTGTTAGGTATTATGTTTCTTGAAAAACAGAAAATAAAGAAGGTACATGGTAAAACCATGATTCACCTCGTACAGGTCTTAACACTGCATTACTAAAATAATTGAGACACTTAAGTCACCGTGTCATATGTTTGGTTCGGTAAAAATTAAAAGCTCATATCCACATAATATGTTTAACTTTTAGGTACATTCTCTTTGTTTTCTTTTACCCTGGCTAGACATATTGTGTTGCACCTTTTCTCACTGCATAATGGCTAATAAACTTGAGATAAAGAGTAACCATGTTCAAAGTCCTATTTTCTCTTACACCCCTCACTCATCCCTTTCTGTGATAATATTGGAATTTTGCAGGGTGTATCTCTGGGCAGGCGACGCCTTAGCGCAGACTACCAGCTTTTATTTCGATTGATTGAGGGTTCAATTTTCTTGACATTTCTTACTATCGTCATAGTCTTAATAGCAGTTGCTGGTTTGACAATTAAGGACATAATAGTCTGCATCCTAGCAGTCATGCCAACAGGCTGGGGGTTGCTGTTGGTCAGTAAACACTCTTTTTTTTCTTTACTCACATGTTCTTTCAAGTCAATGTTTGATCCATGTCAATTTGTGTTGCTTTGATCCCTAAGAAAGAGGGCATCTAAGCAAATTGTTCTCCAAAAATGTTTGCATGCTAAGAAGTCTACCCTATGAAATTGTATAGTTGCTAGCAATTATGGGTCCAAGGATTGAAAAAAGAAGTGATCATGATGTAACATAATCTAATGATTATTTGTTAGAGATTTTTTAAAAATAAAACTTCAGTTAGTTTATGTTTGTTTGCAAACATAAAAATAGCTATTTATTTTTTGGAAAGCTATTCAAAATGGCTTCTGAATTTGTTTAGATTTTAGATTGTCTAACAGCTTGGTTATTTTTTGAAACCTGAAACTGATAGACCATTATTCTCACAATCTAATTTGCATACACAAAAGCTCTTAGGGATCAAAGCAATGCATGTTGTCACTCTATAAAACCATTGATAAATGCCTTTATATAGTATCTCTCTTTTGTCAAATACTGTGCAAACTAGAAATTTCATTGTCAAAATATAAAAAAGGGTCACCTTAATATCTCTTCTCATCATCAGTTTGAGCATATATACTCATTTGATTTTCATTATCTTTTGTTTTTGTTCTGTACAAGATTGCACAAGCTTGTAAGCCTGTCATTGAAAAAACTGGGTTTTGGGGGTCTGTTCGGGCACTTGCTCGGGGATATGAAGTGATAATGGGCTTGCTTCTCTTCACACCAGTTGCTTTCTTGGCATGGTTCCCATTTGTTTCAGAGTTTCAAACACGTATGCTCTTCAACCAAGCTTTCAGTAGAGGTTTACAGATTTCTCGTATTCTTGGTGGGCAAAGAAGTGATCGCTCCTCCAACCACAAAGAATGATAGTCTCATTTTCATAGATTATCTTTTATCAAACGTTTCAGCCACCTTTGGTTACATTATTTTAAGAGTTTTGACTGCATGTCATATTCTTTAAATAATGTGACCAGACATGATTGGATGATAAGAAATGAAAAATAATATGATGTTTTTTTGTACATTACTATATTCATACTTGCTATTTTGTAAATGCGGTTTTACAACCTACTCAGATGTCAAACATTGTACATAGATGCTATAGTATGGATTACGTTTGGAAGTTGTATCAGAAAGAACAAGACTCTCTAGTCTGTAAATTGTACTAGGTTTTGTAATTTTTTATACCCACTTATTAATGACTTATTCTTTCTCTCTTTCTTTTCATTTTGTTTATGGGAAAATAATATTTGGATACTATTAGACATTATTAAATACAATGCCATTTGTATTACTTAGGGAATGGGTTTAGTTCATATCTTCTGTATACTTCTTTTTTATTATTACGAATACATTACCTTACTTTTTTTTCATTATGAATACATTACCTTATGTCTTATGTGTGACTTTTACACAAGCAATTCAGCCTATGTTTCTGTCTTATTTCAACTCGGTATTTAGAGTCAGTGATAGGTATCCAGAAATCACTAAATAGATGTAAAACATAGTATACATAAGAACTTAATTAGAAATCACAAACTATTCTACCAAAGTGGTAAAAACAGAAAACATCAACACACAATTCTCCAAGTCTTTTGAGAGGACCGGTCTTTCCAAATTTTTCCCTTTAAAACCAACTAAAAACTACCCACAATAATCTAACATAAACAAAATATTAAATATAATTACACAACACAATTGCAGGAGGTTATAACTACATGTTAGGAAGTTATAACTACATGCCTCTTCTAATTTTTCTCACATAAACCTTGTCATTATACCTATCAATACCTCTCCATGAAGTTTCACCTTGTCCTCAAGGTGAAAAGCAGGAAACTCTTTGTTGATGGTAGTTACTGCTTTCCAACTATTTTCAAAAGAGGGGAGGTGTTGCCATTGGATTAAAACTTCCAAGTCGTCATCCTTACTGAATCCGGTATCCAAAAGAGCTTGGGGAGAAACATCAAGGATTAAGTCTTCTGTTAGTACAGATAGAAGGGCCTAAATAAGAGTTGTTGGTTGGACTACACGCTTGAGGAGAGACACATGAAAGACTGGATGGATTCGGGAGTGAGTAAGAAGTTCTAACTTGTAAGCAACTGCCCTTATAAGTTCAAGTACCTTGTAAGGGCCATAGAACCTTGGACTTAGTTTTTCATTTTCTCTTCTTGCCAAGGACCTTAATCTATAAGGCTGAAATTTAAAATAAACCCAGTCACCGATCTGAAACTCCACCTCTTGCCTATGCTTATTAGCTTGAACCCGATTATTTTGTTGGGCTTTGCATAGGTTTTCCTTTAATTCCTTCAAGAACGCATCACGTTCTAGTTGAAGTTGATTAACACTTTGGACTTTAGATGGAATACTATTACCCTTGAAAATTAACGGAAGGTCAGGGCCATAGAGAGTTGAAAAGGGTCATTTTTATAGAGGCACTATAATTGGTATTAAACCAAAATTCAGCCTAGGGCAACCATTGTTACCATTTCCTGAGTTGAGACCTTGTCATACACCTTAGATAATTCTCTAAACAATGATTAACAACCCCGATTTGGCTATCTGATTAGGGATGGTAGGTTGTGCTAAACTTCGACTTGGTGTCAGCCTGTCTAAATAATTCACGCTAAAAATTGCTCAGAAATATCTTGTCACGGTCAAAATGGGTCACTTGGATTGCTGTAAAAGGATGAAGGAGGGCCAAAAAGTGGGCATATTTGGTAAGTTGATCCACCATGACCAAAATAATATCCTTGCCCTGCACCTAGGGTAACCCCCCAACGAAATCCATAGAAATATCTGACCAAACCTGCGTCAGAATGGGTAGTGGTTGTAATAGACCTACAGGGGCCAATGTCTTTGTTTTGTTGCATTGGTATACCGCACACTGCATCACAAACTCCTCGATATCCCATTTCATCCCTTCCTAGTAGACTACCCATGTTATCCTTTTAAAATTCTTGAAGTATCCATTGTGGCCTCTAAAGGAGACTCTAACGTCCACCTCTGATATTTTGAATAAAGTTGGTGGATATGTGTAGTAGGTTCTCTGCATAGATATAGTAAATTGTGCAGGCAACAGATATGTCTTATCTCTTATCACTTTTATTGTTTTTGAACGTTGAACATTTAATGACATTTAATGCTTGTTCAGAACAACAAAGTGCTTTTTACATTTTATGTCGTTGAGGTAGCGTTTATCATTTAAGCTTTTCTCTAAAATACCAAACGTTGAATAAGAACTTCATCGTTGGATGAAGTAAAGGGTTTAGCTCATGGTATCGTCTAGACTATTCTAAACCTTATTTGGGATATTGCCTTTTTAGAGTAAGGACGTTTAGAAAGTTTCATTTTCTACATGTTTTTGGATTTTTGTTTGAAGATTTTAAAGGGTTTAGCCAAAGACATTGTCTTAACACTTTTTCACTTCTTAAGAGTTCAACTTATTATCATTGGGTATAGTATAGCATATGCGTTTAGCATAACTCTCATGCACGCTTTGACTTGAAAGTCATTTAATGTTGTGCCTGGATGTTTTAACTTAGTTGTTTTGCGTTTCATATAACCCTAAATGTTTTTTCTAAGGCTTTTCTATGTTGCTAGATGATTGGGGATTTTGAGCCTAACACTTATGTTTTTGCCTATCATATTCTTCTAGTTAAGCATTTTTATATTCTTATCTCGTTTAATGTTATTTGATTAAACTTCAAAACATGAGAGTGTTTAGGCATATAAGTCTTATAGACGAATTTGTCTTAACGACTATGACAGAACCTGCATTTGTTCCTCCTCACTGACTCCCTTTAATCGAAAATAACGTTCAAAACGGTTAGTCCAACCATATGCCTCCTTCCCCACAAAATCGGAATGTTCAGTTTCCTCCATTTTGAGGAAGACAAACGATGACTTGTCTCTTCCTCCCAATGTGACCCTTGACAATCATTAATCACTGAAGCAGTTTCACCCTTGGTAGCGCAACAAGACAGCGATTCAACCATGCTGGTTAAGTCTCGAATCACGTCCTCCAAACGCTAGAAGCGCGTATAAGATTGATTTCCTTGTTTGTCCTTGTCTTAGATTAATTCCTGTAGCATCTTGTCCACTACATCTAATCTAGATTCCATTCTTGTATTCACCATACTCCCCACACGCCCTCATAGTACTAAGAAAGTGACTCTGAATACCAAATTGATAGGTATCCATAAATCACTAAATAGATGTAAAACAGATTACACATAAGAACTTAATTAGAAACCACAAACTAGTCTACTAAAGTGGTAAAAACAAAAAACATCAACATACAGTTCTCCAGGTCTTTCGAGAGGACTGGTCTCACTAGATTTTCCCCTTTACAACCAACTAAAAATTGTTCACAATAATCTAACATAAACAAAATATAAAAGATAATTACACAACACAACTACAGGAGGTTATGACTACCTCTTAGGAAGTTATAACTACCTGCCTCCTCTATTTCTTCTCACATAAACCTTGTCATTAAACCTATCAGTTAGATTAATCCTTGCCTATCTGGTGAACTCACTTTTTATCGATGTTAAATTTTTTTCCAAAAACTTTTATTTTTGGCATTGTTTTTAAATTATTTTTCCAGCCATTGTTTTTTGCCATCACCAACATTGTCACATTTGTCGTTGTCATTTGGACTAGAAACACCACGATTTTGCTCTCCCTGACTAAGCATCCATTGAGTTGCAAAAATCATGATGATCGAAGCTAAGACATATTCATGTGCCACTCCAATCCTTATCGTTGCTGCCACTTCTCACTTTGCATGGTGATATTTATGGTATCCTCTCAATGGTGGCCATTGTCGTCCGACTCTTCTCGCCAACCTATTGTTGGATCTATGACTTTCGGCAAGTTTTGTTGGAATTTTCTTCATCTTTTTATAAGGTTTTTTCCATCTCTCGATAATTATTGTCTCTTTGTGTTGCTTATATTTCATCTTATCCTTTAGTATCTTTAATGAATTTCGCAAATGTTATAAGGATTATCAAAACTCTAGTTCACTACTTCTACTACACACATAAATACATCAAGTACATATTTTGTTGGCCTCAATCCTTCCAACTATCTTGATCATTAGGTTCTAGACTCAAGTGCCACATATAACATTATTGATAATAAATCTTTTTTTCTTCATTGTTTACTTCATGTTATTTACCTTCCGTTACTATGGCCAATGGATGTTAAGACAAGATCATATAAAGAAAATAGATTGTCTAGCATCTCAAAGTTTTGAAGTTTAACAAACAATATTAAACGAAATATCATTTAGAGATGTATAGCGTCTGAACATTGTACACATCGGAACATTCTTATTAAACACTTATAAGACAAACTATGATGTGTCAAGTATAAAATATCAAACAACATTTGACAAAAATGCATGTAGTGAACAAAGCCATAAATTCTATATCTTATCAATCATCACTACGTGAAAAAACTCAAACTTGCATTGGAAGCTTATTATATGAAACATGTTTCAACACTATTTCAACATATAGATCATTAAATGCATATACGTAGTGTATCTTGTTTGCTCTGCTTTTTCCTCTTTATATGTGCACATAATGACAACATCAAGATATACTCAAAAGAGTTGCACAAGAATCAGAAATACATTGTGAGAAAGGAAGACATTCCTGAAATGTTTCTTAATACCTGAAGTTTAGGAGTTCATATTTGTCTCAAAAGTAATGGCTAAACCAATCTACACTATTGAACTCTAAAGCATTTTAATACAGAGGAAAAGTTTTACATGTCAGTAAGGTTGTTAGGAAATAGTATCTTTGTCAAAATGGGTGGTTGTACTAGAGAATGTAATGAGAGTAGGGTGTTCCTTCTATCTGGCAAGTCTAATTTTCGAGGACGAAAATTTTGTTGTTGGGAAGAATGTAAGGACTTGAAAAATGGGCCAAGGGCTATTAGGCCTTAAGTTGATGCCATTAGACCCTTGAAGGTTAAGACACCCTGACTTTAGAAAGGGTATCTCAGAAATTTCATTCATTAGCCTAGCCCTTTCTCTCTCTCTAGAACTCAGAGCTTCAGGTTCTCTACCTTCTCTCTGCCTTCTCTCTAAAATATCACTTCACTAAACCGTTCAATCTTTATTCTGAAGGTGCTCAAGCATTCATCGCGTAGAGAGCTCCATTTCTACCGAAAGTTTTCTTCATTCCGACTGGTAAGTCATTTTCCCCCTTTTTCTTTTACTATTCTTGCAGCTAGGGCATGCAACTTCATTGGTTGCATGTGACTAGTAAGTGTCCCTCTTCGTATTTTTTGTCCAAACATGCTCTAAGGGTTGTACTCTACACCAATTTGGTGGCTTATAGGTACTGTTGAACTTGCCTCTGTGTGGAGGTACTGTTAGGGCATTTTCCAGCAAGTTGTACAATGAGACCAAAAAGGTAAGGGGAGCTAGGCCTTTTTCTGAAATTGATTTTATGATGTGCTTATGTGATAAATTTTGGAATGAGTATGTTGTTTGGGCTTAACGTTGAATTTTGGTGGCTTGAATTCCACATGCTATGATGTTAAATCTATGAATATGTAATGTGCTGTGGTGATCTGTTCTGGATGAGCTTTGTTGTTCTAAATTGGGCATGTTGGGAGTACTTAGAGTATTAAAATTGTTATGGTTGAATTGGATAGAAGCTTAAGTGGAAATAAAGCGTTTTGGGTCTTTTGAGAGAGATTGAGATAGTGATTTTGAGTAACATTGATCTAGGGTGTGTATGGAGTGTTGAGACAGTTTAGAGGGCTCATTTGGAACTTGTTGAGAGCACTTTGTTGGTAGGATAGAGGAATCATAAAAATCGGAGTTGGCACATCCCTGATCATAGAGCAGTCATGGTCTGATCCAGTCAGTTGTGACTAGTCATATGTGCTGGTGTTCATGGTTAGTTTGATGCATCAAACATTTGATTCTTTTCCGATGACCAATTGGATTAGTAAGAATGGGGTTGGGGGTAAGTAATCTGTTGTGATAAGTAATTTAATAGGCAGTTTAACAATTATGGAGCATCTTAAGTTGTTTGAAGGGAAGTGAGAGGGTGGTTTTAAGCATTTGGTGTATTGGGTGCATTTGGTCTGTTTGGGCAACTTAGACAAGTCAATTGTGACTTGTTAGGCATGTAAAACTGAACTAAAACATATTATAAAGGATAGAATTGAATTGGAGGTCTAGAGCCTCTGCCATATTAATTCGCCTTGCGAATTATGGGCGTGCGCTTTGCGAAACAGCACAGTTTCGCCTTGCGAGCTATAGGTTGCGCTATGCGAACCCCTTCAGTCTAGGTCCTTTTATCTTTGCTCTATTTTGGCTGATATAACTGCGTATACTGATTGAATTGCATGGTACGACGATGGTAAAGTTATTTCATTGAAAGTATGTGAAAGTATGCGGCATGATTGATGATTGAATGTAACAAAGTGGTGATTGGTGTAAGTGTAAGAAGTATGGTTCATGGACGTAATTCCATTATCCTTAAGGAGAGGATACATGGTGGTGCCCTAGTAGTGTGTAGAATGATTTGCATGGTTGCTCAGTTTTGAGGGTTTTCCTGAAACTACAATGATCAATCATTCTCAAGTAGAGATGATTGAATCATGTGGTGAGTAGTAGTAGGAGGTCCTAGTCTTGGAAGCTTCTAGTATGCTCTAAGGCGCGGAACGGACTAACCTCGTGAGTGTGGTAGGGTGAAACCCATTGGCAATGACTTTGCAAAGCAGTAGAGGCCACCACGAGTGCATAACCCGCCATAGCTCAGCAATCATTCTAGTCCGGACGAGTCGGTTTATAATACAACAAGCCTTATAGTATCATTTAATACGTTTTGAGTGAACTTTGCATGTTGTGTGTGATAGTATAACATGCTTTTTATACCTAGCTCACCCTTGCTTGTTTGTGTTGCTTGTGTATATTTCCTTTTGCGATGATCATCTACTTGGATATGAGCAGATGTTGAGGAGGTTCCCCTAGAGCAAGAGCTTGAGGATGCTGACGCTGCAGCCTAGTTCCTTAGGAGTTCTATTTACTTTACTTTATTTGAAATACTCTAGTACTCAGCTTATGTTATTTGGAAGTACTTCCTTGTCTTTAAAAGTTTAAATTCTAGAGTTAATTCGGATTACTGTAATCCTTTATTTAACTGTCATTCTACTCTTGACTACTTTCCAATATTATCTATGATGATGTCTTATTATTATATATTTCCATGCTATATAATTGAGATGTAACAAATTTCAACTTAAAACCTCACAAAATTACAAACTTTATCTTTATATAATAATTAACTTTCTCATTTTTATTCAATATAAAATTTAAATTTATATTTAAATTCTTAAAAAATCTTCATCATTCCTTCACAAATATAAAAAATAAAAGTAAACTTATATAAAAATATAAAGATATTTCAAAAAGCTAAAAGTATATTCCACCTTACTATGATTAGTACATCAAAAGAATCTTGTTTATGAAGAGCTAGAAAGAGTAGATGTGTGATTGATGGTGAAGAATGAAGATAAATAAATGCACCATACGTTTGAACTACCATGAGTATCATGCATTGCTTGCGCCAAATTTAATGGAATAAAACTACATTATTCATTAAAACTTACTAGCTGGTTTGAAATGTTTGGTCGCACCCACCAAAAGTATGATAAGAAAAAGATATAAACTATAATTATGATTCCTTTGAGTTTAAGAAAATTTGCAATCAATCAATCAATCCCAAGTTTAATTATCCAAAACTTTGTTGCCAAGCATTCGTTGTCATAAAATCTTTAGAAATGAAATAAAGAAAGAAAAATTTGTGAATATATAACCACCATATGTTTTTAAAAAAATTTAGTAACTATTTTTTAAAATTTAAATAATTAATCATAATATGAAAATGTATTTACATAATATTACTTATAATATTTTTTATTTCAATAACAAACATTTATTTTATCTATAGTTACATCTATAATTATATACATATTTTTTTTAATTTTACCTTTTCAATTATTACTTTTAAAATTTAAATATTTTATAGATGTCAAATTTAAAAAATACATATTTTAAAAAAAAAACGAACCAAACTATTCATATATCGACATAGAACTGTATGCATGGAATAACCGTTGGAGACCCATGGAAGGTACACCAATTTTAAGGATTAAATTATTATCATGTTGTAATAATTTAATACTTATGTAGTAATTTAATGAGTAAATATTTTTTAAAATTTTAACAGTGAGTAAATGATATCTTAGAACTTTTAAAACTGAATTGATTTAAGGATAATAATACTTAGATAATAATTTTTTGACAACATTTGAACATCATTTACGTGTCATTCTGAAATTGGTTTATAATAGTATTTATGATTATTATTATTGATTGTGGAGTAATTTTGGACCAATAATAAAATAATATCTAGATGATATGTTGTCAATGTTGTCTAAATATCATTATCATTGATTTAATACCTATGTATTAATTTAATGAGTAAATATTTTTGAAATAGAAATCGGAACGTATTGACTACTCCGAAAGGTGTTAAAAGTGTCCAACACAAAGCTGACTTCGTTGAAGTAATCAAGTTCGAAGGCAGGAATTGCCGTCCACGGCCCGCTTCTCCGATGTGGGACATGCCATACAAAAAGAAAAACAAATAATTTATTTAAGCCTAAAAACTGTGAAAAAAAAAACAAAAATGAATTCCTTATCTTATTATCACCAAAGACAACAAAATGAAAACAAAAATTCATGTTTACTATATAATAACCCAATGATCACTCTAAGACTTGTATGTTTATATAAATACTAACTATTTCATTATGATTTGTGTATTGTATAGTTTGGACGGTCATCTGTTATTCCACATCAAACTAACCAAACGATCTTGAAAAATAAAAAACAATCAAATAAATATTGAATATAGTCAAACAAATTGAAAAAACTGGAAGAGCAGGAATAGATGTCCAACCTTATTATTCCCATTTTGTCATATTATTTAAAATTTGAAATATTTCTTTTTCTTAATTCTTTAAAATGATTTTAAAGAATAAAATATATTTTTAATTATCTTATTTTAATGTACATGAAATCATTATTTCGAAAACATAATGTCTTAAATACCTATAAGAGAGATAGCTAAAAATCCAAATATAGACTACATTGAATAAAATTAAAAAGATGGTATCATCGCTCTTATATTAAGAACTCATATTTCTAATATATCCAATCTTTTCAATATACTTGACTAAAAAAATCTCACATTATCGAAATAATAAATAACTTTCCTCGTATTATTTTAAGTTACTTTAAGATAAGAAGAACTATGAGTACTCATAATTTAGATAAGAACAATTATGATTTCAATAGAATTCCAATCAATTACGAAAACCCTTTTGGAGTGTATTATAGTGAAAAAATTGGCACTTCATTGTCATACCCAATGGTTTTGGGTTGAAAGAAGGCATTAGAGTACACTAAATAATGATAAAGACGCGTTACTAGTCAATAAATAAATGATAAATTTGGCCAATTGGTTACAAGATTCAAAATAGTAACAGAATAAGTTGCTCATAAAATCTCAACCTTTACTATAACTTAAAAAAATAATTAAATTTAGACATTGAGTGTCACGCTTTCAATATCTTCTCACCAAAGTTGACTTGGTAAGAACAAGGGATGCCAGCCAACTACCTTCACTGTTACTCCATCTTTTAACTTATATATTTTTATTTAAGTCTTACTTTTCAAATTTAAGATAATATTAATTATTTTTATATTTTTATTTTCAAAATTACTGTATATATAGTAATTTAGAAAAAAGAATAAATAAAATAATCTTACAGAGTATATATATGTCAAAACTAAATAGTAACATTTTATTTGTTAGGTTATTTTGGAAAGAAAAAAAAGTTATGCTTTAGTTATTACACGATCACATGTAGTCTTTTAAATTAATATTAAAATAAAAACTACTCAGTATAATTCTTAGTGTTGAGAATAAATTAGTTTAGATTGCTTAAAATTATTTTGTAATATAGGTTAGAGAATTCATGTTAGTGTTGAAGTATTATTTTTATGGTCATGTGATAATGTTTTATAATTAATTTAGTTTTTATATTTTATATTTGGACTCAATTAAGTTTTATTATATTTTGAATTTTTAATTAATTAAATCTCAATTTTATTTTTAATTTAAATAAAAATAATAATTTTAAAAAATATAAATGTAAAGTGACATTTTAGTTTTTAAATTTTAATATTTTTAATTGGATAAGTGTCATTTTTCATTTATATTTTTAACATTTATAAAAAATTATAAGTTTAAAATAGAATTTTTTTTTATTGAAATTTTAAATGTAAAAAATATAGCTAATTTAAATATTTGATGGATTGATTTGATGTATAAATTTAAAAAATTTATTTTAACATGTATATATAAATTATAATTAAACTTAATTATTAATTAGGGTTAGATGCTTTTAATTATTTTTTTGTGTGTAGGGGTTTTGTCTTAACCTATCTGAAATAATTTTTAATATGAAAAGTGTGACTTTATATTTATATTTTTAATATTTTTAAAAAATTATAAGCTTAAAATAGGATTTTATTGAATTTTTTAATGTAAAAATTATAACTAATTTGAATATTTAAAAGCCTATTATTGCATAATAAAATCGAAATAAAATATATTTTAATTTTGATTGATATATAATTTAATTGAGTCAAGATTTAAAATATAAGAAGTAACTTGAATACAAAATACTACTAACTCTACGACAATGACCTTACATGTGACAGTTTTTTTAAAAATATAAAATAAAATAATTAAGAAAAAATAAAAAAAAAATAGATTACTTCTACTCATTCGAAGACTTAATTGAACAAAAAAAGGTTTAATAACTTTTTTTTCTCACTTTTCATCCAAAAATGACAAGTTGATCATCTAGTTTTTTTTATTCTTAATTTAGTCTAGATTTGTAAAAAGTTTATGTAATTACGTCATTTCCATTAATATTATAAAAATAATGTTAAAAACCCTGTCACGTGTTAATTTGTGATTTTAATTTTTTTTTTAAATTTTCAAATATTTTTGGAAATTTCGTTATGGTATGTGTCACTTTAAAGTTGTATTACGAATCTTAATTTAGTTTCTAAATTTATTTAATTTAGTTTCTAAATTTATTTATTTTATTCGATTTAATTCTAATTTTTATTAAAATGGAACAATGATGTTCTGGGACAAAATTTATTTTTTTTATAAATCTTAAATTGATATTTTTAGTATGTATTTTTTTAATTATATTTAAACCAAATCTAATATTTTTACATATGTTTTTATTAATAAAAATAATTTTTATTTAACTAAACTAGTTACAAACCCAATCACTATCGTGGTATTTTTCTATCAGAAACCTTGTTTTCATGTTTTAATTGTTTATTTTTACAAAATTATCCTCAAAAGAAGTGTGTGTAACTAACAGGACACTTATATTTTTTTTTGTGAGTATGTTATAGTATATTTAATTTAACATAATACGATAGAAGTATAATTATGCTGAATATTATTGAAATTATAAAATATCTATGATAAATTAATTAAAGTAAGTAGAAAAAAAATAAATGAATTTAATTATGAATTTTTAAGAGAGAAGAAAGTACAATAATATTTAAAGCCAAAAGATAGAATAATAATTTGTGTATTTATGAATGTTTTCAATAAACAACAAATATTTGGCAAAAAAATATCACACAATAAATCAATGTGTTAAAATATAAAGAAAATTGATAATATAAATATCACAGAGTAATAAGAGGAATATGAATTTCATATTCAATTGATAAATATAAAGAAAATGCAAACAACGAAATAAAGTCAAAAAAAGATAATATTTATTGCATAACGAAGTGTTAATAAACATGATAAAAAAATGTAATAAATTTTTTATCGGTTGAAATGTAGTAAAGATAAACATACAACTTATATACAAAAACCATGTATATTTTGTAATTAAGTAGAAATAATATAACTTTTAAATGTCATGATTTAAATTATTATACTATTATAAAATATTTTAAACCTAAATTGTGAATGTTATTCGTACTTATGGAATGAAGCAAGCATGTGAATTCTTTTTTTACTCCACGAGTTTCTACTATTGTCCTTCAAATCTCATTTTTTTTTCATCAAATAGTGGAATGTCTATAAAATATTCTCTGACCCTCAAGTTAAGGTTTTGATTAAAGATTTTAATTAAATTTGGATTAATGCAAAAGTGAAGTCAAAATATGATTAAAATAATATTTATAGGAGTGTTTTGCTTATCATGGGCCCTCACCTAAATGGGCCTCAGTTATGGACCCATTGGTCCATAGGTCAAATGGTCAGCTTACTTATGACGAATTGCAACTATTCTTGTTTAAGTTACTTAACGTGAGAATGTCTTCGACATGCAATAGTAAGTATCGTCATGTGTTACCCTGCCCTAATGAGAAGCGTGCTTATTAGAGGATGGTGTGGTTTAAGAAACATAGTACTCAATATTCGACCATGATATCTATTATGCAACATTGAGCTTACTTCTTTAGGAGTGCATCCCTTAGTATTCATTAAATATTTTATCTATTACAACGTATTCAGTAATCGTCCTATTAATTCTACTTACTATAAAGTATCCGATAATAGGTACCTGATAGGTAGTATCCTACTAGTGTCTTAAATATATTTACATAGTATTTAATAAATATATTTTTTGGATATTATGTAATTGTTGTACCTATATTATATTTAAAGTAAGGAAATAGTATAAAATGTGCTTGATGTAATATAATAAATTTATTTTATAAATTATTATAGATGATTTTGGTTTATATATTTTTTATTTTTGTTTGCATCAAGTGTTTGCATTATAACTTTAAAAAAATATAAATTATATTATATCAACTTATATTATAATAAAAATATTTAAAAGATACGAATACGCTTCGTGTTTCCGCGTTACTTTACTTTTATAAATGAAATATATTAAATTATTAAAAATAAAATCTATTGGTATTTAAATTTATAAAATTATATTTAGTTTATCATTTTCTTTTGTTATCAATTATAATTGAATTTTATTTGAAGAAATTCAAAATAGCGGTTACTCTTAAAAAATTAATTAACAACAATCACAGGTAAAATAGGAATATGAATTGTGTACTCAAAGGAGGGAAATCCTCTTTATATAGATATGTATACATTTTTATATGTAATTTTTATTTATATTAATAAATTTAATAGTTTTTATATATTTGATGTATTTTAACCAAATTTGGAATGTTAACCTTAATAAAAACTTGTTTAAAAATCATTTATTTAAATGGAATTTATTAATATAGTTAAAGTTAATTTTAAAATATTTTAAATTTTTTTTAATAAAACTGTCAATTTTAATAAAAATAATTTATACAAAAATAAATTTGATCTAAATTTAAAAGAGACAACATTGATAAAATTTGAAATTAAATTGAATTAAAAATAAATATAAAAAAAAATTAAAATTATGTTGATACCATGTGATGCAATTTTAAAGTGATAAGTGAAAAAAAATAAAATTCAAAAGATTCATTTCAGGTGAGATTATTTTTAAGCGTGTGTTTGTATAATACTAACAGAAATAACCTAATTATAATAGTTTTTCATAAATTAAAATTAATCTGAGACTAAAAAACTTAAAGGATTAAGTTTACATTGAATGCTGAGATAAAAAAATAATTAAATAAAAAAATTATAAGAACAAATTAAGTAAGGAGGAGCAAAAGACGTTTAAGTCATTGATTTCATTGGTGATATGATATCCCTTCTTCATCCATTTCTGATTTAAAAGATATTAATAAACTTCCTTTACATTCCATCCTTATCTATGTAAACATTGTGCCGAGGAATCAAATGGACGAACTGACAAAAGGGAAAAAAAAAATAAGAAAAAGGAAGAAAACAGAGAGAACAAAAACAGAGATTGACTTAGAGGGGGAGATGAAAGAGAGTCAATTCCGTTTTGAATTCCAACCGCTCCACCCATCTTCATTCCTTCACCAAATCCCACGCACTTTTTCAGAAAACCCTTTTTTAAAAAGCCGTCGTCTCTTACAGTACAATACAATAACCATCCCCACCTATACTTCTCCCAATATCTCATCATTTTCCGGTTGCTTAATCTCTGTCTTCTAATCCTATCAGACATACCCTATCCTTCAATTCCAATTCTTCAACTGTAATCATTCATTCATCACTCTTTAACAAAATCATCTGTATTTATTCCCGCCCATCCTCTGCTCTCTCTGTTCATCCTCCATCATCCAATTCAATTCCGCTCGATTCAACCCCGCTGAGGCGTTGAATCGAACACCCATCTCCCTCCCCATCTGGGTTTCTCGAAAGCCACATTCTTGCGAGGAATCAAGACATGGGGGTTCAGAAAGACAGTGTGAAATTCAACGTAGGTGGCAGGGTGATGGAAACAACCGCAACAACCCTTGCCAATGCAGGGCGCAATTCGATGTTCGGTGCAATGTTCGACGACAATTGGAACCTGCTCCTATCGTCAAACAAGGAGGGCCAGAGGTTCCTGGATCGCAACCCGGATTGCTTCGGGGTTCTCCTCGATCTGCTCCGAACCGGGGAACTCCATATCCCACCCAACATCCCGGAGAAGCTCCTCTACCGCGAGGCCCTCTACTACGGCCTCTTGGACCACGTGCGCGCCGCCAAGTGGGGCCCATTCGACGGCAACAGGTTAAGGTTGTCGCGGTCTGTGCAGGGCCAGGCCCCGGGTGACGGAACAGCCATTCGCGCAGGCCCTGATGGAGGCTGTTGCGTTGCGCATGGCAGCATGGTTCATGTGTATGATTGGATGTTGGATGAACACCCTCCTCTTAGCCTCGATTTCCAGAGGGTCAACGATGTTGGGTGGGTTGACTCGGACAACGTTGTCGTCGGAGTGAGCGAACGCCTTGGGAGAGGTGATGGTGGGATGGGGCTGTTCAGTTCACATAGTGGGCAGCTTAGGTACAAGTTTCAGGTTTCTCATGAGAATCAGGTGAAGAGTTACACTGCTGGGGCTTTGAGTTTCAGTTCAGATTACAAGATATTTTCTAGCTGTAAAGGGAGGAGTAATGAGTATGGGGTAGGGGTTTGGGACCAGGTTACAGGGAAGCAGATAGATTTTTTCTACGAGCCTTTGGGGTGGTCTCTTGGGGATGCTGATAAGCTTCAGTGGTTGGAGGGGAGTAACTGTTTGTTGGTGGCAACCATGTTTCCTAGGAAGGACAACTGTTACATTAGTGTTTTGGATTTCAGGGAGAAGAAGATGGTGTGGTGTTGGTCTGATATGGGGGCTAATTTTACCACGGATGAGAAACGGGTGAGGGATGCCATTGCCATGGAGGATAATAGTTCCATTTGTGTGGTGAATGAGTTTGAGGATTTGGGATTCATGGATTTGAGAAGTTCTGCTGCCACGAGCATTAGGTGGAGCTCCAGAAGTAGGTTGATGAAGGGGAAGATGCCGGAGGAACCGTGTTATCCAAAACTGGCACAACATGGAGGACAGCTTTTTTCCTCCATGAATGATTGCATTTCGGTGTTCTGTGGCCCCGAATGGGTTTTGACCTCTAGGCTCAGACGAAGCTATGGAGGTTCAATATGTGACTTTTCCATTGGAGGGGACAGGCTTTTCGCGCTTCATAGTGAGGAGAATGTGTTTGATATTTGGGAGACTCCACCACCACCGATTCTATGATTCAGTTTTTAGTTTTAGTTCATCTTGCTTTGCTATAAAAACTAAACACTTTTCTTCTGGTTTTCTAGATACTGTTGAGTTTTAAACTTATAGGAGGTTGAAGGATAGTTTATAACTTGTTATACATGTAGGTTTAGGTGTCATAGTATATGTGAATATCTACAAAGAGAAAGATTATATGCTTATGTGAAACACTTGTTTTCTGTTTCTTCTCTTGCAGATTCTAATTTCGAACCATCCCCTTTTGTCTTTTCTAAAGGACATATCCTCTTTTTGACACTCTTTTTTTACCTTTTTCTTTCACAACTAACATTGCGGTTTAAATTTGGTGAAGTGGCTTCACTAACCTTCAAAAAGGTGAAGCTAACAGAAGAATGTTAAGATAAGTCCCTTCCCATATGTGAGCAGTTGTTAGTTGTAACCGCTGCACCTTATTGATTTGCTTTGAATAAGAATCGCTTCAGGAAATGCGGCTTTTGGGTCACTTTCTCAATAATTTGTATACATAAATATCCCTTCAACTCTTTCGACAGCATCAAATAAATTCCTCAGAAACACACATAAAGTTTGTTAATACTATGAGTCAATGAACTATAACCAATCAGACACTTAGGTTGTCCAAGTTCCAAAATATTAATTTAATCAAATGCATTATCTAGCAGCCTATGGGGAAGGACTTGATTATGTTTAGAAGATCGAACCACACTTCTATTTTAAATTTGCAAATAATTATGTTGAATACAACTTTTCATTAAAAAATATTTTTCAATACATATAAACTTTTTACATTAATATTACTTCTTTTTTTGAAAAAATATAAAAATTTATATTTTTATAATCATTTTATCTTTAAATAGAGTGTAAAAATATGTGATAATACCGTACACTTTTTTTGTCTGTAAACTTAATTTTCAACATATCATGTAATGTAAATAAAGAGCAGTAAAATGCTGAAGTTACTCTTTAGATTCAAGGAAAAAGTTTCACTCACACACACCCAATACCCCTGAATCACTATAATACTTTCTTTATTATTATTTTTCTATTATGGTACAATGGGATTTCATAAACTCGTTTATTAATTAAATATTCTTACAAGTTTATATTTTATAGCTTGAAGATGAAGGAAGATCAACCTTCTATATATGCAAAAAAAAAATTAAATGATTATGTTATCAAACATAAATTATAATATATGAAGATTACACAAATAATAATCATATTTTTCAAAGACATATATAAAGAAAAAAAACTTCTAGACATTCATTATCAAGATTTTTTAACATAGATGAAATCGTATATTTTCTTACATAAAAATATAATGTTGCGCATTATTTATCATTATTAAAATTATTTAAAATAAATCAATTTTTTCCATATATATTTGATTTTATGTATAATAGAGATTAATTATATGGCTTAATTACACAGAAGTGTATCATATTTTCAAACTACTTAGATTGTCTTGCACTTTAATGTAACTACAAGGAGGTTCAAATGAGATAATTGTATCTCATAGAACATGTAATAGATGGTTCACAAGCAACACAAATATTAATCCGACTACCTCTTCATATTTACTAACATTAATCATTCACTGAAAGATTATCTAAATAAATATCAAGGAGGTTGGATCTTAATTAACGAATTTGTCTTACATAATATAATAAAGGAATGCTAATCAGTATCATAGGTATAATTAATGATCTTGATTAGACTGTATTTATGTTGAAATCTGAAATAATTAATTTTATTAATTAAATAATATAAATTTATATAATTGATTTTCTAAAGGCAAGAATATTATTTTTGTTTTCTATTTCTATGATCGTTTTCTAAACACAAAACTTTAGAATTTCTAATGCTTTTACTAAGAAATAAACAAAACTATATCTCTGACACTTGAGATCATCTCTCAATGAACGCTTAAAATGTGAAGGCTTGAAAGATGAAGACTTGAAAGGTACGATCTTTAATTTTTTTTTTTTTAAATCTCTGAAATTTCCAGCCTTTTCCAAATTCTTCTGTGATGAAAAATTGTACTTTTGAATATCCGTGAATGATAAATAGGATGAAAAATACACGACTGTTTACATATTTTATTTTCGTTTGTTGTTTTCTATGTTAATTTAAGTTTTTTTACATTTAATTGTATTTTAATTTTTAGTAACATTAAAATCAAAGAGAAATAGTTAAAAAGAAAGAGAAACGTTACAACAACGTTAAAATTGTTGTATTATTTAATTATTTTTTAACTTTTTTATTGTGCATCAAATAAATTATCAACATTTTTGTCTTCTAATTAAAATAAAACTAAATTAATGATTATGAAGATAGAATTCATTTAATGTTATAAACTATGAACTTTTGTAAAATTTAATGTTTTTTAATTATTGTTAACCATTAGCATCACCAATATAATATAAACTTTTGTAAAATTGAATGTTTATTAACTATTCTTAACCAGTGTCCTGGTTAGCATGACCCATATAATAAAATAATTAATTTATTTAGAATTTGGAATTTAGAGTTTATTTATTTATTTCTTATTTTATGTTTACTCGTTATCTTCATCTAATGTTTTATATAGTTTCTTTTTTGTTAATTTTTTTTTCCTCTAATTCTTATAAAAATTTAATTATATTCATAATTTTTATTTTGTTCAATTTAGTCATCTGATTTTAAAAAAATATTCAATTAAATCTTTTATGTTATATCGATATTAGATTTTTGTTAATATTTATACATTAAGATTGTGTTCACATGAAAAAAATACACTCTTCAATAATATTTGCGAGAAATAAGGTAAAATACGTGTTCGTTTTGAAGGATCAACAAAAAAGAAATTGCAATGATTGACGAGATTATAGTTTTCTTCGTGTCTTGTTGTTTTGCTCGAATTTGAGTTGATTCAATATGAATTGTCTTTCTTACTCTCAACTTTTTCAAAAGTGGCATCACCTTTTATCTGAAATAAGCAAATGCAATTAAAGTAACCGATTCCAACTTACATAATCAGCATGAAGAAGATGAAGAAGAGAAATTGAAAAAGTTGTGTAGATTTGGTTAGAGTGTGGAGGATTTGGTTCCAACTAGCTTGTATTCGATTTCAAAAAATTTAACCTTCCACTCTCCTCTAAATCATCTCTCCAAAGTAAATATATCCTAAATAATCCTATCATAAAATCCTTAATATTCAAATTAATTTGATTTTTTTAAGTGGAATAGTTTGATATTTAAATTCTATCTAAAATTTAACGTCAATTTAATATAAATAATCTAATTAGATCATTTTAAAAACCAAAAAATTAAGTTGAGTCAAATAAAAATTAGAAATCTAATTAAAATTTTTTATAAGAATTAGAGGATAAAAAAGATTTTAACCAATCCTTTTATTGTTTGTTCGATACTATCTATCATCAATCGATGCGCAATAAAGTTTTAGATAAATTTTTAAAAGATGAAATGTGTACGAGGGTTTTATCCTCACCTCCAAGTCCTTTGTCCTGCACCTCCAAATTTCTAGAAAATGGCCAAATTACCCCTAATTAAGAAGGTTTTTATATTTTTTTTAGAAAAGGTAAAAATAGTAAAAAATGTCAGTGCACAAATATTATTGACACACTTATATTTGTCTATTTTTCTCTGACTTTTGAAAATACTCCTGAAGTCTCATTCCTATTCCTTTTCTTGTTAGTGTCTTCATTCTCCCTCTCTATTTTAATTAATTTTATTTATTTTGAATAAAATAATTTTAACTATTTTAAATTCTCTATTTTAATAATTTTAATTTTTTTTAATTATTTTAAATTTTTTGTTATAGTTTTTTTAAATATTTTGTTATTATAATTTTAAATTTTGTTTTAATTTTTTTAAATATTCTGTTATTATAATTTTAAATTTTTTGTTTTATTTTTTTAAATGTTCTCTTATAATTATTTAAAAAATTTAGTTTTAATTTTTTAATTTATACTTATTTCATTTTTAGTTTAATAAATTGTTATATTTGAATTAATTATTTATTTATATGAAGATTTGAATTAACTTCATTTTTTTTTTAATTCACTAATAATTTTTAATTTCTTTAATTTTATAGAACGTATAGTTTGTTATTTGTAATAATATATTAAGGAATTAGTTAAATTGATTAAATTTATTTGTTTTTAATTATTTTTTAATTTGTTTTAAAAAAAGATTATATTTAGAAGATTTTTCGTTACTTTTTTGTTTTCTGATATAATATATATATATATATATATATATATATATATATATATATATATATAATCGGATTATCATATCCGATAGGTTACGGTTTATTTTTTTTTAATCAAAATCAGTTTTACTAATTTTAATAAATTTATAGAAATTAACTTATATTAATTAAAAATTATATAATTACATTATATATTTATAAAAAATCATAATTAATTTTAAATTAATAAAATAATTGAATAAGTAATAAATGAAATTTTATATAATATTAAACTGTAATTGAAAATGATACAAATCGGATATCCAGATCCCATTTTTTTTTTACATTCGGATTTGCATATCCGATGAACTGATGTTAGTGTTGGAAACTATTTTTAGTAATTTTAATAAATTAATATAAATTACATTATATTAATTAAAAATTATATAATTACAATATATATTTATACAAAACCATATATAATTTTAAAAATAATTTAAAACTAATAAAATAGATAAATAAGTAATATAATAAAATTTTATTTAACACATTTAACTTAATAAGATTTTGACATACAATTGTATGGATCGAATATCCACATCCGATCCGATTTTGGTAGATTCGAATTTCCATTTCCAATCCACTCATCTCAAGTTTATTTTAATTCAAAAATAGATTTTTTAATTTTAATAAATTTATAAAAATAAATTTATATGAATTAAAAATTATATAATAAATTATCCGGTGGATATCCGAACCCAAATACATTGGATATGTATATCCGATGGTAACAGTAAATACTTTTAATCTAAATTAATTTTATTAAATTCATATAAATTAATTTATATTAATTAAAAATTATATTACTACTTATAAACATATAAAAAATTATATATAATTTTAAAAATAATTATAAAATAATAAAATAATTAAAACTATAATAGAATTAAAGTTTTATCATATTTAACATGCATCGGATAGTCATATCCGAAATCTTAAACATCGGATCTCCACATCTGATTTTTACAAATTCGAATTTTCGTATCTGATTTTTTCATTTTTAGTTTTTTTTTCATTCAAAATTATTTTTATTAATTTTAATACGTTCATAAAATTATTTTATATTAATTAAATTATATAATACATTATAAACTCAAATAAAATGCTAAAAAAATTAAACTAATATAAAATGAAATGAGGTACAAAGGTGTAAGGGGTGTAGGGTTTTTTTATAAGGTAAGGATACTTTGACACTCCAAATTTTTGACATTGTCACGTGTCACATTTTGGGTGGTCCACGTGTTTTAAAAAATAAAGTGACAGAATGACATGTATTCACTGTGGAGTTCAAAACAAGTGTCAGATTCAAAGATGCCTTCTTGGTGCTAAAAGTTAACCTAAACTACCCAGTTATTTGTACATTGCTACCATTTTCCTTTCTGCACCATCACTTTAAAAAAGATGTTTCCTTCGGGATGGACTTCGATATAAATGTGTTCTTAAATGATAATTAATGAATTTTATTCAATAAAATTGGTTAAAAATAAACTGTGGAATTCAAAACAAGTGACAGATTCAAAGATGCTCTCCTCGTGCTAAAAGTTAGCCTAAACTACCCACTTATTTGTACATTGATCCCAAGTCTGTTACTACACATTGAATCCACTTCATTATGTCATTTTATCTTTTAAAACACATGGACCACTCTAAATGTGACACGTGGCGGTGTAAAAAATTTGTCATATTTTGGGTGTCAAATATCATTACCCTTTTTATAAAGATGAAATGAGGTGCAGGGATGCAAGGGTGAAGGGATGTCAGGTGTAGCAGATTCACGTTTGGTGATTGGAGAAAAATGGAGATGGAATTAATGTGTGCACAGAAATCTTCAATAATAAAAAATTAAACTTTTAAATCATTTACTAAGTAGGGACCTTTTAGGAAATTGGAGATGTAGGATGAAATCCTTGGTGGTGAAACACTCAATGTGTATATAGTAAAAGGTTGGATTAGTCCGCAGCCCGTAGTATTTTTGTAAGGTGGGAGAGGGTAACTAAACTAGAATAATTGCTTCCTTTACCCCATCATTTCTTTGTGCACCCCATCGATAAAAGGAAAATACTTAAATATCCTTTTCCATTGTATCACACTACACTTTCATTGCCACGGCCACCGCAACCAGACTGCTAACGCAGAAGAAGAAGAGAGAAAATGTTAAAAGAATCCATTCCGAAAAAGTTTTTCTGAAAAATATTTGATATGTTTCGAAAAGTTTTTTTTGAAACTCATTTCATATAGAGGTTTTTTTTTGGGAAAATTCATTTATGTTTCCAATCACCAACACCAATGCTATCCACCCTTCCCCATCGTCGCTTCGTCATTGTTGTCACACCCTGTGTTTCTTCATGGACTTATAGAACAAACGTTTAAATTCTTGAGTTTTTTTTTCTGCACATCCAAATTTTCTTTCTACACCCCAAACTTTTCTAAGTGCTTAAATTAGCCTTGTAAAATAATTTTTTTTCCTCTTACCCACCATCCACTTTTATTGTCACACTTTTATCCACCTTGGTTCCAGTTGTAAATAATTAAAGGTCACTCCATTATTGCAAAATAAAGGTTTTTTGGCTTTGGTTATTTTCGATATCGTCTTATTGAGATATGTAAATGTTAACGTCGGACACTTCTTAAATCGCGTTCATTTTGTTTTTTATTTTTATTTTTAAAAATTAATTTGTTATTATAATATTACCATATATGACATACAGAAAATCATTCCAACACATCACAAAATTGTATATACTAGCAATAGAGATTAGACACTTAATATCGTCGCCGAGATCCATCAACTTGCACACCAAATTATATCATAAGCAAAATTAATTGGTGCAAATGAAATTTAATCGGTGCAAACGAAATTTAATCGGTGTAAACTAAAGTTAATCAGTGTAAATAAATTAATTAGAAAAAAAACAATCAAACATACCTTGTGACAGCAATGGCGAACGCGAACAAAGAAAAAATCCAAACGAAAACGCGAAAGAAAGTGAGGTTCACATTCTAAGTTTTTGGGAAAAGAGCATTTGACGTCATCCCCCTCCACCACTAACGTCTAATTGTTAAAAAAAATCTATTTTGGCACTACTTTTAGGAAGTTTTCGTAGCTTATTGATATATGGGAGAAAAAGATTTGATGTCTAATGTGTATTATATGTCGACCTCTTCTATGTCCGACGTCTATAATGTTTAAAAAAGTGACATTTCAATTCTGATTTTGCAACTTTTGATAGAAGATTTGAGGTTTTGTCCGAGAGGAACTGATGTTTTATATATACTTAAACATTGATAGAACTAGTAGTTGACGTCTATAAGACTTTTTTTTTTACAAAATTAACAGTCGATTTTTATGTTGATTATTCTATTACGAGACGTTGTACGCATAAAATTATATACAATTTTTATAGTAGTACGTGTAAAGGAAGAAACACATTTTAAACTTATATATTTACCCTCTTGCTCTCAACTTCATCAAATCAAAGTCTCACATCAACCTTTATTAGAATGCACATCCATATTTAGATTTGATTTAAAACTAAAGGTAATACTAAGCACTTCTAGACTATGAACAAAGTACTTGAGGAACTCTACAAATATATTTCAAAGCATAGGTGACTTTAGAGAATAATTTTTTTCATTAAATTAATAAAATGTAGGCAGTTAATATTGCACACATTACTAATATTATTTATTAAATATAATATAGAAATAAATTAATAAAATGTAAAGCATACATAAATATTTTTTATGAATATTTTTTATTTGAACCGATAAAAATGTATTTTTTTTTGTTATCTTATTTATAAATTTAATTCATATAAAAAATATTCACATAAAATTTAAACTAAATTATTAACATATTTTACATCATTTAACTTAATTTGTCTACTTAAATCAATTTTATAAAATAAATAATATTTTTTATAACTTTTCATAAAATAGAATAAGTTTTGTAATTTATTTATTTTTATTTGAGAAGTAAACTAATATCAACTATATTTTGAATAACAACAATATTATTCAATTAAAAAAAATAACTGAATTGAATACACTATTGACATTGTCACATTAATACTTATACATTGTGATATAGCACAACACAATTCACGTAAAAAAAAAACTTTAAAAAACTGAAAATATTACCCATAATATTTAGAAAAGACCGTATTATCACTCTTCATACAAAACTAATGCAAATGACGAAATGATATCGATTTGATACAAAATTAAATTAATTAAATTAAAATATGAAGAAACCAAACTGAATAAAAATAATAAATATAGAACCCTAACGATTCCATCCATTGGACGCAATGCTGGAGATAACGAGTCCCAATGAATTTTTATAATCTTGGGTGTATATATTTAAGAAGCTTTTTATATGAACATTTATTATTGCTTCTTAAAGAGGAATCAAAGTAAATTAATAATAAACATTTTTGTTATTTTACTATTTATAATTTTTAACTGATTATGCATAAAGATGAAGTGTCAAATTTGTTTATATTAATAAAATGAGATAGGGAAGTCAATAAAAATTAAAAGTTGAGCATTTTAGGGTATAAAAATATTATCATATATCATACTTAAGTTTTAAATTTATATATATATATAAGGAGGTGACGGTTGGCGTAACTTTTAGGAGAAAAGCTAGGTCTCCTTGGTGATGGTTCTTCATGTCTGCACGACTGGGAGTTTTGCATATTGCTTGACGTGGCTTGGGATGTTTTATTGTGTGTTGTGGTTGGTCCTTCTGAAAATTTAAATTGTGGTATGTATGTCTTTTCCTTTGAGATTTCATATTGTTTGGAATTGCTTACAAGATCTGGAAAAATTATCTTTTTATAAACTTTTTAAATTGTGTGAGTACAAAAATATATATTTTTTATATATTTTTAATAATGTATATGATATTTTTTTTATCATTTATCTTCTCTTTGCATTATGGTCTCAGTATCTATTGTCGAAAAAGTTTATCAAAGAGTGCATAAATCATTTGTATGGACTTTGTTAACAAAGAGATAAACTTCTTATATATTTAAATATTTGTAAGAAGTTTTATTAGGTGTACATACATCGAAATATTGACGGTGATTTCTTAATTGGGCGTGCCATTGACACACCTTTATTAATTGTGAGAATATCAAATGATCATAACCAAGTATGTCACATGTGTAAGTTTGGATTAAAAATGAAGTCTGTATAGTGAAAATTAGAAGTGCAGTCCCTTAAACCGAAGTTCAAAGTGCGGTTAGGGCAGTTGAAGTTCGACTATATACAAACGACATTCGAATGAGACTGCAACTTCAATACCGATTAAGGATGTTTACTTGAAATATTAAACTAACCTCGATGAGTTCTCTTTCACCACCTTCTTCCTCCTCCAATATCCACAGCACTACGGATCATAATTACCACTGTATAATCTCACACAACTCTCAACTAAAAAACAATTTAACATTGAGAAAAATGCTACTCTGATGAAAGTGAAAAAGTGAGAAAAGAGAAAAAGTTGTATGTAAGGTAGGATTTATACAAAGATTTAGAGTTTATACAATCAGAAAAAATTTAAGAGTTATTGATAGTTAAAAGAATTATTGGTTTTAAATTATTAATTTTTATTTAACTTTAATAAATAAAAAATAATATAAAATGAAAAATACAAGATGAAATAAATAAGAAAAATGTATTTTTAACAACTTTTTTTAATAACCTTTTAATAATTGTTTACGTGATAACTTATAATTCTCTCGTTTGAAATATACCTACCAATAAAATATTTACATAGTTATAAAAATAATTGTTAAGAAAAAGTTATTAAAACATGATTATCTAATCGTTAAAGTGCAGGCAAGATGAGTACAAACAAAAACCTTAAAATCAATCTTATCCCCAAGTGGTAACCACGTCATCCATTCCAGGGTTGCAGAGAAATTTGTCAAGACCTACGTGCTTCGAAAAACCATCCCGCGAATGACCAAGCAAAACATGTATACAGTTATTATATTTTAAATACACGCTAAAGAAAACATAAGAAAACTTAAGAGAGAATCCGACCGCTATTCTTTAAAAATTATTTTTAACATTTAATTACCAATATAATTTAAATTTAATTGGAATATTATATTAAAAAATAATTTATCTACTCCCCATATTTTCTATTTTTGCAATAATTTTTCACGTCAATTAAAACATAACATAATCATAAAATATAATTTTTTATATCGTACTCTTCCACCATAAACTATCACATGAACCCTTGCAGTTATTATCTATAATATCAATTCATCTTTAACATTAGTCAAAATTGGTTAATATCTCATACAAAAATTGTACAACTACAAAATTTTCTCTTAGCATGTGCGGGTGAGACAATAAATACAACTTTTGCTTCTCGATAAAAATGAGAGAATTAATTAATATTTTTCATGTAAATTTCAGAAATATGAATTTTTTAAAATTGAGGAAAATTACGTATACAAGGATTAAGTAATATATAAGTGACTCTTAACACTTTAATCATTCAACCCCACTAATTTTATTTTTCTTTTCTCTGATAAGAACACAATAAAGAGAAAAAAGAAGAGAAACCAACTACTGTCTCTTACTCCACACACAATCCCTTGATTCTCTCTCTCTTTGAGGTTGCTTTACAAGGAGATCCCAATGTGGCACCCCACCAACCGCCATTTCTTCAGCTGAAAGCTTGGTATCCATCAAACACTCATGTTCCATTACAGTACAGTTTGTTAGGGAGAAAGAGAAGGAAAATAAAAACTAAAGGGTGTAATATAATTGAGATGAATATGAGTAGAAGAGTTGGGGCTAGATGCAGTGTGGTTGCAGGGTCAGTGTGGGAGAGCAGAATGAAGAGTGATGAAGTTGGTGGTGGAGTTAAGGTCTTCAGGGCAGAACAAGGTTCTGAAGAAGGAGGCAATGGTGGTACAAGATTGAAGAGCAGCCAAACTGGGGGTGTAGTTGCTACTGGAAAGAGAAAATCTTGGAAATTGGAAAGGTCTGAGGGGTTGGAAAACAAAAAAATTCAAATAGGCAGAGGAAAAGTAGATCAGTGTAAGAACCTAAATGTATCTTCTGATTCAATAAAAAAGAGTCCAAAGCAAGTTAGGAAGGAGAAGAATGAAGGAATTGGTGCTTCTGTTTGTACTGATAAATTAGAACGAGGTCCAATTCTCACCAGAAAGAAAAGATCTGAAGTGGGTGAATCTGGTGAAAAGAATACTGGGCAGCTCAGAAAGAACAATGGCAAGAATGATAGTGATGAGAATTGCAAGGATTTTGGTGTGTGTCAAGAGAAGGTAATTTCTAGCCGTTCAGATGATGCCAGCATGGTCAAGTGTTCACCAATGCATGTTGATGGTGGTTCTCATGATGATGAAGAAGAAGATGAGGAGGAGGTAGAGATGGATGATGAGGAGTTTGATATTGAGATGGAGATACAGAGCTTTGATGTTAAGGAAATCAATGCACCAGAATCCAAGGTTGTGAATAAGCCAGAAAAGGAGCTTATGAATGTACCAGAAAAACAGAAGACTGAAAAGGCTGTGAGAACCGACAGACATATTCATCAGAAACATGAAAGGTTAATGTCTGTCTCTCTAACTGTGAAGCCATCTCCTCCAATAAAAAAGTTCTCCACAATTCACCAAAATTTCTCCAAGGCTGATTCAAGTAAGGTCTTGTTAATTTCATTCAACGTTCTCCCTTCAATATGATTTTTGAGTTTTGGGCCTTTTCCAAGTCTAATTGAACTTTACCATTCAGTTCCAAAGGCAGAAGAGTGCTATAGCTTTCCACAATCACAGAACAAACTGCAGAGTTTAGGTGATTTATCTACATTTCAGAACTATGCAAGAGTCAAAGTAGTCGACAAAATTTGTATAATTTCTACCACTCATTCTTTGATATTTTTATATATGCAACTCTTCAGTGGATTTAATCATGTGGAAAGATATCTCAAGATCAGCATTTATCTTTGGGATTGGAACATTCACTATAGTTTCATCTTCTTATGCAAAGGACATCAATCTGAGGTTAGAAATCCTCAACACAGTTCAGTCCATCTGAACATACACTTTTGCTACTTAAAACATAACCCATAATTGAACTTCTTGATCCTTGGTTCTGCAGTCTCATTTCTGCAATGTCCTATCTTGGCCTTATCTATCTAGTTGTTATATTTCTGCACAGATCACTAATATGCAGGTAATCACAATTAATAATCGCAACATAGTGTTGAAAAATAAATGACAGAAATTTACTACTGGATACTAAACTCTATGATTTTTCCTTACAAATCAGGGGGGTCATAGATGTAGAAAGCACAAACTATGTAGTAGGAGAAGAAGAAGCAATTTGGGTGCTAAAGTTGATACTTCCTTACTTGAATGAATTTCTGTCACAACTCAGAACCATGTTTTCTGGAGATCCTGGTACCACCATAAAGGTATATTTCTTTTGTCACAGATAGCATGATTTGTTTCCATTATTTCTTCCCCCTTCTTATATAACCTGATAATAGATTTGGCAAGGTTTTCATGAATTGTAGTTGGCAATACCGTTCTTTGTTCTTGCTAGATGTGGGAGCTCCATAACCATTTGGAATATGGCCAAATTCTGTGAGTTGCTAATGCCTAGGTCTATTCATTCATACACAAAAAATGAGCACAACCAATATTTGCATGCCAGTGCAAAAGCTTCTCACTCTTTGCACCATTCCATATGCAATGAAAATTCCTTTATTTTTTTCTTATTTTGTCTTTTGTTCTTAATTACTAATCTTGTTCTCATACTGCCTCAGGCTTCTTTGGATCTTTTACCTTGCCAATAATCTGCTCCTCATATTCTGCACAGTTAACTACATTTGGTAAAATTCTAAATTAAACGTCACTTTGATATTGGCTTCCTCATTTTTAATACTTAAGGATGATTGCAGTAAGGGGCTACGGCTAGGGTGCAAAGTAGGTAGGGGTAAGGGTAATATTTGATGCTCTGTTGCCAAATATTAACGTTGCAGAATTTGTGAAGGCCCACATAGTTTGATGGTGCATGTATTTATTATGGTCATGGAAACTTCTCACTGATTCACTGTAAGGATTTAGTGGGTCCTGTAAAGAAAAAATATTAGCATATGTTGTCTAGGGTTTAACCATATGAACACCTCTTCCATTGAAATGATCGAACTCTAAATCTGCTTTAGGGTTTAGGCATTTTGCATATTTAATAATGGGGATTTGTGAAACTTTTAATGCATCACATGAATGAAGCTTTGCTTTTATTCCTCACTGTTTTGGGTCCACTCCTTAGACTTATCATCAAAGGGTTGAGATTTTGGAACACAATTATGAGATAATAATGCTCATCACATCACATCACATCACATACATACATAATACATCCTTCCTTAGTGGTCCCACCCCCAAAGTTTTCTTGTGTTTACTTGGCCCAAAAATGGCCTTCAGTGGCTTTAGGGAGATGAACTTTTTCTCTTTCACAAGCTATCATATCATGGTCTTATAAACTCTTTAGCCTCAATCTAATAGTTTGAGTGTTCTTATCTTAATGTGATGAATGATGACTTGTGTTGTTTTAATTTATATGAAGCAAACTTTTGGATTGGTCGATTCCGTGATGCTTGGGATTCTTGTTCTCACAAAAAGGTTGTGGCTCTTGCCATTTTTTGTCTTGCTTGGAATCTGTCATCACTTGTTGCTCGCATTTGGTCAGGTAACTAAGATCATCACATTTGGGTTGTAAAAACTACAGTTCTTAGTTTCTTAGAGTCACATCTAAGATGTAACTAGTCATTGATTTAGCACCAATCTTTTGGTGTAATGTAACATTTTGGTATTGAGTTTTTGGTAAAAGAAACATAGTTTTCTGCCTTACACTTCAGTACACGACTAAACTAATGAATTGTGTAATTGCAGTGTTTGTGCTATTTGTGGGCTTTAAATATTATCAACAACATTATTTGGTAAGAGATGAACGGGTGGAAGATGAAGCAGGGTTTGGTGAAACATGGCAAGAACCTGTTGGGGTTAAAGCTAGAATGCAGAGACAACTACATGCACCAAATTTATTTGATACACAAAATGTAAAGAAAGGATTTTGAAGAGTGTAAAAATAAAATGTTTTCATCATAAAGGCCATTCTAGAGTTTTTCTTAATAAACCAGCATGGTTAAAGAGGAAAAAGAAACAACTTTATCATTAATTTGTAATTAGAATTCGTTGAATTTCCTTGTTTCAAAATTATGGTGGCTTGCTGCTAACTTGATTCAAATATGATGGCTTGGTTGAGTTCTTCTTTTTTAAACTGTATGTTAAAAAATGTTTTTTTTTTTGTATCTTTTATAAAATATTTAGTTATTTATTTATTTATAAAAATGTGATTGATATGAATGATTCTTTATTATTATTTTTCACTAAAAGAAAATATGGTTTTGCTGGATGTGTGATGTAGTTCGGAGAAAATCAGGGTTCACAAGAGAAGAGCGAAGAAATAAAGAAACAGAGGAAAATAAAAATATTTTTTAAAAAATTATGATTTTTTAATCATTGGTTTATAAAAAAAAATTGAAAACTATTTAACTATATATAATATTGATATTTAAAATAAATCTGAAATATTTTCCTAAAGTTTTGAAATAAACCTTTAAAACTTAATCGAAGTTGAGAAAACTTCCTTTACTTAAATCAATTCCCGAAGGTTTAATTAATCTTTGGTAAAAACATTAACTAAATACCAATTATTAGTAAGAAAAAGTGTAAAGACAACGAATATTTTGATTTGCTAGAATATTTAGGTTTATCTATGCAAGTCAATGAAAAGGTGGGTGGACTAATTTGAACGTGGATTTGTCTAAAAATGTATTCATAGTTTATAATGTGTCCAAGGACAGAATTAATGTAGATTTGCCATTAATTAAGATTATTTTGAGAAGACACTTTCTTCAATTCTCAACTCTATTGGACAACTTTAAATACTTAAAATGTAGTTTTTCTTATTGTTTTAGTTATATACATTTTTTTATGAAATTTCTAACATGCTTATACCTAAAAATTAGAAATTATAAAATTGTAAATATGACTTATTTTAAGGAATTGACTTATAGAATTCAATATTTCTACTAATTTAATAAAATAAAAATAAGATTATTAAAATTGTACACTTTGATATTTTACATGAGAAAGAAAATTACAAAATAAATCATTGATTATACTACTTAATCCTACAAGTTAAATGTTATATGGGACGGGTAAAAAAAAATTAATCTACATTTCTCATTGACTTAATCCACTTTTTTTTCTAGACCAAATACAAGATCAATTAGCCTAAATTGTCATTCTAACATTCATAACTGGTTAAGATTACCCTTATTCTTAAAAGGTAACCAATGTGATAGTTTTGTAACTCGGTAGATTTATTGTACTCCACATTAACAAAGGTCAAATTAATGAATCAATTGCTACTATAACCATTACTAGTCATCATTTATTCTTGATGATAGTTACCATGTTCGTCAAAAAACACTAAAATTGTGCACTTTTTTTCAAAATTACTTAAATGGACAGGTTTAAAAAAAAGTTACAAAAATAGACAAGTTATGTTAGCTTGGTATGACTTCATTGTGAAGAAATCATGTCAATTTGACATGACTAACGAAATCATGTTAAGCTAACACGACTTGCCTATTTTCATAATTTCACATGTTTTATTAGTAATTAATTGCATTCAAAAATTACATTTAAATTAATTATATTTATTGAATATAGTAAAACTAAGTCTAAGATTAATCTCCCTTACGTAGAAAATACACATAAGATAATGTATTTATAATAATGAGAATGTGAGAGTCTAAATACAAATCAATATGTAAAAATAATATAATTAACACAGGGACTATGTTTCCCTAATTAAAATAAAATGCAATGTATCTAACATTTCCACTCAAGCTGATGCATATAACCATCATTTCATTATGTAACCCTCACTTGAAAATCTTAACCTCTCAAGTACAAAACTTAACCCTCAAGCTTCTCTCTGAAACTACTCATTTTCTAATCCTCTCTACAACCACCAAACCTAATCTCTCTATCTATGGTATATGTTGAACAAGTTGTCGTTTCGCTCAAAGAAGTGCACTCTTCTGCTAAGAGAGTGAACGTGATCGACTCCACCTTGGACAAGCCTATTAAATTGTTCAACTAGGTGAATTTGAAGGAACTATGTGCTTACAAGTTTGACATGCTTATTAATATCTATCACTACGGCTTGCTAAAGTACTTTGAATGAGACACACTCATTCTTCTAGAGCTTGTTAGGCAATTTTGGACCAGTGTAGAAACTACACAGCGAAGGACTCACCTCCAAAATGATTAACAAGGAGGTGAAGGTGAATATAGCAACCATTGTTGTTGGCATTGATTGTGAAAGATACAACAACTCCTTTTACAAAGGGTGATGCCATCTCTATGCCCACAAAGGAACCATGGAATGAGTGTTGCATGACACCAACTTTTCTAGAGATCTTCTGGGGGAAGGAAGTCGTCTATTGCCAGATGACGCCCTATGTCAAGGTGCTCCAAACTTTTGCTCAAAGACGTTTCTCCACAAGAACAACTCAAGGATCATGTTATTGAGCTTGGTAGGTATCCCATACTGGTGCCTAGTACTTTCTTCAGGCCTCATTGAGTAGACTTGACCCTAATATCTATAACATGAACAATATCATAAAAAATATAACAAAAACAACTAAATAAAAAAAATATGAATTACATCCCATTAGTTGTTCTTAACATTTTCATTGGATGAAATTTCGTTGAACATGTACAAAAAGTCTTTTGTTGCTACCCACTTATTTGTTCATAACTTTACAATTTTGTTTCATGTTTGGGTTTACATTTTTTTTTTTGGAAAACAATCACCATATCCAACCACTTTGTGTTCTTGTATGACCACTATGATGACCTCCGTGGTATGTATGAATTATATCCCACTGGTTGATCTTAAAAGTTTTATTAAATGAAATTTTGTTAAATTTATACAAAAAAATTTAATGGTAACCCCCCACTTATTTGTATGGTGCTCCCCACTTATGTATCAGACCTGATCTAGTTTAATTTTTTTTAGAAAAGGAATCTAATAAAAGTACTTAATGTTGTTATATGTGAATTGTGATAACTTACATCATGATAAAGAACCACAAACCATTTGTGATCAACTTTTCTTTGTTGGAATAAACTTCTAAAAATTGTTTAAGCTATAATTTTTATCAGTTAGAAGAGTAAGAATTTAAAAACATGATAAACAAATAATCATATAAAGTTATTTTCTATTATGTGGGTTAAACAAATAATCATATAAAATTCTTTTTTATTATGTGAGTTAATGATGGTGAAAAAAAAAATATGAAATCCTATTTTACAATTTCTTATTGATGACTCATAAGTTTTTTCCTTTGTTTTGTTCAATCGAAGACACAACAAAACAATAAAAAACAAGACAATGATAGATTCTAATGGAACAAACACAAGAAAGAAAAAACATTTACAGAAATTAGGTTAATCTTTCTTAAAAAAAGTGAGAAAAACCCATTTTTATTTTGTTTTTCAAACTTATGAATTCTAGGTCAATAACTTAAAAAAATTCTAAACAAAAAATAAAATGTCATGTCAACCGGGTCAAAAGTATATCAAAATTATGTGCTAATTTGTCAGTTTTTAATTTTTAAATAAAAAATTATATAAATATAAAAGTAAAGAAAAGAGTTGAATAAGTATTTTTTATAAGATTGATTTCTATTTATAAAATTTTTGAAGTCTGAAGTGAAATATTAAAAAGACTTTCAAAAATAAACCAAGAGATATGATTACTTATAGACTATTTACTTTTGTTATGTTATTATTATTATTTTGTTCTAAATGCGTAGTGATAAATACACTTATAAAAGAAAGCATGTATAAACTTGTAAAAAAGTGAGCAATTAAATCCCTTTTTTACCACAGCGTTAAATATTTAATGATTCAGTTGAAAACGTGGAATGATCTGTGAAACGTAAGACTCTCTTTGCGTAAGACTCTCTTTGCGTAATCCAAACCTGCGAATCAATATCCTGCATTGCCGTTCAAATTCCAGTAACCTGTACTTCACAGATACATCATCATCTCAACAAACAGAAACCCAAATTTGCTTGAGTTGATTCCTCCATTCTCTGTTAACACCAGCAGCCCATATCCACCCATCAACCACCAAGAATCCCAATAGCCAAACCAGAAAACGAAACTAAGTCCTCTTACCTCTGTTCACCTCAAGCCACCAATAAAGGGGTTAACCCTCTAAGCAATAGATACAGAACGAAAACCATATAACACACTCATCATTTTCATTCCCAGTAGACCGAACATCAACTGTTAGAAGAATTAAGCAGTAAATGGCATTCTAAAAAAAATAATAATAAACACAATACTTTCGTCCTCGTCCGCGACGATGGTGGTGAGAGTCACCGGCGTTGGTGGGGATTTTTTATATTTGAGATAGAAGAAAGGAAACCCTCGAGTGGAGAGGAAGGAGGCGGCTTGCGGTGGCTGGTTGTCGGCAATGGCTAGTCTCGCCAGTGGCAGGGAGCACGCGTCCCAGGGAATCGTTTTCTCTCGTGCACGAGAAGAGAAAAAGGAGAATCCGATCCATGGCTGGCGCTGCATCAGGCGGTGAATGGTGGCCGGTTCGGTGGAGGCGACGACAAACAATTTCGCCGGTGGTGGCAGTCTCAAACTCGAAGGAGAGGATCAGGGTCTCCCTACTGGCGGGCAGAGGAGAGAAATGAGAGCAATCCGGCGCCGAGACCGGCAGTAGCTCCGGTGGTGCTCGAAGGCATCGGTGACGTCGTGGACAGCCCCTCGCGGCGGCCGGTGTTGTGGAGGCGGCGGTGTGCGCGCGGGGGAGACAACCTCTCCCTAGGGTTCCTGGTTGGGATCACTGCCACTGCCACGTTAACTTAAATAAAAATCACATCTTTACCCCTTAGTGAACCACATTATGAAACTAAACTGTCACGTTGCATATATCATTTCACGCTGTCAATTGAATCTTTTAACGCCATGACAAAAAAATTTAATTGTACACTTTTTTTCATAAGTTGGTAGTACATTGAATTTTCTAAAAATAGGATGCACTTCAACATTCCTCCCATAAAGAGAGAAAAAAAAAGTATTAAACCTATAAATTATTAAGACATGTTAGAAATGTAATTTTGTTGATTTACAAAATTTAGATATAACGAAGCAATAGTAAAAAGATAAAGCATTATATACTTAAGTACTTTTAATTAACAATTGAAGTTAATTTTAGACGGTAATAATTTGTTTTTTTTTAGTAAAATTAAAAAATTATTTAGCAAAAATGAGAAATACACTATACCATAGATCACAACCGTATCTATTTTTCCTTAGGGTTCAGGCAACTAATCCCATTTGCATCACCCTTCGTCTGCTTCTTAGCTAGGGTCCTACGCCACCACCGTCCCCTAGCCACCACCGCCCCCTCCCCCACCAATCATCAGTTCGAAACCACTAACCGTATTGCCGCCGAAGACGTGTTCGCGGGATTTGGTGAGTTTAAGCGCGTGAATGATTTGAATGCTGTCTTTCGACTATATACTTGTGCGTCACAGCGCGTTATAGGTTGAATGGATGCCGCATACTGTGATATGTCTGTTTGTTTGAGATTTCAAATTTGATATTGAGAAAGGAATTTCAGCGTTTGGCCATCGTTGTTGGAAACCCCATAGCGGTAGGGTCTGAGAGACTAGGAAATTATATTACTCGGCAGAGTACTATTTTTTTCCGCTGCAATAGTTAGTTAGCCTTTCTAAACCAATTTCAAGGGTTTTTTGAGGTAAGGAAATAAAAAAATATGATTGGAAATCGAGGTGTGTATTTTTTGACCATACTGTAGAAGATTCATGAGCTGCTAGTGAATACTGTCATTGAAATTGTTGTTTTGAAAATTAAGATTTTGTTTATCTAACTGATCACAGCGTTAATTCTGATAGATTATTTTTCATTTGTTAGTTTCAAGGAAGAGAATTATGGTAGCTGTGAGGCTACATCTGGTTTGACGTCCAGTCTTGCATTCACACCAGTGCAGGTTAGCGTCGTCTTCAACTTGTTTTGCAATTCCGTACTAAATTAACCTAAAACTTTAAATTGTTCAAATCCCTTTATCCGTTTCGTTTCAATCCAGACACAAAGGTACTTTCAAACTTCAATTCATGTTCTGTGTTATCTTATTACGTTATTTCATGCTATTTTTTAAGTGAATGAGAGTTTCACTTTCTAGATAGGGACTAACTTTGTGTGTTGGTTTTCTATATGATACTCTCTTTTGTTCTGGACACTGTTTTTTCTTGGCTTTCTTTATGACACCCCTTGCTTTGTTTCCAATTTGCCGTGGTTTGTGTTGTGATCCCTTTGTTTCTGGATTTTTGTTTTGTTGCATGTGTGATGCAGATGAGTGTTGTTACCGATTCTCCTGTGCATTCGTCCAACAGTGATGACTTCATTGCATTTCTTGATGCTGAACTTGGTGCTAGTTCACCCGAATCATCGCCAGATAAAGAGGCTGAAAACGAAGATGAGCTTGAGAGTGTCAGGTGCTCTTCATAATCTTTTATTTATTTTTTTATTTTTTCATGTTATTGTATGTGCTCTGGTATGCGTCAAACAACTGTTGTCAAATTTGGTTTCTCAAATTTCAAATAAGTGGAGTTTGTTATATGTGAGTGTTTTATATATCAGATTGTGATCTTTTAGAGAACTTAACATTATTTAGATAGAGTACTGTGGTGCCTAAATATGATTTTAAGGAAAATTTAGTTTTTGGAGTGTAATGGGATACAGTTGATCCATGCTGAACTCGTCTAGTTGAACAAGGCTTTGTTCATTTTGCTTTTAAGTGTAATATATTGTGGTTCAGACTTCAGAGTTCAAACAAATTGTCATAGTTGTTAATTGTACATTGTGTTGTCGTGCTTGGCTGCTTGCTACCCATTTCCAGATCGTGTCTCATCTTCATGATGTAGCTATTATATGATTTTGCAGAACTACTACTAGTGGGTGCAAATTTTATTAATTGCTGAAAGACCCTCTTTACTCCCCAAGTACTGTGTTCTATTATGTTTATTTTAGTTAACAATTTGTGATTTCACTCCCTTCTTCGGGGTTGAAAATTGAAACCCTATTCGAAAATTGTGTGCCCCTGTGTCTCTGAAACATATGCTGTCTCTGTCCATTTTTGGCATTTTTGTGGTATCTTCAAGGTGTTTCTGGCTTTGCTCTGTTCTCGTGCACTTTCTATCTCCTACGTTCTGGTCTGTTGTTTCCGTGTTTCTGTTCAGTTCACCATGTCACTGTTCCTTGCTATTGTTCAGATGGATCTGGAACTGTCACTTTGAGGGAAAGTTTCTGAGGCTTTCCCTTATCTTTGGATAAGTATACAGAAACTTAAATAATGTCTTATACAATAAGTCACCAATAGCCTAATGGTGAAAAAGGGGAAGTGTATGACTTTCCCCCAAAGTCCCTTAATCCCTTTCCTCTTCGACATTATTATGCCTTTTCTCTCTGTTGATGTAAGCATTTTCTCTCACAGGTCTTTCACCATTTCACGACTTCCTAGGATTGATTGTTTTTTTTGGAAAAATAATAAAAGATCATAACGGGTGGTTTTAATTACATCAGGATATTGCTTATATGATAGTTAGTGGCACGTTGAAATAAGAGTTTGGGATCTTTACTGAACCCTTCTTTCATCATTCCTCATCAACTATATCATTGAGTTATATTGCATTTTAAGGGGGTCTAACTTAGTTGATTGAGAAGGTGTGTGAGTTGTAATATGTTCAATTCCTTCAATAAAGAGGTATTACCACTTGTTAGGCCTTTTTAAGAACTGACAGTAAGTGTGCTTTATCTGAGTCTTGCTTTGAATATCTTGAGCATTTTATGAAATTTTGCTTTTTGTCCATGGAACTGTGAACCAATTTGCATTAACCCAAAAGGGTGAGACTGATAATTTAGAGTTCATGCTTTTGGTGCATTTATGTTGCAGATATCATTCTGAGAGACGATGCTACAATTTTGTTCTTTGGCTTCATTTTTTGGTAACATTTCATTGATTTATACTCTAACTTGTGAATTGAAGCAGAATTAAAAGACGTAAAATTGAAAGCACTGAAGAAACGGAGGGGTCTACTTCAGAAGGAATCATCAAACAGAATTTAGGTAATTTTAATTGCTATAGTTCTTTCTTTTGTAATTGTTGGGAAACAGAATCTTCCCATGACATGTGAAACTGAGCATAATTAAAAAATTTATTAATCCACAGCAAAAAAATCAATTTATAACTAAGTCTGCAGTATATTTCCCTGTCTTATCTGTATGTATAAATCTCTCTTAAACTAGTTCATGGGTTGAACCTAAGCTTGGCATAGCATTTGCATACGTAACTTGCTTCAGTCAAATGATTTTTCACCCTCTTCACTAAGAAACATTAATAATTGTTTTTTACTGACCTTGTCATGTCTTAGAGTAATGATACTAAGCAAACAGGTTCCTTGTACAGTCCTCACTAGTTTTTCTGTGGGTCCATGTATAACAATAACTAGACTTCTAAATTAGTTGTGATGATTCAAATTGCACATGTTTGTGCAACTATTATTATGGTTCTTATAGAACTATCATTTTGTTTTGGAAAGTTACATAACTTTTTTTTTGTTGCAGAGACATCTATCAAGGTAGATGTATGTACACATCCTGGCTCGTTTGGAAGTATGTGTATACGTTGTGGGCAACAGTTGGATGGGAAATCTGGTGTGACATTTGGGTACATACATAAGGTATCTATTGTTTTCAGATGGTCATCTAGTGGAATTAAAATTTTAGTTTTAAATTGTGGTTAGGTTGCTGCATCATGGCACAGTTTATGCAATTTTGGTAACTTGGATTAAACTGAAATAAGTTATACAATGTTAAATAGTGATTTCCTTGTTTAATGGTTGTCACCTATTTTTAATAAAATCAAAAGTGTAATTGTGAACCTGTTGCAGCACTAATTTGTGGTCTATTTTATTATTAAAGTTCCTATAAGAATTAAAATATGTTGTGCTGGGGCATTCATCCAAAAGTATACAGTTAAACCTAAGGATCATATGTGTCCCAGAGTTTGATGGTGTTGCTTCTATAAACGTTATAAATATCCTCTAATCTTTAATATAAAAATCCAATTTTTTTTTTCATGATTTTGTTAGCATGATGGTTGGCTAGTGAAATAATAGACGTAACCAAGCTAGTTACTTAATTTAGCTGAATTAAGTTCATTAAACATATGGTCTATTTTCAGGGACTGAGACTTCATGATGAGGAAATTTCTAGATTGCGTAATACAGACATGAAGAGTTTGTTATGTCGTAAAAAGCTCTATTTGGTTCTTGACCTAGATCACACACTGCTAAATTCCACTCTCCTTGCTCATTTGAGTTCAGAAGAGTCACATTTGCTTAATCAGACAGATTCTCTACGAGGTATGTGTAAACATATGTGTTTTTCCTTCTGGTAATTGTTATCAGTATTCTAAATCAGCAGTTTTTCTTAACAGTGTTTTTTGTTTTAGTCACATTGATATCTATTTTGCTGGTGCTATGTTATCATATTATAAAACAGACTGTTACATCAATTCTAGATGTCTACTATAATTGTACTGTCTTGTTATTAGATTTCATAATCTGTTACTGAAATGTTGCATTATGTACCTTTGATGTTCTGGTTTCTTATTGCTTATTAAGGATGTTGCCTTTCTGAACTTTTATGTAACGAAATCATAGATGTCTCCAAAGGTAGCCTCTTCAAATTGGAGCACATGCATATGATGACCAAGTTAAGGCCCTTTGTCCGCTCATTTCTGAAAGAAGCTACTGAAATGTTTGAGATGTACATATACACCATGGGTGACCGGCCATATGCATTGGAGATGGCTAAGCTACTTGATCCTCAAGGAGAGTACTTCAATGCTAAGGTTATTTCTCGAGATGATGGGACTCAGAAGCATCAGAAGGGTCTTGATGTTGTGTTAGGGCAAGAAAGTGCTGTTCTAATTCTTGATGATACAGAACACGTAAGTGCATTACTGGTTTCTGACATGTACTACTGAGTTACTTCATAGAAATGTTTGTTGGATAATAGTTATTTCATGTGGATGATAATCCTAGAATGTTTTCCTTTAAGTCTATATGAATAGCATAATGATTTGCATACACTGGTCAATATCTTTTTGTTTATGATTAGTTTATTCACAATGGAAAAAAAATTGTCTTTCAATTACTAAATAGCATTGAAAGGCATGTCTTCCATTCATCCGTTATATGTAGTCTTTAGGGACTCAACTATGGTCAGACTACTTCTAAAATAAAAATATTATAATTTGAATGAAATAATGAAATAAGATTCTATATTATAAATAGAAAAGCTATACCCTATACGCGGTTGTTATATAGGAACATAATAAATTAGCTTTACATGCATTTGCATTTTTTGGTGCCAGAATGTCTTAGTGTGCATAAAAAATAATAGCATAGCGTTTCCCTGTGTCTAAAGGTCTTTCAGAAATCATTTTATAGAGTTGATTAGTGACTGCATTTTTTATATAGCCTATCATTGGTACAAAGTATCTGCTTGCACTATAGATAACTAATTTCTGGTGAATAACTTGATTGGTTTCCTACCTTTAGTGGGTACAGTGTGTTTTCCATTCACAAGACTTAACCAAAACCTTACTTTAGGATTCTAGAGTATTTTAAACTTTTTTGTTTGTTTATACATTTGAGAAAAAAAGTGGTTTCTTTTTAGATGTGTTCAGTCAGTTTTACTTTCAATGTTCCTTTCTGGAACTTAACGAAGATTATTAAATATGGCTCTGCTGATTTCCAGTTGGTGGTTTCTATGGAACTATATATTTATTTCAGAAAATAAAATAAATCTGTTTTCATTTACTTAGATGTGTTAGTATTTTAATGTATTTATAGGTGTACATGTTTTAAATTTCATTATGGTTGAACTTTTTGTCCTCTCTATTTTTATATCAGCATATGGTTGAATGTTTGATGCCTGAAGATGTTGCTGCATTGGCCCTCTCAAAAGGCTTTGAAGATTTCTTAAATGGCAATTTTAGCAGCGCACAATTGATCTTATGTCACTGTCATGGCTTTATATCTTTCTCTTGTGATGGTTTTAATATAATGGTTTACCTGGTTATTTGTAAACTGAATTTGTAAAGTTCATTTTATAGAAATCTCAGTTTAAGATGTTCTAAGACTAAGATCTACCCATTTAACGTTTCAGGTGGCATTTGTCATTTTGAATTTATGAACTAAAATTGTTTCCTTTTAATGGGATGAATGAAAATGTTGCTACTAAATGTTGCAGGCATGGTTGAAACATAAAGATAATCTTATACTGATGGAAAGATACCATTTTTTTGCTTCAAGTTGTCGACAGTTTGGTTTCAATTGTAAATCCCCTGCTGAACTGAGGAATGATGAAGATGAAACTGATGGAGCGCTTGCAAAAATCCTCAAAGTGCTAAAGCAAGTCCACTGCACATTCTTTGATGTATGTCTCTAATATGCCATCCTGATTAAATGTTTGTTATTTCTGATATAATACTAAAATTGTGTGGTGGGGAACCCTTTGTAGAAACATGAAGATGATATTGTTAACCGAGATGTGAGGCAGGTAGTTATGTTAACAATATTTTTAGTTAATTTTAGAATCTTAAATGTGAGATTCCCTTACTAAGTCCTCACAATCAAAATTAATGTTTTGAAGGTTTTGTCATCAGTTCGAAGTGAAGTCTTGAGCGGATGTGTGATTGTTTTCAGCCGTATTTTTCATGGTGCATTGCCATCTCTGCGGAAGATGGCAGAGCAGATGGGAGCTACTTGTTTGGCAGAAGTTGACCTATCTGTGACACACGTAGTTGCTACTGATGCTGGAACAGAGAAGTCCTGGTGGGCAGTGAAAGAAAAAAAGTTTTTGGTTCATCCCCGATGGATAGAGGCTGCAAACTATTTTTGGGAAAAGCAGCCTGAAGAGAACTTCATCATTAAGAAGAAGCAGTAGGCATTTTCCTCGTAGTATCAAACAGTGCTGTGTTCATAATTGTTTGCTTACCATAGTGACCCAAGTATCTGAAAGTATATGAACATCCGTCTAACTAAGAATCATGAAACCACTGACTTACAATTTGAATAGAAAACAACCATTTTTTATCTCTAACTCGTATGCTTCTGGACAACTTGTGTCATGGTTGTCTTAGTGCATGCTTACAATGAAGTTTTATGACAAGGAATCTGCGAAAATGAAGCTTTAGATCTGCTGCTGCTGCTTATTAGTAAGTAGTTACTTACAGTAAGTGCTGTGAAGAGCATTTTCTTTCATTTGAGCACACTCGGTTGTAGCACGCCAATGATAAATGTTTTGCTGGTCTGCTCAAGAGTTCTACGACAAGTATCAACGTATTTCAGGGAATTACTTGAATCCTGGAATGAAATTTCAACGTTAATGCTTTTATAGAATTTCATCCGACCTTCTTCCTCTGTAGTAAAGATTGGAGATGGGATGTTTATATTGAAGGAAAAATATGTAGATTTTAAAAATCTCATCTTGTCATATTTGTATATAACAACTTGTCCTCGTTTAAGCCATTGATCTCTTCAGTATTTAGTTAACTTCAACTGTAGTAAGTGTCTTTTATTATCCCTTAGTTTTCTTTATTCACCTCTACCTAATGAAACCCAAAAAAAGAAAAAAAGAAAAGATGTTTAGCCCGACGAATTGTGCCCATAAACGTGGCGAATCGTTTTTTGTACAAATATTAAAACTAACAAAAGATAAGGTAATGAATTTTGTATATTAGTTTAAGCAAAAAAGGGACAATGTTATATACACGTTTTGCGTAACAAATTACAACTCACTATTTTATAATCTACTATAATATCATAATAGAAAAGGTTTACTTGAAATATTTACTAGAATTAAATTGAGCTGAGAACTATTGGGCTGTACAGATTTGGGCATTGTTCTGTTAGTGATGGCTTGATCCAGTATGTTGGAAGCCATGAAACTGTGAGTACCGTAGGTGAAATCAGAGTAGTTAAAACTGGTAGCGGCTATCTGAAGCTTACCATCTATGGAAGGAAGCTAGAGGGGTGATGGAGGAACAAATCAAAAGACATCACTTTAATATCAGGATAATGATACTTTAATAACATTTTTTTGACAATATTTTAACATTTATATGTCATTGTGTGATTGGTCCAAAATTATTTTACAATCAATAATAATAATCATAAACACTAACATGAACCATCACAAAATAACACATAAATAATGTTAAAATGTTGTTAAAATATCGTTATCCTTAATATTAAGAACCACACTGTAGAAACAATCAAGAAAACTCAAATGACATCACTATTTCTCAAACCGATGCACATCATGAAATTTGTGCTACACTCCTAAAATTAGTGTTGATGCATGCATGCATTGGTATTTTTACCTTTTCCACAATTTTAATGAACAAATAAACTTGTACAGATGAATCTCACCTTTATTTCTTCCATATAAAGCAACGTGCATAACAATTCATATGCATCATCGTAAAACATATTTCACATCTTTATTTCTACCATTTCAAAAACAACACGCACAACAATTTTGTAACCTAATATTCTATCTAGTTTGAAACAAGGATTTCAATTTTAGATTTAAATTTGAAATCGTAAATGGTGATCTGCTGTGCCTTATGTTATATGCTCCATTATATATGTGTTTAGGGTTCGATCATGTTTGTTTGAGCTTTTATTACTCTATTTTACATCTTTGTTTCTATTCAAGTATAAATCAAGGTTTGAGTAATAGATGAAACAGATTCAACGACATTTGTACTATTTGATATGAATGCATTTATAACACTGAATAAGTTCTATGCTATAAGGTTTTCGAATGTCATGATAAGGTGCATTTTTCAATATATTTTTTCAAACACATTCTATTTTCTTTTTTAGCTTTTGTTCTTTATTTTCACACTAGGATTTTTGAACATCTTATAACATTTTTAATTAAAGTTTCAAAGACTTACATAATGGTTTTGGTTTCAGAATGCATATTTTGGAAATATTCCAGAAGAGTTTTCAACTCCTCATGGATAAGACTTTTCTGTTTAAAGTTGAGTGCAAGCTTCATCCAACCTTCTGATTTGAACAACCTTTTAGGATGAAAAAATAATTCAGTGGTAAGGCTTTCAAAAGTGTTTTTCTGTTGTTTATATCTTTATTATGATCATTAATTAATTTTCATATTGATATTCATATTTGATATTAATTATGCTCATGTTAATAAGTTATACAACTCCATGTTGTTTAAATATTTTTATAGGTTAATGTTTTTGTTTTCATTATTTAATTTCAATCTGCTGGCTCCCATGTACTAGGTGTTGACATTCTATTATGTTTTCAATAATAAATCTATACTAGCTAGATTTATAACTTTTTTAACCGATATTTCATATTTTTAATGTTGAAGATAACTTTATATGTTACATTGTGAGCTATACTTTTTGTTATATTTTTATTTTTTAAATAAAAATACTCCACATCTCACAATTCAAGCTCCACTCCTAATTGTTTCCATGCAAAGGTATTTAATTTTTTTTTTCTTAAATTACACGAACAAATCATAAATTTTTACAAAGACCTAGAATTAATTATATTTATAATAAACTTGCTAGATACAATTTATATACACCGATTTGAAAAAAAATGTTATATATTATCACTTATAATATCTTGTGTTATCAACAATATTATGTCTATATTTTTTTCATTATATATGTATTACTCTATATGTATTATCTATACATAAATCACATAAAAAAGACGGTGTCCTAATCACTACAAAAGAGACCAAAAAATACTCTTTATATATAGTTCGTTTTGTTTCTCTATGCAATTCAAAATTTTGTCTATATTTTGATAATATCTGATGTGAATTCGACGGATCATTCCCTATTTTTATAGATTCGCCTAATAAAGTACATTTACGATACATATAATGTATGATTATAACCTTTGCCTTAACCATATACCTAATTTTTACTACTTTAATAACATTCTTCCTATTATTGTTTTATTTTTTATAGAAGTTAAACATTATTATAGTTAATTTGAACTCACTTGTATTATAATTTATTTAATTATTATAATAGTGTAATAGGGAATTTTATTCAATTTATTTTATTATTTGTATTATATTTGAATATAAAAAGTTTAAACCATAAATTAAAGATTAATGGTAAAATAATTTTGAAAATATCTAGTAACTAAAAGGGTAATATGCTTTTTTTTTTCTAATTTAATTTCAACAATCACACTTGAAATAACACCTAGTAGTCTATTTATTATTTTTATTTAACACGTTTCGTATACATCGTTGGACAATCAAATGAACAATATTATAAGAGACTTCTAACCAAACAAATCTTAAAAGATTATTTATCTTGTATATTATATTTTATCCAAATTTTAAATTTAATATTTCTTTTATGAACATAAACTATTTTTTTTTTCAAATATTCATATAATTATATATATATATATATATATATATATATATATATATATATATATGTGTGTGTGACTGTGTTTGTAAATGATAACTTACCTTACACGACTTGTTACATTAATTAGTTCACGTATCAATGTACTTTTTATATAAAAACATAAAAGGAAAGAGTCATCCTCTTTTAATTCAATGTACAACATGGCAAAACTTTAAACAAAAATAGAAAATTTTGCTGCCATTTACATAAATGGCATACTCGAAAACAATAAATACAAATTAATCACAAGTCTATACTTATAAAAAAAAAACTTTTAATAAAACTAACCAATACTTGTGCTTTACATTTTACCGGTTACACAGTTAATTTTCTGTTACGCTTTTAATTATTAAAATCTTTTTTAATATATAAAAATCAGTAAATTCTAAAAACACAATAGCCGAACATCATAACAAATCCAGAAAATAAAATTCATAGCTCTTTAATAAAATTTGCATGATGGTGGCGTTATCGAAAATTTAAGAGATAAAAGTCATAAACAATAAGCATTGTAGTTACAAACCACATTATCCATGAAAAATCTTTGTTTGATTCAAATAATAGGTGATAAATGTAAGACCTCTTAAATTCCTATTAAGTGGTGTCACGTCCATGTAATTCCCTTTTAGTGGGATTCATGTGTCACCGAGAGAGGAGTGTGTAAATAAGAAAGTGGAAGACATGTGACAGACAGAGAGTGGACCGATCGGTTTTTGGAAGCAGTATTTAAAGTGAGATTTTAAAATCTGGTGTCACTCCTCTACATGCAATCTTCGTCTTCAACCTTCAGAATCTCGTTTTCTCCTCCTTTTCTCTAAAATTCCCCAACTTCTCTCTAAGATTTCTCACCATTTTCTTTCTCTGATCATCAATCAGCTTCTGATTAAGCCTTCCCGGTGACAAGCTCTTTCAATTGCATCGATCAGTTTCCAATTTGAGCCAGTAAGATCAAATTCTCTTTATCATTTGAAGTTTCTTCGTCTTTTATGCATGCAAGTACCTTTTCAGCTTGCATGTGTTCATCAATTCACTCTCTGAATCCGTTTTTGTGTAATTGATTCTATGGTGGATGCTTTTCACTGATCAGACGTTTGATTGGAAGCCATAGAAGTAGTTGCGGTGAAAGCTTAGAAGTTAGCTGGATTAGAGGTAAGGAAAGCTTGTAATGTAATTATGATTTTTGTTTTGAATGTTGTATGTTGGAATGACGTTACATGTATGAATTGATTGATTTTGTGATATTGCATGTTTGTTTGAACGTGTTTGTGATTGAAAAATGGATAAGAATTTGGTAGCAATAGGGTTAAGTCGAAACTCTGTAGGATTCTGTAATTGGACCGAGGGTCATGTAAATGACCGTTCGGTGTTCTCCTAGGACGTTCGGTCTTGACTGAATTTTCTTCTGTAGAAGATTTCAGTTGATGACCGATCGGTCTTTTAAAGGTTATATTGATTTTATTAGATTAGTTTAATCAAGGTATCCAAAATAAGTTAGGAAAGTTTTATTATCGGATTTTACCATACATGTTATTTGCCTAGAGTGTTAAGCCTTATATTAATAATATTTATTTTAATGAGTGGTCGGTGTTGTACTGACACTCAATCCTTGGAGTGCTCGGTCATAGACTAGCATTCTTCTTTAAAGTGTTCGGTCTTGGAAGTGCTCGGTCATAGACTAAGCACTCGGTATTGTATTAATAATATTCTTTTAAAGAGTGTTTGGTCTTATACTAACACTCAATTTCATAAAGAGTGTTCGGTCTTGTACTGACACTCGGTTTCTTGAAGAGAACTTCTTTTATTATAAATCATCCGACCAAAGCTGTAAAGTACTCGGCCTAAGTTATAATTTGCGGTCTAAGCCCCACATACTCGGTCTAAGGTATTATTAGTAAATGCAGGACATTATTCTCAAATCAGGTTTTTGTATGCTCGGTCTTAAATAATATTCGGTTTTCCACTAGAGTTAACCAGTTGTTTGACCGTTCGGTCATCTCCTTAAATTATCTTCATATATCTTTTAAGAATTTTCTGAATGTGATTTTGTGATACTATGGAATTTGGATTATATGGAATAAGAAAGATGATGAGGTATGAAATGAACGTTATGAATGTTTTAAGAGAATTCCAAGGAAGAATGTCTCATGATTGATTTTGAATGGTAAAGTATGACCGTGGTCAGACTCAGGCTTCGTTTTTTATCCTGATATTCCGTGATTATTTCTCATCATATAGAAGAGAGTAATTCATGTGTGGGAATGACAGGAGGTCCTTTAGCCTCAGAGTACAGTTGTGCCGAGGTAAGCTTCACTGGACTAACCTCGGGTGGCGGTCTGTTGAATGTATCCCAGTCAGGTTCCGCCCGGGTGCTAGAAACGACGAGCTACATGGTTCATACAGTCTAGACAGTGTCACAGTGGTCGGTTTTAATGATTTATATGTTCGGTTTATTATACGAAATGCTTGGTGTAATGATTGTATGATTGGATATGATGTTTCGTCCATGCACTATTATGTTTAAATCATGTGTTTTTTTTATGAATTAATTAAATTACATAAGCTTACCCTACTTTTTTGTTGTCTGTTTTGTTTACCGTTCGGTCGTTCTCTTCATTGCAATGATCATCTAATGGATGTGAGCAGAAGATGATACTGGTTCTTTGGAGGAAGCTTTACAGGTGGACCAACCTGAGGATAGCATAGGTTTATCTGAACAGTAGGTTCTTATGCTCTTAAGTTTAGTAAGGACGTTCGGTCTATATATTTTGTATAATCGTTTGGTTTATATTTGTAGTATGTATAATCATTTTGATGTGAACACCCTTATTGTACTACCATTCAGTTTAACTAAAACTCAGTACCGTTCGATCATAATTGTAAGGTCGTTTGAAACTTCCAATTTATATACAAATTATGATTTTTTTTTGGATATTTTATTTATTCTTATTCTGTATATTGACTTATTTTTTATTATTTTCTAATATTATTATTGATAACTCTTTAAAATATATATAATTTAGAGTCTATATTTATCGAAATGTTACGATAAATCCTTAAATCAACCACAATCGTTTCACACGATATCAAGAACATATTAATATTTGGTTTAAAAAATATAGAAAATTCTTGTTATTAGATAAATCGCTTACTACTTTGATTTCACTTTTCCCAAACCTTTAGAACCTGATTCTTCTTATCTGAACAACACAGTCAAATCTCTACCGTTACTTTCAACTAAACTATAATCCAACCGTTGATCTATATTCTCTCTTCTTCCTTCATCATCACAACACAGATGATGTAAGTAATGCTCAAAGCAATTAGTTTTTCTCTTACTGTGACGCATTCTCAGACACCATTTTCCCATTCACTCCAAGCAAACGAGAATTAACCTAAAAATACTCAGGTTTTTTATTTTATTTTATCATCGTCATTGTTTTGGTGTAAGCTTTATTCCGTCTAATTTTCTTTATTTTTATTTTTTTCTAATTTTAATGAAATTTTTTTTCAGGGACTTCTTTTCATGAACGACCAAATCATGATGCATCACCCTCATCAGATCTTTCAGAATAACCAAAACTACGCGGTTTGGCCGCATCCCCGGCCGCTCTACCCTCCAGAAAACGCGGCCGTGTTCCCTCGTCCGCCGGCGTTCACTCCCCATCAGGGTCGGATCAATTGGAATAAAAGAAGAGACTTTCCCAGAACCGGGTCGGGCCCGGGTCATACCTTCAAACCGGTTAACCCGAACGAGTCAAAAACACTAACGGCAAACCGTTCCGCCTCAAAGGGTCGCCGGATTCACCACCCGAAGCGAACGTTCGGCCGCGGCGGGGTCGGAAACCGATTCACGCCGCCGTTTGCGCCGCTCAACACGACGTCGTTCATAATCCGGGCGAAGAATTCGGGCGGCATCGCGCCGCTGATTTCACCGGCTGGATCGCTGTCGCCGGCGAAGTTCGAAGAGAGGGCGGAGGAGGAGCAGTGGGGCTTCAACGGATACGGCTCCATGAAGGGCCTGATCCGGCTCCGGCCCGGAAAATTCGACTCCAGCGAAAACTCCGGCGCTGGCAGGTTCGAGATGGTGAACGCTAGTTCCGGCGAGGAACAGAACTTGGATAAAAGGGTTGATGAACAGGACTCGCATCTTGCTCACCTCGAAGAAGAGAATTTGACGCTGAAAGAGAAGCTTTTGTTGATGGAAAAGCAATTGGGTGACTTGAGGAGGAGGGTTCAGTTCTTGGAGACCGACGGAACCAGCAGCCACAGCCACCGTGAGGGCGGCGCGGAGAATTTTTTACCAGAGATGTTTTCTCAGTAAAAAAAAAAAGAGTTGATGGTGATACCAATGACAAAGTTTAGTTATTTCCTTAGATAATAAGTTTTTTCCTTTTTCCTTTTTGGTAGATAAATAAAAGCATGTGAAATATATAATTTAGAAGTAGGTGCATTGCGTTTAGTTTTAGTTAATTTGAATTATGTTTTATAACCTAACTCTTGAATGTACAAACTTTGGCTGTCTTGTGAGCTTATTTGGGAGTCACATGAATAAGAATTTGACTATGTAGTTTAGAAAGTTTGTATGTTAAGGATCTCTTTAGCCTCAAAGAGCCCTTTCATGCAATGTGGTCAAATATTTGTCAAACGAGTCCGACATATCCAATTTCCTAGTAGGACATGATGCTTTTTATGATTATGGGGACAAGAAGGAGCTTGTTTTTCAAGAGGGTGCTGTTTTTTTTGCCAAAAGGGTGATGCTTAATTCTTGTTATTTGATATTTTCAAACATGGAAAACCAATTGTCTGCACACACACGACAACAGGGAAAGATCAAGACTGGGAGGAAGGTATCAGTAGATTTTGTCAGGTTAAATATGTTTAGAATATGTTTTTTTTTAATTTTTTTTAAAATATTTTGATATTTAAATTTTAAAAATAAATTGATATAATTTTTAATTTAATTATATTAAATATTTTATTTGTTAAATACGTTAATTTTTTATTTGTTAAATACGTTAATTTTTTACTTATTTTTTTTATATTTATTTATTATTAAAATTTGAAATCAAAATATGTCAAAGGTTTAAATAAAGATAAATTTTAATTTATATTATAAAAAATATTGTTATTTATTTTGTGGAAGTTATAAAATCCTCCACAATTTAACATTATTTAAAATGGTTAAAAATAGTGAGTTTTAATTGATTTATAAAGTGGTTTTTGACCTCCACAGGTTAAAATACATTTTTCATTCTTCTAGCTTTCCTTTTATGCTGAATTTTTTTTCAAACCTATTGTCCCTCCATAGGCTCACAGTTGACCCTTTTTCCAAACCACTTTTACTTATTTCCCAAATCTTCTACATGAAACTTTCCTAAATTTTGTGCTTAACCTTTTATGCTGAAGTTTTCAAGTCTCTTACCCTTCTTTCTTCTCCTCATTTCTCACTCACAAGATTTTTTTTTTAAAAAAAGGAAAATCGGATAAAAAGAGAAAAAAAAGGAGTGAGAATGACATGAACGAAATTCAAAGGAGCGAATTTACCTCTTTTGTTAGATAAATGGGCTCCATATGGAAAACCCAGTTGCAGTGAATCATTTCCAGTTCACTATTGGGGAAGAACCCAGAACAAGAGATAATTTGATTGAAGACGACACAAGATCAAAGAACATTCTGGAGTGTCCTATCATAAACACATAAAATATATAATAATGACATTGTTCATCACAAAAATTGCAAGAACCATATCATAAAAATTTAAACTTTTTTTATTGACATAATTATTATATGCTATCTGTTTAATCAAAATATATAATATTTTGTTTAGGAGATTATTCTTTTAAACGAAATGTCACAATTATTAGCTGACATAAAGGTAGGACATGTATATACACATTTCTGAAATATTTAAAAATTATTTAAATTTTAAAATTGTTTATGAATTAATTAGTAGTACTGTGCTTAAAGGATTAATTAATAGTGTTGCATATGTATGTACTATCTCATGTTTTTAAGAGGATTCACGACAACTTTAGCAACACTAGGAATGATTCTCCATTAACTCTGTTTCACTAATAGAATCTTAGTTAAAAGTAGTAATTGTAACTCTGAACTTCAATTACCGAATCCCTGTAGCAGGAGTTTTGTAACCCGAATCCTAGGTACTTGCATGACTGTAAAGCCTTAGTTAGACTAGACTTCAGACTGTAGGCTGGCAAAGCATCCAGTGAGGTATCCTGTTCCTGCAAAGGGTTCAAAGTATGAATACTATGCATCAAATGCAGAAAATAAAGAGAACGAAGGCACTAGACGTTCGTTTCTGTTATATAGAACATAATTTAATTCTGTATTGCACAAAGGAACGAACAACATTTCCTCATTGAATTGGGATTATGCAAATATGAGAGTAATGGTGTTATCAATAACAAAAGTCAAGGAATTTACATCATAAAACCTCTACATCTACCTTCTATAACCTCATTAAGGGAAGGAAATAAAGCATACACCATTTTCTGCACACCCTTGTTAAACAACCTCATCAACATTTTATTTAGTCTACCCTTGTATTAGTTTTTAAGCCAAGTGATGGAAAGCATATGTTGGAATCATAAATTAATTTTGTATTTTGGGTCTATAACATAAAAGCATAATATTAGAAAAGACTTAAATAAAATTTTAGAATAAAAAGATTCTATAATGAAATATAAAAATATCTAGAGAATGCTTATATATAAGATGTTTTCAGGTAAGTCTATATAATGTCTACAATCATAGGAATATTTTAGAAATTTCTAGAGAATGAATTATAGCTCTTAAATTAATCTTATAGTAATAAGATCCTAACCATTGGTTGAGGATGTGCCTCTAGTATAAATAGGGGTGATTGGATCATACATAATCAAGCCAAAAAATTAGAAGCACTCAATATTACAAGTCTTTTCCTTTCTCAAAATTATCTAACATCTCCCACTTTTTAAACACTTCCTTCAAGCTTCTAAGGTTTCCTCACAACAAAGTGGTATCAAGAGTCAAGTTGGCCTTCATAGAAATGGCAAATACCAGAGTTCCCTTTCAAGTCTCAATGCTCACCAAAAGCAACTATGACAATTGGAGCTTAATGATGATAACTTTCCTTGATGCACATGATGTCTGGGAGGTGGTCGAGAAGGGTCACACCGAGCCTGAGAATATAGACAATCTTTCTCAAGCTCAAAAGGAGAGTTTGAGAGACTAAAGGAAGAAAGACAAAAAACCTCTATGTCCAATTTATCAAGGATTAAACGAAAATACTTTTGAGAAGATTTTTGGAGTCAAGTCAACCGAGGACGCATGTAAGAAGCTTAAGATCTCTTACAAGGGATCCAATCAAGTAAAAAAGGTACATCTTCAAACTTTAAGAGGACAATTTGAAGCTTTGCATGTGAAGGAAGGTGAACTTGTCTTTGATTGCTTTTCAAGAGTTTTGACGATTACTAATCAATTAAAAAGAAGCTAGATGATGTAATTATGGAGAAAATTCTTAGATCATTAGATCCAAAGTTCGAACGTATTGTCACCATTAGCAAAGAAACCAATGACTTGGAGGCCGTGTCAATAAAGCAACTTCTTTTTTTACTGTTAGCTTATGAATAAAAGAAAAAGAAGAAGGAAGATATTGTGGAACAAGTCCTCAAGGCGCAAGTTGATTCAAGAAAAGAAGAAAACACACACAATCAATCAAGACTATGTTGTAGTTAAGAACAAGGACAAGGTTGTGGATATGGACATGGACAAGGACGGAGGCCTAACAACAATGAGCAAAGAGGAGAAAGCTCTATAAAAGGTTGTGGGAGGGGCAATCCGAATTCAAGATATGACAAGTCACACATCAAGTGTTACAATTGTGATAAATTTGAACATTATGCTTTCGAATAGAACCCCTGATAGAAATAATGTCAAAGAAGATGTTAAGAAAATGGTATCTTGCTATTGGTTTACAAGGGCTAAGATAGAGGCGAGGATAATCAATGGTACCTGTAGTGAAACAAGTAATCATATATGTGGAAAAAGAAGCATGTTCGTGGATCTTGATGAATGAGTGAAGGGAAACGTGGCATTTGAAGATGAATCAAAAGTGGTAGTGTAAGGTAAATGTAATGTCTTCATCCGACTAAAGAATAAAGGTCATCAATTTATTTTTAACATATATTATGTTTCAAGTATGAAGACCAACATCTTGAGCTAAGGACAACTCTTACAAAAAGGTTATGATATTGAACTTAAAAATAATAACCTTTCTACAAGAGACAATAAAAGTAAATTCATTGCGAAGGTGCCAATGACAAGAAATAGAGTGTTTGTGCTCAACATTCAAATGATGGCCCATGATGTCTCAAAGCATGCTACAAAGATGATTAAACATCTAACTTTCTCATATTTATTCATATCAAAGCTTAAAATATAAAAGTATAATAAATTTAATAAGTGATTTTAGTGTTGTTCTCTAATTTTAGAATTATAATCTCACCCACATAACTTGTTATATGAACTATATTGAAACCTTTATTACAAAACTTACTAAGGTAAAACTCCAATTCTGATTAAAAGCATCCTAGAAAACTCTTTAGAATATGTTTTCAAAGAAAAGAAAAATAACATGGAAAAACTGAAACGATCAATTTTGGTTGACATGTCCATGACACCCCATCAACAATGTGCAGAAACATAATTGCTTTTATAATCCTTTGGACGGATCAAGATAACATCCCGTATAAGCTACCATGGATTAAAGACTAGCACTCCACGCTTTAGTAGTTAAGACCTAGTGGTAACGAAAAACCTAGATATGTTAAAGATAGTCTTTCACAACTCAGTCATAAACTAGGATGATATTCACCACAAAGCTCCCTAACTTAGAATGAAAACGGAGTCCTACTTTCCCTCGACATCAAACTACGAAATCAAACTACGAAGCCAATTGATCTATCTTGGGATGTTTTCCCATAGATTAAGAATAGGATGGATCAATCTATGCCCACTAACTCATTATTTTTTGTTTGAAATGAGCCTCTGCAACATGCCTTCTACGTGTTATACCCACTTGATTGAATGACTTTGCCCTTTTCCTTGGCTTAAATAGACTTGATTGAAGGTGCTTAGCCCAAAAGTTGAAGGTGTCGTTGGAGAAACCTTATACGAGGATAAGAGTGGATAATGCTCATCGAAGGAAAAGGCAGCCGTCTGAGAGGAATATAAAGGAGTTTTTTGTTTCGGAGAGTTGGGCTCCACCAAGGGAGAATTGTTGTTAATGTGCTGGTTCCACAAGTCGGATAAAAAAAAATATTTTTCATTTCTTTATTGTATAATTTAAGTTATTTTTAGAACCTAAAAATATTCTTTAAAAACAAAAATAATTTTCGAATTGTGTAATCCAAAAATTAAATGAGTTTTGGATTATGCTATTAAAAACATATTTGTTTTTTAAAGATTTTTTCACTTTTGAAAATTATTTTTAATTTCTAGATTATACAATTTAAAAATAAATTTTTAAGAAGAAATAATTTTTAATTTATACAATCTGTACGTAACAAATTATTTTTAAATTATATAATTTAAAATTCATTTTATATTTTTGGATTGTACAATAAAAAAGTTAAAATGAAAATTTGATATGTGGTGAGAGAAAAGTTTATGTTTGAGAAAGAAGATGCCCTCAAGATCTCTTTACAGAAGGATTTCGTTGACAGGATAACATTTCAAAACTAAATTAAGTTTAATGTGCTTTTTATAATAAGTTTAAATATTAGAAGGGTTCGAGGTAAACAATCAAATTAAGATTATATCCTTATATTAAAATTAAGTACTTGGGAAAGAAAAATAAAAATAAAAAGATAAAATTAAATATAAAATTGATCATATGTAAATTAATTTACAAAACTTATAGAATTTTCCCAACCTTTTAATTTAATGTGTGTAAATTGATTTTAGGTTATAAAAATGTTAATCCTAATTTTTTTCCTGGTCTCAGTGAGAAATCCCACCTTAATTCCAGATTCCATTTCAATCTCTGAAAGCAAGACATTTCAAGTTCCACCACAATGAGGTAAGGAGAGAAACGTTTGCAAGGAGTGAAAATAATAATTTTGCACTGATTGTTCATAGTGTATTCTCCTCATGAGAATATGAGAAGCATGACAGCGACGAGTTTGGGCAGACGAATTGGCACAGTGTTAAAGGAAGAGCTGAGAAGTAAGGGAGAATGGCGCGATTCTCTTATGGCCGCCGCTTTTCGTGCTATTGCAGAAAGAATCCCGTTGGCGAATCTCGTCGTCGAAGTTAGAGATGCAAGGGTCTGTTTCTCGCTCATTTTAATCAATCGTTATTCGTTTCTTTAACTTGTTCACAATCTCTCCTATTCTTTTCGTTTTTCAGATTCCCTTGTCCTCCGAATGCGAGATACTCAGAAACTACCCACTTCCCCATAAACAAATCATAGCGCTCAATAAAATGGATCTTGCGGGTGCATCGAATGTGAAGGTACGGCTTCTTTTTGAGGGAACCTATGTTTTTAGTCTTTGCATTTTGGTCTAATGTGTTCAAGATTTCTAAATTTTAATATCCATGTTACATGTTGAAATTAAAGCGAACATGTATGGTTAAAAATTGAAACATTAATTTATAAAATAAATAAATAACATAGGGCTGTTAGAGTACCTTAGCGTTTTTCTTCTGGAATGTGGTTTTCAGTGTATTTTGTTGCAGAACATGGTAGCAGAGAAAATTGATAGTGGTGATAAAAGAAAATTAAATTAAATGAGAAAAGTTGTGTGCGAACAAATTAGTAATGTGCTTCTACGTAGAAGCTCTCGATGGAGAGCTAAGATAAGTAGAGTAATCAATAATGCCATGTAGGCTAACTTGCTAACCAAATTTGTAGTTAAACCAGTAAACTATTCTAACAAATTGATTAGCGGAGTTTAACCAAAACTCAATTAGATACTTATTTCGAGAGATTAGTGAAATTGTATTACTTTTATATTTACTAGTTAATGATTTGTATGTTTTAATAAATATTTTTGTGAATAGGCATGGGTGGAATATTTTAGGGAAAGGAACTGCATATCTTGTGGAGTCAATGCTCATAACAAGGAGAACATCAGACGGGTAAACTGTTTGTTCCCTTTTTGTGCATTCTACCAAAGAGCCTCAGGAATGAATGGTCTTATTTATCATGGTTTTGGCATTGTTTATAAAATGTTAAAGCACATGGAACCAAGTTTCTAATTTTGAATCTTACTGCTGTTTACAACCATGTTTAAATTGGTTTGAATAAATTTCTGTAAGATGCACCTGTAGTTTAGTCTGTAGCACACATGAATAGTACTGATAAACTGTTTAACTCTTTAATCAGTAAGCACAACATATCAATGAATCGTTTGTACTGTATTGCTGCTGCTCCTCTTGTCCTTTGTTCTCCTTTAAGCTGTAAGAAGCATAATCTATCAATTAGAGGTTTCTTTTGGAGCTTTCTATTTGACTTAGTGACTTTTTATATTTGGTAAAATGAGACAAATTTTGTCCCAGTTTCTAAAAGGTTTTCCATGGAATGATGACCGCAATTATTTGTATTGTTATATATTGGACTTTTTTTTTAATTTATTATTATCATTTTGTAATAACTGCTGACTTTATATTTGTTCATGAACTAAATTACTAATAAGGATATTTGCTTTTAGTTAGCTTCTAAGCCTTATACAATGCCAAGTGAGAGAACTCAAGAAAGATGATCAATGTGACAATAATTATACCGCTACAGTAATGTTGATTGGGATTCCAAATGTTGGTAAGTCGGCACTTACCAATGCTTTGCATCAAGTGGGGAGAATCAATGCAGCAGGTATTCAAATTATTATTACAATTCTAATAGAGTAGAGCAAGATAAATGACATAACTCGTGAGAAACACTGGTGGATATATATATATATATATCACAAATTAGCTGTTTTATCTTATAGAGTTTTTTTCTTCACTGTTTATTTTATAGAAAAAGGAAAGCTAAAGCATGCAACTGTGAGTCCAGAACCAAGAGTGACTAAAGATATTCGAAGTTTTAAGGTTAGCCATTTGGTTTTCTTTATATATTATATTATTTTCCATAATGTGAACTATCAGTGTATAACTTTTCTGTTCTGCTGTCTCATTCTACCTGTGGTAAGTTTTTTTAAGAATTTGATTTTCATCATGTTAACAGAACAATAAGTGATGAATGATAATTTTAACTCTTGGTAGGTTTTTGTTGAACAGACTTGCTCCATCTAGGCATCTTAGGTTACCAGATATCTAATATGCTTGTCAAAGATGCTTATGTTAGGTAAGCTGGTAAGGTTCTTTAATGAAGAGAAGAAATTTAACCACTTAAACCACCTAAAACAAGGTATAGAGTTACATGTAATAACGATGAAGTTGAATATTCCATTCATCAATGATTTCAAATAACTCCCTTATATTTACTAGCTTTATTATTAAAGGACTTAATCACTTTCTTTGCTTTGTCTGTTGCTTTGTGTAAATAATATCACGCATAATTGGCTCTCCTCCCATCAACAAGATGAAGTATTTTCACAAGTAGTCCTATTATATACATCATTGGAAAATCTAGTTGTGATTATAATTGGAGCATATTTGAGCAAGTATGCGATTTCATATCTTGTAATTATGATCACAATTTTGCAAATTCATACTAAAAAACAGAATAGGATTGAGTATTAAAGATTTCACGACTTTGTCTGTGTCAAGTATAATCAAAGACTTGAGATGATGAGATTGGTGAATTTAATTAGTGGAGAGGTGAATGAGTAGGCTTGAATATTAAAAGATTGCAGGAATTTGTGTATGTCCAGTATAATCAAACACTCAAGATGATATTGGTGAATCTAATGAGTGACTAGTTGGAGAGATGAATGATGATGAAGTTGGAGATGAGTGGGCTTCTGAGAGATTATGTGGAGAGAGCATGTCATCGTCATGAGGCTAAGAGGGGCTTCTTCAACTAGTAAACAAAAAGTTGTTTGAGCTGAAAAAGATTTAGAAAATGTTAGTCAGGAGGAATCAGACGAAAATTTGCCAAATGTTAATTTGAAAATTCCAGAAGAAAAAACTAAAGGATATGCCTCATGGTCAAACAAGGAAAATGATCATATTGGGAAGCATGATGATTAGTTTTTTAAGGTGTCTTTTGTTGTCACTTTGTTGGGCGAATTTTATCCTTTTTTGTCAAAAGTGCACATTCATGAAACTATGAATACCAAAAGTGGATTTAAGTCCATCTTTTTTTCTACCACGCCATCTACCATATTGGTATGGCAGATTTTGTGGCTCACTGCCATAGGCTGTTATTGATATCCATGGTGCTTGATTTAAAAAATAATTGAGAATGTAATTTCCTGTGTTCTTCCTACGTATTCCATCATGCAAATTATTTATAGCCAAATACTGTATACTTTTAAGAATATACTTAGAAAATAAAGGAATCAACTTTTTGGCATGGATGCTGTTATATTTAATAAGATGACTTGCATCTCAGAAAACAGTTTAGAAGTGATAACTTTCTAGTTGAAAATAGTCGTGTAAATGTTTAGAGAAGGTTGATGTCTATTTTGCACTTTGTTGGCCTATCTATGCTACTATGATCTTCATACTTGTTTCCCTGTTTTGCTTCTTGTTCACTCATACGTGAATTAGTACATCTTGTGTATTTCTCACTTTTGAAACTTCTGCTTTCAGTTCAGATTGGTAGCCATCCCAATATTTATGTGTTAGACACTCCAGCTATTTTATCTCCAAAGGTTCCTAATGCTGCTGTTTTATCTAAATTAATTTTAACAGGTATATTTAATTGATTTTCCTTTTTCTCCATTTTTGGCTTAAATGAATATTATTAAACCTCTGCGTAAATTTCTTGATTAGAACAGAAGACAGAATTAGTTGGCAATCAACAATATACCATTTGTTTTTGCTTCCTTAGGTGGCGCTTCAAGTATCTTGCATCCATCGTATAAAATGAGTAGGAAATAGCGGGTGGTGTAAGTGGTAAGATTGACACGGGGGGATGAAATGGAATAGTGCTCAAGGAAAATGTCTACTGCAGAAATATAAGATGAACCAGAATTTTGGATGGTTCAGAGCCAACCAGAAAATAAACTTAGTATCACAGATGAAAGTATTAGTATATTACTATGGACGTGGAGACCCACAAGAAAATATTATGAATATAATCATTCGAGAGAAAATTAGGATTCTCTAAAATAAGAGTTAAGATAAATAAAGTAGACTATATTTGAGAGTAATTTAGAGAGCTTGAAAACTCCCCTCATGTTCTCATATTTATAATGACAGGATTCTAATACAATGTGTACAGGGAAAATCAAAGATCAATCATGGATACTTAAGTACAAACATAGGCATGGCTAATAGGTATACAAAATATAACATTTTCCCAATACAACTACTTCCAAACTATATTTAGTGCCTATTCTAACATTCTCTTTCAAGTTGGAGCATACAAATTTGTATGTACCAAGTTTGAAACGAAGAAAATCAATTTGAGGTCCCCATAATGATTTTGTTAACACATTTACAAGTTGATCATTGAGTCCAACAAACTCAATACAAATTTCTCTGGACAACAATTTTTCCTATATTAAGTGATAGCCAATCTGAATGTATTTAGTTCTCTCATAGAACACGGGATAGGAAGCAATGTGAAGGATAATCTGGTTATCACAATGTCATCTTTTGCTTAATCTCACAAAAGTTAAGTTCTTGAAGAAATTGCTTTATCCATATAAGTTCACAAGTAAGAGACATCATTGCCCTATATTCAACTTCAGTCATTGATCGAACAACTATATCTTGTTTCTTACTTTTTCTAGAAATAATATTTCTCAAAGGAAAACACTATCCCATAATAGAACGTCTGTATGTGGGGATCTTGCACATTCAGCATCACAATCCCTAGAGATTTGAGTATTTCCTTTATCTTCATATGACAAACCTTGTCTTTGGAGCCTTTTTGAGGTATCTTAGGATATGCATGACAAGATTGCAATGGCCAATGCAAGGAGCTTGCATAAACTGACTAGTCACACCAACTCCAACTGTAGAAGACATATCAGGTCTATTGATAATGAGATAAATAAGCTTTCCAAACAATCTTTTATATCTTTTCAGATCAAAGAAATATTCTCCTTTTTCTGTCTTTAATTTCTGACAAACATACTTTTTTTTAGGATCTCTAGAGCGTACATACTTTAAGAGATTACAACACCTTCTTTTGACTAAGTTACTTCAGTACCCAAAAAGGATATGAGGCTTCTAAGATCCTTAGTTTGAAAATGTTTATAGAAGTTAGTGTTATTGATATCAGATAACGGAAAATATTGCAAACTCAAAAATCCTTTATAAAGTTGGAAAAAACATTGTGGTCAAAAGAAATATAATACGACCACAGATAATTCTAATGCAAAAGTAATGATATTATATCTAAAAATTCAAATAATAATAATAATATCATATCAAAACACCACAAATTTGAAGTTCAAAACATAAAACGCAAAGGCAGCGGCGATCAATGGCTGTTGTGGTAATAACTAAGGGCAAAGCCAAAAGAATAAGAGAGGAAGTGTTGTGTATATCAGGTTACGCTAAATAATGTTTTACCGCGGGTAGGGAATAGGCAAAAGAATAATAAGAGGGGAGGGTTATGTGTATTAAGTTAGGGTAAATAATGTTTTTCTTGGCCTGACCTAATTTTTAACAGTATGTTTTAAACACTCAAAAAACACATAATTATGCAATTAGAGTTTAGTGTATTGCGTTTTTGCTACTCTTTTTTCTCTAAGTCAGAGCTGCCCCTATCTCTTCTCTTGGTCTCTTTTGTATTGATTTATTTCTTGACCCTACTTTTTCTGCCACTACTGTTCCACCACTAGTGTTCTGCCATGCCAGCCACCATGCAAACAGTGGCTGCCATGGGCCACCACGGAAAACCTGCTTCGGCACCACCTTGTTGTGGTAGTAGGTTGGGAAACTGTTACCGGTTTCCTCCATGGCATGGCCATGGCCGGAATCTGATAACCATGCCTTGATATTTTCTTCCTTTTCTGCACAATGCACAACTTCAACTTTGCATCATCTTATATATCTTTTGTTATGGAAAACTAGTGTAGAGTAATGTTCATTTCATAAGCACATCATAACTTCCAAGCGAACTAAACAACAAAAGGAATTTCAATAAAGAGAAATGTGTTATATTGTTAGGTTAGCTTTTGTAAATTTTAGATAATCTGTTGTTCTCGCTCATACCTTCATTTCAATCTTTATCCAGGAGCAGTTGAGGATTGTTTAGTCAAGAGAAAAGAAGTTGCCCAATATTTTCTAGCTATACACAACTCCTGTGACCAATACAAGAAATGGACAAAACTTAACGGCACAACAGAACAGTTGACTAGCTCCGAGTTGCTAATGAAGCACAAAAGCCAAACCCCGACAGATCACACACAGGTATCTGTAATTTATTGTGTATTATGTTAATGACCATATAATGTTTTCTACTGTATGATTAAAATAATAGTAATTTTAATCTCTCCATGTTTACGTGCATTTTAACTTTTGGTTTCCCAGGACTGCATAGTGCAGGATGTTCGACGGATACTTTTTGAAACAATTTCATCTTTGGAAGGCGATATAAAATGTGAAGATGAAATGCTTGCTCTCATTGATAGACAGTTTAGTGCCTTGCAGGAAGCTTTCCATATTTCAGTTGAATGTAAAGAGGATGCTCATGACAAGGTTGCTGGGAAGTTGCTTAATCTTTTCCGTACTGGCCGTATTGGACATTATATTTTAGATCATCTTCCTGGAAAGATTCAATGATTACCAATACTTCATGGAGGAGCTGATCATTTTGTCTCTTTTCATTTTACCTCTTTCTTTTAATTTGTTGTAACTATTTTTGGTTAGAAGTTAGGAATGCCTTAAGTGTATGTATGGGTGTCAAACTATTGGATAATTCCGTTAAGATCTTTTTTCTTTCTTCTTTAGCAAACATGCTTGAAAATTATATAAATATAATATATAAATATATTTTACGAATTTAAAATATATAGATGAAGACAAAATTAAAAAAAAAAAGGAGAAAAACTTACAAATTTTATAAATTGAAAGAGAATAAAGATTGAATCTTACATACTAGTATTTTACCAGGACAATGCACGGGAGTATTTTAAAAATATTATTTATTATATAAAACTAATAAAATATAATTAATTCAAATAAAGAAACTAAATTCAAACTAATTTTAATAATTATTAAAAAAATTTATATTATACTTATAAGTAATGTTTTATAATTAATACTTCTTCTAAATAGTTTTTTATAAACTACTTACGTATAATGAAGATTATTAAATGTGTTCTGAAATTTATTGTTATTACATATTTAACTCACTATTTTAGGAAGAAAAATACTGCAATAAAATTAGAAAATAAATATCAATATTATTTAAATCAATTTCTAACACACACACACTTTATTTTATATATAATTTTATAAAATAGTTAATAACTTTAATTATATATAAGCTATCATAAAAAGAATATCATATTGAAGTAATTTAAATAAACACCTTGTTTTCTGTATAAACTTTCTTCTTTCTTGTAGAATTGAAGTATATTCAAGTGAGGTAAAAAGTGAAGACTTGTTTACCTCGGTTCAAGAATCGAAGCAAAAAGGCTATGATTTTGTCTTGGTTCGAAAAACTTGAAGCAATAAACCAAAAATAAAATTGGGTTTATTGTCTCGGTTTTGATTCCAATCAAGATTGTAGACTTTTAAAATTAATTAATTAAAGGGTCTATGGCTTTAGTTGGATCCACAACCGAGGTAATAGACTTGTTTTTGTCTCGGTTTTTACCAGAATTGCTGTCTAAAGTGTGGTTTTCTTTTTTAAAAGAAAGACCGTTTATATAAATATTCCATAGCACATATACCAAATAACACAAACCCAGAAACACATAAAATATACTTGCACAAAAAATAGACCTGCACATAAGAATAATTATTTAATGTGATTTTTGGTTTTCATAGCTATGATCATTATCTTGGAACGAAATTCTTTTTGAGCACTCTTTTAAACTCATATTTGAGGAGAAAAATCTCAAAAGCCTTTAATTCGGATCAATCTGAAGTTTAAAAAATATTTGCATTGTAAATTTTAAAATGACTCTAACTTTCACTCTAGTTAACCGTTTTGCTATTATTATATATGTATTTGGGGTAGAAAAAAAATTTATGATACTGTGGTAGCTCGCGAAGCCAGCTAATCCTTCCATATCTCCCAAAAAACGTTGTTTTCTCCTAAAAAAACGTTGTTTTCTGTTTTTTCAGAAATTTATTTTGTTTTTTTTTGAAAACTTTGGAATGAAGGTGAATACTAAATAGACCATTTCAAATAAAGTAAAATGAGAGAGACCATAAAAGAAAATGTGTACAGAATGGCATCAACTTTAGCTAAAGTGTGTTTGCATTTTATAGGACGCCATCAAGTGAAGGAATCAACAACAATGATCCATGTTTTGATTTCCTACTGTCATTCTAGAAAACAATAACACCATTGAAGTAAAATTAAAAAATTATGAATTCTCTTACCATATCATTATCATCTAATTTTCTTTTAAATTTATTATTTTGATGAAAGTTGTTTGTGGCTTCCCATGGACAATCCCTACTGTTCTTCCTAGCAATCTAACTTACAAATACAAAGTAAAATTAAAATAACTTCCTTTTCATACTCTTTACTAATGCGACGTTCATTTATCTATCTTTGATCCATACTACTCTTAAAAATTTTATAAACAATAAGAACGCAAAAAACCACATCAAAAAATTAAATCTAACTTACGAATCATAAAATGAATAAAAAAACACAAACAAAACCATAACCACGACTTAAAAAACAAATACATTTAAGGTAAATAATATAAAATTGACCTTGGTTGTTCCTTGACTTCGTGAGTGAAGCAGATAGTGCTCACTTGGATGGAGGTTGAACTCGCGTAACCACGTAAAAAACTCAAGAAAAACGAAAACTAATCAGTCAAAACATACAAAATACACAACAAAAGTACATGGAACCACTCCCGCAAGAGTTAACTGAGTAGAAACTAACCTTTGTTGGTGTTCACACTCGTCTTCGAAAATGAAAGTTCAGGCATAATGAAAGCGCGAAGATACAGTAAGAGTGGATTAAGTATTTACAAATTTTTATAGGATATATGATGTTGGAAACCCAGTAAATCCGACGTCCTATATCTATATGATGTTGGAATCTAGGGAACACGACGTCCTATTGTAGTAAATATTTAAACTTGCCCACGAAAATTTTAATGTTTTTGAGACGATAAGACGTCGGCCTAGCCACTGGTTCAACGTCTAATTGGTCAATAAGAAGCCAAAAGGTCATCCTCACAACATCAGAAGGCATATAACGTCTAGAATAGAAAACACAAACGTCATATATCCCTCGAACTGTGTAGTACCCATTATGAATATTTATTTCATTGGTGAGTCCAATGAAGGGTTTGACGTCGGCTTGGCCACTGGTCCGACATGTAATTGGTCAAGAGAAGAAGGCAATTGTGAACATTAATTTTGTTACTGTTTCCAACATAGGGTTCGATGTCGGCCTGACCACTGTCTGACATCTAATTGATCAGGTGAATAAGGAAATTAAGAACATTAATTTCATTGTTGTTTCAAACAAATGGTTTAACTTCGGTCTAACCCCTGGTCTAACGTCTAATTGGTCAAGAGAAGAGGGTAGTTGTGAACATTAATTTCATTGTTGTTTTCCAACGAAGGGTTTGACATCGGCCCAACCACTAGTCCGACATCTAATTGGTCAGGTGAAAAGCACAATTGTGAACATTAATTTCATTGCTTTTTCCAACTAAGGGTTTAACGTCGGCTTGGCCCCTAGTTCGACATCTAATTGGTTAGGAGAAGAGGGCAGTTGTGAAAATTAATTTCACTGTTCTTTCCAATGAAGGGTTTAATGTTAGTCAGGTAACTAGTCTGACGTCTAATTGGTTAGGTGAAGAATGTAACGCCCCCAATTCGGGGTATCATGGGTTATTGCAAAAATCGTGTACTTTAAAATTTCTTATAGTGTGAAAACGTATTTTTCAAAAGCCTCAATATTTAAACTTGCAAAAGCAAACCAATTTGCATTATTCCAAAAGCCTTGTTAAATTACATTAAAAAATAATGAAAATAACGAAAGAATAAAGATAACTTCAAATTACATTGTCTTAAAAGTCTATACCAAAAGAACTTTTAAAGAAACCCAAATCTTTCCCCGTTATCTATCACATTTATCATGTTTTTGAAACATCTACAATATCATCTGCTCACGTATAATACATTATACGATCATCACCGATAATTTTATTTTCACAAACACACACATATGGGGTAAGCTACTGATAAAAAAATCCTAAAGAAAAGATACACATACTGATTATATCTACAATAATCAAACACTCCATACATAGAAGTATTGACAACAACATTCCTAATCCTCTAAACATAACAAATCAATCATAACTGATTAGTCACTCCCCGAGCCTCGACCATCTATCCTCAACCCTCAATCCTCAATCCTTGATCTCTAACCCTTGATGTCATTACTAACATCTCAAAGATAGTCCCTTGGTTTATCCACTCATTTACACCTAAGCTAACTACTTACTATAACCATTATAGTAATACCATTATCAACATAGCATAACATGGAGCCTCTTTAATACCATGATCATCATCATAGATACACCACCATCATGACTATCCCAGTCATGAACAACACCATGAGCATCAACGTACCATAAACACCATAATGGACAGAGTCCGTCTCACTCCTGTATACCTCATCGGTTGTAGTCGCTCCTATAATCCACCTATAGCTTCCCCTATAGGACATCTATAGCCTCCCTTACAAATTTGCTCGAGTAGCCTCACAATCCAGCTAAGGAACATGTAATCTTGCCAAACACGGACAAGGGCCACACCTTCACCCCTACACAAGGAGGCTTAATACCCAAACAACCCTTTCAATGCACACAAGGCAAAAGGAAACATCTATCCGTATATAGCACCGAGATTTACTCGGTACAACAAGTAGACTTATCCTCCACTCTCATGCTCATCAATCACATACTCAGGTACATCTCAACACACACTCATGCTCCAATCTCAACCACAAGTCAAACTTGACCCTAAACATATCTATTAACCTCATACTCTAAGTATCCTCACGTTCCACAGCTCCCCAAACTTCGACCACGTTCCTTATTCATCAAATTCACCATTTTTCCCAAAAATGCACTTTGATAATCGATTATCACTTAAGATAATCGATTATCTTAGTGAAATTTATCTAGAAACATCACACAGGAAGGAATAATCGATTATCTTCCCAAATAATTGATTATTTTTGAAACCAAACTCAAAATAATTGCATAAATAAATTGACATCGAAATTTAGGATTATCTAACGTCAATTTGCTTCGAGGTTTTCAAAAGCACCTCTATTATTACAAAACCTATGCATAAATGTAAGAATCGTACAAGCAAGACAAGCATAGATTAAGTAAACATGAAAAGGCATCTTTAGGAAACTTAAATCGTGGGTCAAAATATGTCTAGTGGTGAACTTTTAAACAAATTGACATCGATATTAAGGGTGGTTCGACGTCAATTTGCTTTGAGGATTTCAAAATCACCTCCATTATTACAAAATCTCTGCAGAAATGTGAAAATTCTACAAGCAAAACAAGCATAGGTTATGTAAAAGGAAGAAGTTGTTTGATATCCAGATCTTTTAACTTTTGGCCTCTAGATTTCAATCATAACTTTAAGGTTCACAAAAACTATGCATAAAGATGATGAATCAATGAGCAAGAAGAGCCTTACTTTTGTGAACATGAAGGAATTAATTGAAATCCAGAGACAGAAAATTCGCAAGTTCGATGCATATTCCTGAAAGCTCTTTAAGGAAGTGAAATTCGAATGGATGTAGAGGTTAAAAGGATCCGAAAACTCTTTTGGAAAGGGAAACTATAGTGAATAAGGTGTGTTTCAGAGATATTTATTTTTGTAGTGAACGTCTGCCTACACAGACGTTATATTGTATACGAGACAACCTGTTTCAATATCTTTCTAAAAGAAAACTTGCTATTAAATTATATGCCAACTTGTATACACAAAAGAATAAACACTTAATTTCATTTCATATCCTATTTATTTTATTTTATTTTATTTTATTTTGATATTATCTCTAAATCTTTATTACTCAGAGCAAGAAAATGCGCACTAATAGTTCACACCCTCAAATGAAGCTTGTTAGATAGTTCTCCTCTCAAATCAGGTTTTTCTCCATTAATTTAGTTATTTTTAATCTGTAGGGATGTTTTACTTCAATGGGTCATAAACCAATCATGGATTGTTTGCACCTTTTATTTATTTTTTTCTTGGATGTTTAAATTTTGTGGTATTGTCTAAAGAATATCAGACACCGATTTTAGACCTAAAGAATGGAAGGAAAGGTTATTTAATTAATCACTTTTTAAAGGTGGAATACTAAGAATCTTGGCCCTTCAATTTGTTTTCCATATACAAATATAAAGTATTACTGTTCATGTTAGTTTTCTAGCACTAGTATCATTAGGTAGATTACGATGAAATCCAAATAAGCATAAAGATTACTACCGGTGTCAATGTTAATATATTTGTTTTTCTGATAATAATAATAATAATTAAAAAAAAAAAACCATCTCTCTGAATTCGATTGTATTGGGATAAGTATAAAAATTGTAATCAGTGTCCATTCTACCTTTCTTACCATAAATAAAGTATAAAACCTTGTCTGGTGGACACATTGGATCCCCAAACCCTATTTCTCGTACTCCCATCGCAACACGACCTTTTACTTTTTCAGCATCACGCAGTTCAACTTTATGTTCCCATTCATTTATGATTTTATTCATTACCTTACCCTAATTTTGATCTCACAAACTTAGATCAATCACAACCATCTCAATTCTTCATGGCATATTAACGTTTATCAACAATACATAGGTAATTTCTCTACTCTTTCATTGTCGAATTCTTTTTACGTGCATGGTTTACTTTAATAGGGGTTTTAATCTACTATGCTTTCTGTACATTTTTTTTTTTTTGTTTTTCATTCGTTCGAATTTTAGGGTTTTATTACAAAAGGGGAAAAGAAGAACGAGTGCCTGTTCAAAAGTACACGAGTGGAAGCAAGAGTGAATCGGAAAGAAACTAGAATATATAAAAGAAAGAGTGATAGATCTTATCAGTGGTGTCATTGAACGTTATGAATTTTATCTTTGAAATTATTTGATGTTGTTTGCGTTCTTGATTATCATTCGATATTGTTTAAATTTGTGTTCTTGATTATCATTCATTGTATATTGGTTTAGATTGTGTTATAGGAGATTGATGCATTTGAAATGATTAAGGTGAGTGCATAGCATAGGATTGAAGTTTGCAATGGAGGTTGATCTGAATGAAGATTTGGATGGAATAAAAGAGCGACTGAGAAGGCTAGAAGGTGCAGCTTTTAGGGCAAGGCAACGTCAGAGGCGACGACTGAGTCATGCTCCGATTCAGATAGTTAACCAGGATGGAGAAGTGGTCACAGTTGCTCATCTTAAAGATGAAGAAGAAACGGTGCCTGATGGTGATTTTGAAGGAGAAATTATAGAAGAGACAGAGGGTAAAAGAAAGGCTAGTTATTTGGTTGCTGATGCACTGGGATTGAGAAACAATGAAGGTGATGGTTTTCCTGCAAAGTTGTTTCACTGTAATGTGTGCCTGGAGAGGGCAAAGGATCCTGTTTTGACTTGTTGTGGTCACTTGTTTTGTTGGCCTTGCTTTCACAAGTTGCCATTGACATGTACTTATCCAAAGGCAAAGGAATGTCCAGTTTGTGAAGGAGAGGTCACAAATGAAAGTCTTACAACAATATATGGCAATTCTGATTTCCATGACAGTGGCAACTTGAAACTTGATCATGAAATTCCTCCCAGACCCTGTTCAAGGAGAGTTGAGAGCATTAGGCAGCAACTCAGAAATTGAGCAATCTTGTGGTTTTCTAACTTCTTTGGTATATTACTTTAGCTTTGCTTAGTTAGAATTTATAATCTCCCTCTATTTTTCAGTTCAATAGAGAGTTTAATCTTTCTATTGTAAGGTTTAGAGGCTTGGAGAAACATTTTCACATCCTTTGATGGGTCATCAATTGACAATATATGCATTTTATTTCAATATGATTTGTATGTTGTAGATATGATGCATTTCTATTTTTTATGTTTCTTGAAGAGTCAGTCATATGGCATTATATGAAAACATCTACCTTTCATTTTTTACTATAACTGGTTTTGTTTTTAAAAGAGTACTGTAATATGAGAAATGGTCTGCATGATGTTTCCCATATTGAGACTCTAATGAGGATGGTTTACACTTCTGTGTAGTGTGGTCATTATATTTAAGACAAACATGAAGATCTTCACAACATCTAAAAAGTCTTCTTTTCTTCATTATTTACATTTGTAATCTGCATTTGCATGACTTTCTCCTTCTTGAGTTTGTTCTATATATGCAACCCCAATAGCTAAGTTTGATCAATTTTTTACACGTCAACTTAGTTGGATAGATATGTACACATAAAATAAAATGCACACATGTTTTTGTATTTGAAATATAATTCTATTCAATAATTTTTCCTTAATTTTTTTTTACTTTCGATTTCTGTAAAAAAAAAATTATAATTTTATATTGTTTTAATCCATGTGAAATATTCACACCAGTGTAAAAAAACTTTTCAATTGACTAATAAAAAAGACTTTTCAATGACGAATAAAAAAGACATGTAGATTCACGTCATAGTTAGTCGTAACAGGTGTGGGCATTATATCACATAGCAAAAAATGACGTCATATTAAGTTTAGTTTACGTTTTTTTTTATTTGTCATAATATATCTAGTTTATTACAATGAATTTCGGTTATTAATCATAATATATCTAATTTACTCTGACTTATGGCTTAGTTTATTTTTATCTATAATAATATTTTTCATGTATTATGATTTAGTTAATGTATTATGACATACATCGTCATATATATATATATATATATATATATATATATATATATATATATATATATATATATCATAAAAACTTGCTTTTTTTTAAAGATTACGTGTTTACATTTGATATTCAATCAATTTTTTTATTTTATCATTTCAATCAATTTATTTATATAAAAAAACAGATTAAATTGAATAAATAAAATAAAATTCATTTCATACGTCAAATTGTCTAACAATATTTAAATGTATTATTTGTATATAAAACTATATATTTAATTCAATATTTTTTTTATTGTTCTATGTAAATTATTTATTCTCATAAATATAACAGGACTTAAACTAAAAGATATATTTATTGAAAAGACTAAAATAAATTAAGAAGGATAAAATAAAATAAAAATTTCAGGAAACAAAAGTCAAACAAAATTTTGTAACGATTAAAACCAAGATATTTAACTAAAACCATATTTACACGTACTTAATGTAACCGTTTTCATGAATATTTTATTATTATTATTAGTGAAAATACACGTATGTCCTTTTCTTACTATATATAATTAATTTAGTTTTAAAAAACTAATAATTTAAGTAAAAAACATGAACTTAATTTAAAAAACAGTTAAATTTAAATTAATATCTAAAATAAAAGACAATAAAATAATTATTTTAATTTTAAAAAAATAATGAAATTGAAAAAAAAAGTTATTTACACAGAAAAAAAAATTCTTCTATACAATTATATAGATTAATAATGGTATAAATTAGTAGTAAAATGAAAAATCCTATTTTACTAAAATAATATTTTTAACGATATTTATAATTATTATACCTTTTTAAACTATTACTTAAAAATCAATATCCACGTATTAAATTAATCTTAAAAAAAATTATAAGTTCAACTTTCTCACTAACCTTGGAAAGATATAAAATTGATTTGAAATATTTTAAAAATAGAATAAAAAAAATTATGAGTTCAACTCTTCTACTGTTAAAATAGTAACTAACATTTCTACCCAACAAAATTTAAAAATATATGGTATTTCAATTAATTACGAGAAACAAAATACAATTTTTTATTCTCCAATACATACAATCCTAGTTTAAAAATTAATAAGAATGATATCATCTACTATCTAATTACAGTCTGAATAACATATATATTTTTTAAAATAATTAATTTTAAGTTTCTCAACTCATAGCCTAACCCTTTCTTTCTGGAATAAGTATATGAATTGACATGAATCGTTTATATCTTGTTTACTTGAATGAATTTGAAAAAAAATAATTGAGAGAATTTGAAGATAATTCTTTTTTGTTGTTTATTGGAATTAGTATAAGATTTAATTTAATTTGTATGATATATTAAAAAAATTTATTATAACTGTATATCCAACTAACTTATAAAGCCTAATGATAAGCAGGCCAATATGCGAACTCATCAAATGTTTCCGAACTTTTTTATAAGTTTATATCCAACTTAACAAAGTGTTTGTCATCAAGTATATAGAAAATTTTACACGTTGCATCTTTGGTTAATTAATGCTTCTTAAATGTGAAAATTTAACTAATGGTTAATGGGTTAATCTTAATTTATTTTAAATAAATTAGTCTTCATTTTATTTGTCCATCAAACTTGAGATCTCAAAAATATCAAGTTCTTAAAACTTTCTCTCTTAAAGTTAGTTAAGATCAAAATTAAAATAAGTTTGATTTTATTACAAAACCTTAATTAATTTTTAAAACTTTTTGTCTATATTAAAGGTGAAATCCATTAACATGTATAGAAGATTAAGAGGAGTTTTATTCAAATTGAAAGTTAAATAAGTCGTCTCAAGTTGAAGGTAAAATATGTTCACCCAAATTCAATGTTGAATTGAGTCAATCCAAGTCGAAGGATCAAGCCTTCAAATTGAGATGACTTTCAACTCTGCTCAACCTTCAACCCAAACTGACTTGGGTCAACTCCGACCCAAGTTGAGTTGTGTCAACCTTTGACAAACACCAACTTATGTCAACTTTTGACCTAAAGCGATTCATTTCGACCTTTGGCTTTAACCGAATTAGTTCAACCTTCAACTTTAACCGACTAAACCAAGTTCTTTAGCCCAATCCACTCTACTCGACCTCCAATCTCGATAATGAAATTCTTCATATTTCTAGCTTATTTCTTGATGAGCCAAAATTATAAATTATATTTTTCAATGAAAATGAACAAATATAAAAATTAAATATTATGATTTACATAAGTTTTTCTTTTTTTAGATTTTTTTATAATGTTTTTAATACTATGATATATATATATATATATATATATATATATATATATATATATATATTTTGTTGTGTTTGTCTCTTATATTTTTGTAATTTAGCTATATTCTCTTATACATGTTTGTGTCGTTTATGTGTCTGTGTCTCTATTGGTATCTGTGCTTCATAGCTTATAAGACCACCTAACATAAACTGATTCATGACCTTGACTGTTATGGTTTTTGTTACCATTTTGGTCTTGTCGACTTTCTCTTATGTAGGCATTTTGGTTTTGGGTGTTTTTGACTTTTAGTTATGTAATCCAAAGCCGAATCATCTAAACTAAACCAAATTGACAACTCTATTGTTTTCATATGACTAAGTTAGGTTAGGTCACAAACCTCATAATTAAGTTGTAAAAAATGAAAAATAACTAATAATTAATTTAAAATTAATCTAAAAAATTTATAGATCAATTTTTAATTTAAATTTTAAAAAATTATGAAATTAAGATATTTAAAAGTTAATTAAAATATTATTGAATATTAT